>CM056556.1:22032668-22615168 GCA_029721515.1 Synanceia verrucosa | reverse complement strand
GCACGAGAAATGTCTTGAAGAGTACCTCAGCTTTTTTTTTAATTTTTTTTTTTTTAAAATCGAGGTCAATTGAGAGAGACAACAAAAACACGGTTTATTCAGTCTGCCAGCAGCCGCATCAACATTACAACACACACACACACACACACACACACACACCGGTGGTCTGTAGTGTTTTAACCCACCAGGCTGTAATAATGTGCTATAGGGCAAGCTAGCACTGCCATTTGCATCCACTGAAAGGGCTTGTTTTTACCAGGCTCTGAAATCTGTTGAGGCAATGTGATGCTGGAAGACAGCTGTGGGAGAGCACAGTACAGCCACACTGGGAATGAAAGTACCAGCCAGCCATAGTTTGTTGGGTTGGAGTGCAGAAAGCTCAGTATTATCTAAATAGATTTCCAAGGTTATGGCTGAATATTAAGGTAATTTCCACAATGTGGATGACGTCTTATTCAGATTCAGATAATATTCAGATTTCAAGACATCTCCTTGAGCGAGACTTTGACACAATATCAAACAGGTTGAGCCAAGCGTATAAGGAAAGAAAAATGTTATATTTCACTGTAAGGTTCATTCCATAATGTTGCTGAAATTTATAACAATCCGAGTCTGTCAGTGGCCCAATCACCCAACACCTCAGCACTGGTCAAAAGAGCCCAACAGCGACTACACTTCCTGAGGGTGCTCAGGAAGGAGCAACTAAACACAAGCCTGCTGGTGACCTTCTACCACTCAACCATTGAGAGCCTGCTGACCTATGGTGTGACAGTGTGGCACTCTAGCTGCACAGAGACTGACAGAAAGACACTGCAGAAGGTGACCAACACCGCACAAAAAAATCATTGGCTGCCCTCTGCCCATCATATCCACCATCTACAACTCCCGCTGTCTCAGCAGGGTCAGGAACATTATAAAAGACAATATCCAACCCTTTTCAACCTGTTGTCTCCTGGCAGTCGCTTCAGGTCCAAACCGGCCAGAACAAACAGACTCAGGGACAGCTTCTTTAACAAAGACGTCACCATACTCAAGTTTACACTGAGAACTGACATGTTTTTTTGTCTGCTTCTGTCACCTCTACCACTCTAATGTTACTATTCACTTGGATTCACTGTCATATTTGCATTGTAATGCCAATGTCACCTCTATCATTTTAATGTTGCTAGCCACTTTAGTCTGGTCTGTTACTGTCACGTGTCTGTCTGTCTGTCTTTGTACCTCTAGTGGGTGTTGCACAAGTTTTTATTGTATATAGGAGTTTATGTGCAGTAGGCAGTGGTCGTGTAGTAGTTTTTCATAGTACTTTTTGTTTCCATATTGCGCTGTGTGCATTTTTAAGGAGATGCTTTAAATCTCATTATACTGTTTATAATGACAATAAAGGCTTTCTATTCTATTCTATTGTTGACTGTTCAGCCCCTAAATATGCTTACAAGCTAACAAAAGTGCTGCATAAATTTTAAGGCACTCATGCTGGCATTATTCTCTGTGAATCCCTCCCTGATTGGGACTAATGATAAATAGCGTTCATTTATGCCAATTATATTCATGCAGGTGTACTGTATTATTGTGTAATAATCAGATAATAATGTTGCACTGTGTCTGTTGAATGTGTTAATGGAAAACTGACATCTTCAACCATGACAGTTTCATGAGACACTGATATGTAAGGGCTGAGTTTCAATTAACTTGCTGTGTACTTCTTCCACCATCAAATGGCCAAAACAGTCTAACATATACAGTACTGACCTCCAGTAGATGAGGATACCAATGAGGACGATCAGGCCTAGGACGGTGAGGGTGGAGATGACGGCCAGAGGAACCACAGCTTTCCGCTCCCTGTCCAGGATCGAACCTACTCTCGACTCATGGCTGCTATTACTGGCATCTGGAGAGAGAGAACAGAAGTGGATAGAAATCAAAGCTACTGCAGTGTGAGAGAAAAAGTCAGAGCAATCACCTGTTGCATACTGGAGGTTCACTATTACTATTATGTAACACTATTACATTTCTTGGAGGAAGTTTGAAAATAAAAGTGGCTCCAATCTGTCCCTCCACAGCCCTCTCAGATGAACAAAAGGACCCGTTGATGGACATCATGTACTCCATTTATCCATTACTTTTCAGTAATTCAACCTCTTGCTCATTATTTTTAGCTTTTTCACCATTTTCAGCCATTACTTTTAGTTTTTTAGAATGTGCCGGATTTAATTTCATTTAGGGAAATTGCCAGGAGAATTAGGTTGAATTAAATTTTTTTCATGCCCATACATTTTGTGGGTTACCCTCTTAACAAAGCCATATTTGGGGCACTGATTACATAATAATATTAGTCCTAGAACGGCATAGGAACTTCAAATAAATAAGGTTTGCATTCTCTATGGGTGGTTCATATTTACTCAAAGTGTCCATGCAAGTCCTCTGTCCAAAAATTAGGGGTGATACCAACAACTTGCGACCAATCAGGATGTTTTATTCTTCAGCACAGAATAAACTGACCTCCTTGAACTGTTACCAGAACTGAAAGTCCAACATTCTCCAATATCTAACATCTTTTTCAGAAACTAGTATGAACAGTATTGATAGACCAGCAGTGAAACTCAATGTACCACCACATTCATATTCACCCACCTACTGCACTAAACTCATCACAATCAAACCAGCTAAACCTCTTGAAAGAAACACAGAGCTACAAAGGCTCATAATCAAAGTCCATCACAGATCAAGAGAGAACATAATTCATCAAACTACAGCTGAACTGGGTCCATCAGGCGGCCTTATTGTAACTTTGAATAACGTGAAAAGAAAACCTGACGACTGAACATGACCTTACTGAGCTGACACTGCCTAATCCTCCATTTATTGTCTAATAACCAGTAAGAAGAACACTAGTATGGATTAACCTTGACTGGAAGGCTGTTCTGTTCGTAAGAATTTAGCTCTTCTGCACAAACTGACTCAGTTCAGCCATGAATGGCTGTGTCAGCCCTGTTGACTAGTTCATAAAGAGCCTGTTGTGCGCTTTCTGCGCTGTGCAGTAGAACCCATCCATTCAGTCACCCATCCAGCAAATTCTTGTCTGCCTCTCAAAAAACATAGTGATAATGAGCAAAAGAAAAGAAAAAGCTCAGAAAGAACGATGGAAAAGATTATTCATTTCAAGTGCAGAAAATGAAGAGACAAGCTGATTCAAAAAGGAATAGAAGAGAATAAAGCATGCAAAACTTCCCACTGAAAAGATTTCAAACTAAATAATTAAGTTGAACTAAATGGTGAAGGTGAAGTTATTTTAAATCTGGCTGTCAGGATGTCAGGGGAATGGATATTGAAATATACTCTGAATATTCTAAAGGAGCGTATTGGCATTTTAGCCGAAAACAATACAATCGGTTTTGAAATTTTCTACCTTCCAGACACTCACTGGTTTCCATGCACATGCCACATTTGCCTGAAAGGGATTTCAAATCTGCACAATATATGACTTCCTTTTTGAAACTTGCTGCAGATTGATTATCACACGGTGAATGATCAATTCCTTTTTTCCTCCCTTTACATTTAAGTCTTTGTCATGGTGTAATAAAGTTCAACACGTGTATTAAAAAAAAAAAAAAAAAAAAAACCTCTCGATGATCAAAACTTGCCCAAAAGCACAGCACTCACGATACTGCTGCTGCTAGAAAGCCCAAACAATAAACATAAGGAAATGGATAAATAACTATAACAGCAATAAGAAGTATGATTATAGATGTAATCTAAAAATCTTAGATCATGTGTAAAAGAAACAATTTGGGTAAAGTCAGTTTTGTTGTCAGGAATGGATTACATATCTGCGGGTCTTAAAGGTTGAGATATATTCACTTTCATAGATATTAACTAAAAGCATTTGCTACGTTGAAGGATGGAAATTGTTCTATAAACTGATGAAATACATGAAAAACATCAGCACCAATGCTCTCCTACTAAACCTCCACTGGAGAGTTCAGGTTGTTCTGCTTTATTGGAGTGCTTTTTGAGGCTTTGCACAGTGCAGTGTCAAAAAGAGAGCTCTGCTACACTCTGGTGGCCATGCCAGGCAATATTTGATAAGAAGATCTCCATATTTGATACTAGAGCTGCAGTAAAATCCTCAAAAAGTGATGCGTTCCTCTTTGACGTCAATAGATTAGTTGTGAACACTGAAAATAATCAAGACATGTAGACTCTGACTACAGCATACTGGTATAGACTCTGTGAGGGACTGGCATCCTGACCACAACGTCCCTACTGAATGCATGGATGGATGACTGGCACTAAAACAGCTGATTTCAAATGATGACGATGAAGAGAGTGATGGTACAAGTTACTGGATCCTGTTTGGTGACTGTAACAGATGATGTTTCACCTTGCATGCATGAATTTGCAAAAATGAAAGAAAAAAGTGAAATGTAGTTGTTGACAGATGGTGGATTAGTCATCTTTTTGATGTCCAGTCTTCCTGGGATTTTGCAGGTGAAATGCAGTGTTTTCCCCACATCGGCGGCTGTTTTGTTTTACCTTCGACTGGCTCCTCTTCCTCCGACTCTCTTTCCGTGCGCTCAGAGATACTGAAGTCAGAGGATGTCTCGTTGTCATACAGGCTTTCACCCTGTCCTGAGCCGCTCTCCTCCTCCCCACCGAGCGTCCAGGGTGAAGCTGAGGTAACTGCAGGAATGGGTGATGTTGCAGCGCTTCCTGTCTCCAAGGTGATGGCACTGCCACTCTCGTTTTCAAAATAGAACGCTGAAGAGCGTTCATCCAAGTCATCGGGGGACTGGCCAGACTCAGAGGTCGAAGACGGGGGAACTATGCTTGTGACTTTGGTTGAATAAGGGAACACATTCTCTCCAGAGGCTGAGGTTTGAACCCTGTCCCACTCCTGATCTACACCCTCAGGGAACAGGGCCGAGCCAGAAGCACTGCTGCTAGTGTCCAATGCCTGTCCTTCTGGGGTGGGAGTGAAGGGGGTGGCTGTGGGTGAGGAAGGGAGGGCAGAAGTTTGTAGGGCAGAGGTCCCATCTGATGCCGGGAACCAGGGATCCACGGCGTCAGACACTGTGGCTGCAACAGAAACGGGCAGGTCACTGTGCGTGACTTTGAAGAGGAAGGAGTGAGAAGAGGATGATGAGGGAGATATAGTGCTATGGGTTTGCAGAGACTGGTCTAAGGGCAGACCATCAGAACCCGCCACAGACAGAGAGTGTAGAAGATTGTCTATACCAACACCAGAGGCTGAAGGGAAGTCCAAACTAGAGTAAAACTCTAAGCTAGCAGACTTCCAAGTTGAGGGCGGCGGGGGTACATGAGGAGAGGCATGCAACCAGGATGACGACGACGATGGCTCCAGAGAACAGCCACACATGGGGTACATGTCACTGGCTAAAGGGAACTCGTCACCACTGGCTTCTGGGAGAAAGGACTCTATTGTGTTTCCCGTAGCGTACCTTGCGTCCTCAAACCCAGCTGGGAAATGAGATAAGCCTGGAGTTGTGCCTGAAAGGGTGAAGTCACTAGAGAGAAGAACTGAAGGCTGGAGGGCGGGACTGAGAGACAGAGAGACTGTTGAGAGTGATGGATCCCAGGAGGATTCAGACGGCTCGACGGCAGTGGTGCCGTGCGGATCCGGCACCACTTGAAGAAGAGGTGTATTGCTAAACACTGAGGGGTCGCCAGAGGAGACTGATGAGGATGAAGACCCAGATAACAAATCACTATCATCATCACTGAACCCAACACCAGGGAAGACAGTGTCAGTCTCCAAACCAGACAGGGGTGGTGAGGGGTGAGGGAGGTGGGACAGGGTGGAGGCAGGGAGCGTGGGAGTTGAGGGAGAAGCCGCATCTTTGCTAGACAACGGAGCAGTAGCGGCATGCTGTGGGTCCGATGCAGTGGCAGACAACACGGGCCAGGATGAGGAGGGAAGGTCATGCAGGCAGGCAGAGGGGTCCGCAGTGTCACACATAGGGGAGGGAGAGGAAGAGGAGGAGGAGGTGTAAGGGAGGACAGGGAGGCGCTCACCATTGGACATTGGCTGTGTGGTCTGCAAGAGAACGGCACTCAACTGGGTGGAGGATATGGTAGGCGAAAATTGATGAATGCTGGAACTTGTGGGCCTATGTGGAACAGCTTCACCTGACAAGGATGGTTGGGTGGATGAAGTCTGGTTCTCTGGAAGATCTTCAGGTCCAGTGGACACTCCTCCGTCAGTGGTGGCTTCTTGTTCTATGGGACGTGCCAGGCCTTTGTCAATCTCGGCCTGAATGAAGGATGATGATGCTGTTGTACTGCTCAAATCACTGGTACGAGACCTCAGCGTGGTGGAGGTGGTGCTGTTTGAAGAAATATTTAACCCACCTTTTGTTTTTGCACTGGTGAGTGTAGGAGTACTGCTACTAACAATGCCTTTTTTTTCAGATAAGTCTTCAGCAGCACCACCTCCAAGAACACCATCTGTCTTTGTATGGGAGTAAACAGGAGTAGTAAGAGTGGAGATGAAGCCTTTTTTTGTTGTTGTTACTGTTGTGGAGTCAAAAGGAGTGTTGCCACTGAAGTCAGCATCCTCTCTGGTATTTGGTGACAAGGGGACCTCTGGTGGAAGTGTGGAAGTACTGCGGTGTCCCAGCTCTTCAGAATGGCTCAGACTATGCTGGGTGGATCTGACTGGGGAAACCAGATCAGTGGTGGTTTTCCTCTGACCAGGTTCTGCTGTTGTGGTTCTTCTTCCCGCTGGAGGGAAAAAAGGTGATGCAGAAGTCGTTGTGGTTGCTGCTGAGTTTGTAGGTATCCAGGTCAGATCATAATCCTCAGTTTGGACTTGTTCATTCCAAGATAGATCAGGTTCATAGTTGCCCTATTGGTGAGAGAAAAGTTTATGTACCATGATAAACAGAAATAATTTTCAATACTCTTTCTACACTCAACAACTATTTGTTGAAAGGTGAACCCTTACGATGGTCCTCAGAAATATGTCAAAGAACTTTACACAGCTACTGTGTCTCCCTCCCATCTCATCACCTCATAAATAAATATAATCAATAAAATCAATAGTTCTAATCAAACAATAGCATGCAGCATTGTAAAAAGAGGCTTCCTTACCTCATTGTCAAATTCATGTGAATCAGGATCCAGTGCATTCTCTGGGGAAAAAAAAGACATGTTGTATCATTACAAAAGAAGTGAAAACAAAGACTGAAATAATATCACGTGTCAAACTCACTTTACACTTTAAGTTTTTCCTGCTTTGATTGTTGAGTTTTTTGAGTTGTATTTATGTGGGCTTAATTTCAACAAATGTACAGAAAGCCAAATGAGAAAGGGTAAAACTATTTGAAAACAATGTGGTCAGAAGATAACAAAGAGGAGAAGGCAAACCCTGGGATGCTTTGTTTAAGAAAAATTAAAAGCTAAATGTTCTGCTCAAGTTTCTTCAATTTAAACCTAAAAAAACCCCTCTCTATAATCTTGATAATGAAAGATGAATATGTTGCCATTGATGGATGTAAATTCAAATGACAGTGGGAGAAAATGGAAAAGAGGGAAAGGTTGTACACATCACTAAAAGCTGTATGTTGGCTTCAAGCACAATACGTAATCGTGACAAGTACTGTACTTGCATGCAACACTTCAGACACGTTCAGACTTTCATGCATTGACTTCCCCAAGGGCACAAGCGAGCACAGAAAACCTTAAACAAAAAGCATTTGCAAAAAACTGTTTGTCTGTTTCATCCTCCTTGTCAGACGAGCCAAGAACAGGAATTTCAACTGACAGTTACTTTATTCTGATTTGGTCGTCAAACTCCACTCGTCTGTCACCTAAGAGGGATAAAACAAACTCACCAAAAAGAAAGTTATTTGCAAATGCCACATATGTTGACCAAGCAGAGACGCACAGCACACAGCGGGACTGTCAGGGGGCAGGGTGTGGTGTGGCTCTTACCTGTCACACATCACGGAGACCAGATCAAACTGGCTTGTGAAGCATGAGGTGATGTTTTACAAGTTTAATGAATCAGGTTTGATGGAAATGACTCAGGGTTTGACGCAAAAGTGGCTAAAACATTAAATTTATCATCAATGGAAAGATCTGGTTTATTTGATGAGAAAATCAAGTGTTGTCGTTATTAGTTTATTAATGAACAGAAAATGAATCAATTATAATTTTTATGTGTGTTATCACACCAGCTGTAGACCAAGACAGCATTAACGTTAAGTTAGCAGAGCTGTTGTAGCACTAAGCTGATGTGTCTCCATGAGTGCTCGAAATAGCAAAAGCCTTTATCAACTTCCATCATGCAATGTCATACTTGGGCTTTGATGGAGGATATGACAACAGTTGCACTATCTTCAGGTGCAGCTAAAGTGGAATCACAATGTCAGCACAGTAGACATGGTACAGACAAAAACTTCAGTCACAGAAACGTACCGGATACTGCGGATATCACCCATTCATGCAAGCTGACACTGAAATAAGATGCCGGGTATTTTTTTTTCTTTGTCACGAGACATATTAGTTTATTTAAGATAAAGTTCATTTGGAATACAAAGTTACGATGGTTGTTATTCCAACCCATTTTACACAAACTGCTGCTGCAAACATGCAAACATTTCACTTAATGTGCAAGTCAGAAGGAACGAGCGCAACACGATGAAAACAACACAAAGATGGCGACTTTTGGAAATGACACCTTGACCCCAAAACCAAGAATGTTCTTCTATTTTATAAAATATATAGAAAAAGCACAACTGAAGACAGAAAAAGCTGTGAAACAGTTAAGAACACAGAAAGCGATGAGTCAAACAACAGTAGGCATGTGATTAAATTCTCATAAAACCCAAAATAGATACCCCAGAGTGAAGGGTAGGGAGGGTCCAGAAGGAAGATGAGTATGAGGATGGAAATGTTTGTAAAAGGAAAAGTAATCTGATTGGTGATAAAACACATGTGAAGAAGATGACATGAATCTCACTGCACCGCTAACACCCACCCAAATCTCATGTAAATTTAGCCAATAAATTTGTTTCCTGATAAATAATTAATTTTATTAGTAATCAGTAAGTCTGAAATACAAAAAAATAAACATATATAACACTGATACAAAATCAAAATGATAGCATCATGAAACAAGTTAAACCATCAAACTTTTGACTTGATTTTCATTTCTGTTCATTTCTGCAAAACCTGCATGTTTATTTTTTTCTTGTCAGGAATGAGCTTCCATAGATTAGGTACTACTACTCTTTCATTATTAAAAAAGTGTTACTGCTTTGCACTAAGAAGCCAGTGATTTTTCTACGTGACTGAAAAACACTAATAATAAAATAATTAAAAATAATCTGAAACATCTGTACAATTTGTCTCTCAGTCTCGGGCACGGTCGCTCTTACCAAGGTCGTCGATGGGCATGGCAACCTCCAGCAGGTCGCTCACACGTCCGTACAGACCGTTGCTGCAGACCGCCACAACCTGGACCACGTAGCTGGTGTTGGCTAACAGGTCATCAAGAATCGCCCCCTGATGGAAGGAGAAGGAATGACATTGGCTTTAAAGAAGCATTATTTTCCCAACAGCACCATCATGAGTTAATTTGTATGAGCATCAACTTGTAAGGACGTAGAAGTTCAGTTAGTTCACTGTCATGTTGTAAAGTAGTAGTAATGGTAGCAGAGCAGAGACTGTTTGCAAAACTGTCAAAACACTATCCAATGCACCAAAAGGTGGATTTCTGAACAAGAGGATGGTAAGAGGTTCTGTAAGGTCAGGTCCGATAAATAAATAAAGAACTGTGAATAACAAACAGTTTAAAGGGAGCATAACATGGAAGTCTTTGCTGTGTGACAATAAGTAACAATGCCAGTGCATGGAGGAACAAGGAAAAGGAAACAAACCTTTTGGCACTTTACAATTACAGCACAGAAACTAGTGAAACAGAAATATCTGCTCTTAAGACAGCCCTTGTGTTAAAAGTGTAAAGCCCAGGATGCTAATAGATGCCTGATAGAAGTGGTGGACTGAAGGCTTTGGATGGGAAATGAATAACAACTTTGAATAAATCATTATTGACATTATGAACTTTCTGGCTCTCCCTCTCACCACATCCTGGTCTCCGTCGGTCAGGTATATGGAGGGGGCAGCATTTTCACTGCTGGCCAGATGGTAGGTGACAGAGTATTTCTCAATGCTGGCGTCATACACTGCCCGCGGCCGCTCCCACGTCACCAGCAGGCTGCTGAGGTTGTAGGGCACTGCCTGGATGTTCTCTGGCTCCGAACTGCACACTAACAAAAGGAGATAGATGAGAACATTTTTTAAAATTTGTGCCAATTCTGTTCTGTCACTTCCCATGAGTATTTGTAAAAGGCATGACAGATGCCTCCCTTAGTTGGAGGGATCTGGTTAAAAATTTGTGCAAACAAGTTTAACAGATTTTCTTTCATACAGTTAATCTGAGGCTTTGATTTCCAGATCCAGAGTTGTAACAAGTGGTGGTATTTAAGTGCCTTCTAAAAAGCTTCACAACAGTAATAAACAATAATAATTATAGATACTAATGTTCCTATTTTGAAATATTTTTATTTTTTTTTTATACTGTAAGACTTTTATGCTTTTGTAATTCTCTTTTATATTTATGAAAAATAGTCTAAGCTATTTACTATTATAATTTATTACAATACAACACATAATTATATAATAAAATACTACTACTACTACTACTAATATTATATATTATTATTATTATTATTATTATTATTATTAATTTGGAAATAATTATAATAATATAATTAAAATTATATTAAAAGTCAAATGAGGTTGAGGGCTCCTAATGTTCCTTTCTGTTCTTCTCTGTTGTGTTTTTAAGACAACAATTCTAGGTCAGAGCTGAGATTAGAGGGGCAGAGATAATGCAGATGACAGACACTATGAGGTTCAGATTAACTCAGATTTAATGGGGTTGAGGGGTGGATGACAGCAGACAGGAGGAGGAAGCTTATTCCAGACAAACAATGACTCCTCTAATGACTCTGAGCTGGACCTCTGCTCTCACTAACCTCTGACTTTTATCTTCTCTCAGCTACTGTAATTGAAATAAAAGCTGTGATGTGCATACATGTACACAGCTACTCATTTTATTTAGAGACACATACTGTTCCCCACCCAGGAACAATACAACCACCAGAGGGCAGAAAGAGGCAAAATAACACTTCAAACCTCACAGGAGCATCTTATTGCTCCTGTGCTCACTTTGAGCAGTTCAAGAGTGATGATAAAAAACACCCAGTAAAAGTAAAAGATGCAATATCACTAAAGTCTTACACTGGAAATCTTACTTGTGTAAAAGTACAAAAGTAGAGTATTAGCGTCAAAATATAGCAATGCTTTTATTCAGCACCTTCTAAAAGCTCTGTGGATGTATTTTATGTCCATTAATATATGTTTATAAAGGACATAAAATGTTATCAATAAGATCAAAAAGTACCAAAAAGTACTCATTGTGCTGAGTGGCCCATTTCAGTATATTATTCATGACATTATTATTGCATTACTTGAATGATACATTCATGTGTTCATCACTTTCATACTGTATGGTAAAGGTGGAGCTAATTTATATTAATTATTTTAAATACCGCTGGAGAGTCCAATCTATACTATCATCTCATTTCTTGATTGATTTATATGTTGCATTAATAATATAAATCTGCAAAGTTATTTAGTGAAGTTAGGTTCAATATTTCTCTTTGTGATATAAGGGAGTAGAAGTAAAAAGTAGCAGCAAATGGAAATACTCAAGTAAAGTACAAGCACCTTTAAGTTCTACTTTGGTACAGCACATAAGGAATGTACTTTCCACCACTGTTTAAAAATGAATAAAAGTAAATATACTAAGTGAAATATACTAATAATAACTGTAACTTTTCTGAAGAACAAAAGAACAGAGACAGTAAACACCAAATAGAACAAGCCCTCCCAAAAACAAGATCAATACCACCTCATTACTAACCATCCAATACAACCAGTGTGAAAATCAAAGCTGACTGCTTCCTGCTGTCAGACAGATTTTATTTTGGTCACTACTGAGTTCTATTCTTGGCTCTCTGTCATTTCCATGCTCATGATCCACTTGTCGCTGATCCATTCAGACCTCATTTAATAAGCATTAACCCGGGATTCTTCATACTCTCTGTTTACAGGTATTTCAAAGCAGAGTTTTTAAGGTTTTAGCAATTTAATTTACAGTCGTGGTCAAAAGTTTACATACACTTGTAAAGAACATGATGCCATGGCTCTCTTGAGTTTCCAGTTATTTCTACAACTCTGATTTTCTCTGATTGAGTGATTGGAACAGATACTTCTTTATCACAAAAACATTCATGAAGTTTGGTTCTTTTATGACTTTATTATGGGTCAACTGAAAATGTGACCAAATCTGCTGGGTCAAAAATATACATACAGCAATACTAATATTTGGTTACATGTTCCTTGGCCATTTTCACTTCAATTTGGCGCTTTTGGTAGCCATCCACAAGCTTCTGGCAAGCTTCTGGTTGAATCTTTGACCACTCCTCTTGACAGAATTGGTGCAGTTCAGTTAAATTTGTTGGCTTTCTGACATGGACTTGTTTCTTCAGCATTGTCCACATGTTCTCAATGGGGTTTAAGTCAGGACTTTGGGAAGACCATTCTAAAACCTTAATTCTAGCCTGATTGATCCATTCCATTACCACTTTTGATGTGTGTTTGGGGTCATTGTCCTGTTGGAACACCCAACTGCGCCCAAGACCCAACCTTTGGGCTGATGATTTTAGAGGAATTTGAATGTAATCCTCCTTCTTCATTATCCCATTTACTCTCTGTAAAGCACCAGTTCCATTGGCAGCAAAACAGCCCCACAGCATAATACTACCACCACCGTGCTTGACGGTAGGCATGGTGTTAAAGGCCTCACCTTTTCTCCTCCAAACATTGCTGGGCATTGTGGCCAAACAGATCGATTTTTGCTTCATCTGACCACAGAACTTTCCTCCAGAAGGTCTTATCTTTGTCCACGTGATCAGCAGCAAACTTCAGTCGAGCCTTAAGGTGCCGCTTTTGGAGTAAGGGCTTCCTTCTTGCACGGCAGCCTCTCAGTCCATGGTGATGCAAAACACGCTTGACTGTGGACACTGACACCTGTGTTCCAGCAGCTTCTAATTCTTGGCAGATCTGGTTTTTGGTGGTTCTCGGTTGACTCTTCACCCTCCTGACCAGTTTTCAGCAGCAGGTGATAGCTTGCATTTTCTTCCTGATCATGGCAGTGACAAAACAGTGCCATGCACTTTATACTTACAAACAATAGTTTGCACTGTTGCTCTTGGGACCTGCAGCTGCTTTTAAAATGGCTCCAAGTGACTTTCCTGACTTGTTCAAGTCAATGATTCGCTTTTTCAGATCCGTGCTGAGCTCCTTTGATTTTCCCATTGTAGTGTTTGTATCCAGTGAGCCCTATTTAAATGGCCTCATAGAAGTCACCAGCTGTAGTCACTCATGATCACTCACAAGAAGTTAAGAGGCCATGCTATGAAGCTCATTTCATTGACACAACTTTCTAAGTCACCAAAATTTCTAATTCATGTTGCTGTATTTGGAGCAGATTTGGTCATGTTTTCTGTCATAAAAGAACCAAATTTCATGAATCTTTTTGTGACAAAGAAGTATCTGTTCCAATCACTCGATCAGAGAAAATCAGAGTTGTAGAAATAACTGGAAAGCCATGACATTATGTTCTTTACAAGTGTATGTAAACTTCTGACCACGATTGTAAATTAAACAGATAAATAAAACACCAAAAGCTGTGTAATATGTTTTTCTATATTCTAAGTGAAGGTGTTTCACTTTTTATGCCGCTATGTCCGTTATGTGTTTAAAGATAGCTCATGTGTAGATAAGTAACTCAAATTTTTGCCCTACAGCAAACCAGATTTCATTTAGAATAACAATGATAAATGTACTTCAAACAATATAATAGAATAATAATATGATAACAATTTAAAGGAGTCAATATTGCACTCCTGTGACACCGTTAGACAGAGGTGTGATCAGCTCACTTCTTTCTAACTGCACACCTCCAGATTATTTTTCAAACTTGTAGTCTTTGAATCCAACCGACTACAAGGACATTTATTCTCACACAGCTCCCTCTCTTAAGTTGTTTAAAATGGGCACACTTACCCCTTCAATTTATGTGGATTTACACTGTATAGTGGTGAGTAGAAATTTGACTTTTCTTTCTTAAAAAAATAACTGATTAATCAATAGCTGGTAAACAGCTGGTTTGGATTAATTTAATTGTTCACAATCAATAAATTAACTGTCGCAGTTGGCTTACAGCTGCACTACCACATAATATCCTGGCACATGAGCACCTGGTGTGAGGACCTCCTCAGTGCCAGTGTAGGATGAGAACACCTGGCCCATGAACTGCTGCTGCTGGTCCCTGTAGTTGTTCTGCAGGTAGTCCATAAGCATCACATATCCAGCCTGCTGCATCGTCATCACCTCGCAGAACATCTCCAGCTGTAACATGACAAGAAAACAATGTCAGCACTAGAGCCCTGGACCCAACAGGAAAGATACAGGGAAAATGTAGCTTCAACTATTATATTATTATTATTATTATTATTATTATTATTATTATGAAATACCATGCCAGGCCAAAATGTGTGTGTGTGTGTGTTGTGTGTTGTGTGTGTGTGAGAAAGAGAATATTTATGTAGGGATGGGGGGTTGTTGATTGTTGTTTTTAGCACTTTGATCTCTAAATGTATGAAAAGTACCACATAAATAAAAGTTCACTTGATTTGATTTATAATAACTAATATATGAATGTGGCAATGTGATACACATCATGTAACATACATTCATTTATGATTACATGAAT
The DNA here is from genome assembly GCA_029721515.1 of Synanceia verrucosa. Lineage (NCBI taxonomy): Eukaryota > Metazoa > Chordata > Actinopteri > Perciformes > Synanceiidae > Synanceia > Synanceia verrucosa. Next base: position 22,600,236 of record CM056556.1, on the reverse strand, counting down.
TGTGATACTGTAAGCAAGGCAATATACAGTACTGCTTTTTAGCTAATTTTACTCTTTCCAAATTAAATAATGGATTGACTGAGTTAGTCACTGCATGTAAACTATTAATGTAATAATTAAAAATTTATCGTGCTTTTGAGAATTAATACCGTATAAAAATCACAATATTGCAATACCCTATATTTTGGATATTTTCTTGCACCCACCCATATACTGTATATTGTATTTTCCCTTATCTTCCCGTATGAATGTATTTCATTTCAAGCAACAATGATATTAGTTTTCTAATCTCCTGCGACAACAAACTAAAGGGTAATTAACTCAATTTCTTACTCATTTAATTAGGAAAATATGTAAATACTTATGTCTAAATACTATTTGAACAGATATTATCAGTCGTATTGTCCAAATATAAATACACAAAAGAAGAATGAAGTGTAAATAAACCACAATACACAGCTGTAGGTCTCTGAGCAGTTTGGAAGTGAATGGGCGTAAAGGAGTCGTGAATCATGTTGGAATGGCTCTTTGACCTCCTTACCTGTGCTCAGGTGAGTCACTTCCCCTCTGGTTACACAACACTCAGCGTCTGACTCAGTCAACAGAGGCCATTTGCAGTTGTTAAAAGACTTGGCTAGACTTGAGTCGTCCTGAGCTGGAATGTAGACTAGCTGAAACGCGCACAGGAGATATGAAAACCCTGGAAGACCTGCAGCAGTCAATGTAGTAGGTGTGAAAGGATAATGTACACAATCTGTTTCTGAAGACTAATTATTTTTCCTTGATGGACTAAGGAAAAAGGCTATATGGGGACATTGCTGGAAAGTTAGCACTTTTTGTGTTTAGAGTTTAGTTCCCAGAATGATCCTCAAACTAGCTGTTAGAAGGTGGAAGAGCAGCTGTCAGCAGTTTGAGGGATCCATTTTTCCCGACATGAATGTTGCCAAAAGTTTAATTGTGAACTATAGCGAGCTTGTTTAAGGGGGGCATTTATGCATGTGTTTTCCCTTTCCTTTAGTGTGTAATATAGTTTTGAGCATGTAAACAATCAAAGCCCAAACATGGTGATGTTACCAAGTAACACACGTTGCCTAGTGGCTCCATTGGCACACCCTCAAGCAAAGCCAGTCAAACAGAGCATTTCAGACAGAGGGTGAAAAGAGGTGCTGCAGAACAGACCACAACCGTGCACATCTTCCACCAATCTGCACCCTCATCTTCTTCCTTTTATTTAATTAGAAATGCACAGAATACAGAATAATGTTCATAATGCCCTTTGTCTTTTTTTTTGATGACCTTCTTGTTTGAATAAATAACTGTATGTGAACAAAATCTATCAGTAGTCAATCAAACTGAAAGTAGACAATGAAACTGAAACACTGGCCAATTTAGTGTTGGAGGTTTCATGGCTAAATTTGACCAGCCTGGTGGCCAAACCTCACTGAATGCACATTGCACCATAAGGAGCAGAAGTTTCAATTAGCAGAGTAATAGCACAGTTTTGCTTAAAATATTGCAATGCACACAACATTATGGGTGACATATCAGAGTTCAAAAGAGGACAAATTGTTGGTGCACATCTTGCTGGCGCATCTGTGACCAAGAGAGCAAGTCTTTGTGATGTGTCAAAAGCCACGGTATCCAGGTTAATGTCAGCATACCACCAAGAAGGATGAACCACATCCAACAGGAGTAACTGTGGACGCAAGAGGAAGCTGTCTGAAAGGGATGTCTGGGTGCTAACCCGGATTGTATCCAAAAAACATAAAACCAGAGCTGCCGAACTCACTGCAGAATTAAATGTGCACCTCAACTCTCCTGTTTCCACCAAAACTGTCCGTCTGGAGCTCCACAGGGTCAATATCCATGGCCAGGCTGCTATTGCCAAACCTTTGGTCACTCGTGTCAATACCAAACGTCGGTTTCAATGGTGCCAGCAGCGAAAATCTTGGGCTGTGGACAATGTGAAACATGTATTGTTCTCTGATGAGTCCACCTTTACTGTCTTTCCCACATTCAGGAGAGTTATGGTGTGGAGAAGCCCCAAAGAAGCGTACCACTCAGACTGTTGCATGCCTAGAGTGAAGCATGGGGGTCGATGGGTGATGGTTTGGGCTGCAATATCATGGCATTCCCTTGGTCCAATACTTGTGCTAGATGAGCATGTCACTGCCAAGGACTACCGAACCATTCTGGAGGACCATGTGCATCTAGTGGTTCAAACATTGTATCCTGAAGGCGGTACCATGTATCAGGATGATAATGCACCAATACACACAGCAAGACTGGTGACAGCGTGGTTTGATGAACATGAAAGTGAAGCTGAACATCTCTCATGGCCTGCACAGTCACCAGCACACCACCATCACATAGTGACCTGGACACTGTTCTGCAAGAAGAATTGCTCAAAATCCCTCTGGCCACTGTGCAGGACTTGTATCTGTCATTTCCAAGATGAAATGATGCTGTATTGGCTGCATCAATCAAAGGAGGCCCTACACCATACTAATGAATTATTGTGGTCTAAAACCAGGCATTTCATTGTCCAACCCCTGTGTGTGTGTGTGTGTGTGTGTGTGTGTGTGTGTGTGTGTGTGTGTGTGTGAGAGAGAGAGAGGCCTCCTACCTTATGACAGCTGTGTCTTAAGAGTGAGCTAGTGAGAGAGTCTAGTGGAAGATAATGATTGAGCCTCAGCAGGAGTCACACTTGAAACTTTCTATTGAAAACCGGTTGTGTGTCTGTGCTTTCACATGTTTGTGCATGTACATGTCTGTCTGTGTGTGTGTGTGTGTGTGTGTGTGTGTGTGTGTGTGTGTGCCAGCCCCAGGCAGAGTTTGATTGACAACCATACAGAAGTGGTCATTACATCAAACAAACATTGGCTCACAAAGGACCTTCACGGTATTTAAGCTGCAACACACTGTGCAATCTTGTAGCCTCACCCATCACTTGCATGCTTTCTGAGCTCTGGAATGATAATTCCCCCTTTCAGCTCCATGAACATGTTTTTCTAAAAGGTTGTTTGCGGACATTTCTGTAATTGTGACACTTGCCTTTTCATCTTGAACACATCTGATTCTTAAAGGACCACACCGATGGTTAAACTCAGTATGTCTGCCATCCTGAATGCACCTCCTAGACTGCTCACTAGGTCAAACAATACTCAGGTCTCTTTGCTGGCTGCTTGTAGTGTAAAGAATCCATCCTTAAAATTCTCACTCTTCTGACTTGCCAAGTTTTGCAGAATTTTGCTGTGATATATTAATAGATATGTGGCTACTAATTGATTGATCACACCAATTACTGGATCTATCCATTGTGTAAATGTATAGCTAAAATATTCTCACTTATAGTAATAATTTAAAACCCAGTCTCAGTAATAATCTACACAGCAGGAAGCTCAGCTCTCACCTGTTCGTCAGATATGGCCACTGTGTTCTTGAAGACGATCCACTCAACAGTCTCGCTGCAGGGCGGTGTGGTCAGAGAGCCGTTATAAATGAAGTATTTCTCTGTGGAGTTCGGCAGGAGGCCTCGCGGGGCAAAGGGTAAAACCTCAGAGCTTTTTCCTGGATGACAGATCACAGAGCTTAAATAAGCACAACAGAGGCAAGACAGGAGACAGAGGAAGAACCCAACATACCATATCTGCTCACGCTGTTGATGCCGTCTATGATGGCTGCATAGTTCACATTTTCTTCAGTGCTCGTCTGTGAGGAGATATAAACATAATAAACATTCTTCAGGTGGACTATAAAACAACTCAATATTATATTATTCATAATGCAAAATAATGTTTTCATATAATCAAACTGCCAATGTTTAGATTGGTTTGGTCAAATTTTCAATTTAAGTACCACCATGATTAGAGCCAGAAGCTGAACATTTCAACTCTTGATCGCTATATACAGTATATGACACATTTAGCTAGATAACTACAGCTTATCTCAGCTCATCGTACTCACTTAGCTGTCAGGTGATCCAGTGGTGGAATGAGCAGAATTAGTTTACTTAAAGGATACATATCATGCTCATTTTCAGGTTTCTACTAGAACATATTACAGTGTTTTTTAATGTAAAAAACAAAGCCCTTACCTTGATAAACTACTGTCTGTCTTGATTGCACAGCATTTTCTGCACTGTCTACACACAGAACTTTTATCAGAGCTAAAGTTGAAAAAATATTATGGATGCGCTTGGTTAGTTTTCAGCTAAAAAAAGGCACTGCAGATAACCACTAGCTGTCACAGCTTGTTAGAAGTGTGGTCAAATATCTTCCACTGGGACAAACAAAACATCCACTTTGGACCTGCTAAAACATAAAATAATCATAAGTGTCATGGTGAGGAGGCTCTGGGTGTTCTGAAGTTAACATGATAATATTAAATCTTCATGACCATCTCTCATGGTAAAATCTAAAACATAAACTGATAAACTGTACATAAAAAGTGGATGTAGTCAGTGTGACATCACCCATTGGTTTGTAGAAGTTTTGAAACCATCTTGAATTTTGGCTGTTGCCATCTGGGGTTTTGGTGGTCACCATCTTGGTTTCTTGCAACCAGATGCGACACAGGTGGGCGGAGCTAAGTACAACCAAACATTTTAGATAAAAGTATAGTAAAAGTAAAAGTTCTAGGTGAAAACATCAGCAACTCCCTGACCAAATAATGCTGAGGTAGCAACCTGTCAATCACAAGGAAGCCACTCCCTAAAGCATCATCTGCTTTATGGTCGATTTAACTCTAAATAATATACAATGATATGTGTTTACTGACATAATAAATCACAAGAGAAGTAGGCTCTTTGCCTTCTATACAATTTCACTTACTTTTTGTAACCAGTAAGTCACCACCTGCTTTTATATTCTATTAAAAAGAATGCACTGGAGGTTGCCGCCTGGCATTGACCAAGGGTTTTGCCTCCTCCCTGGTGTGCAAGCCTATACATTCAAGCAAGGACAAATCAGGCTCATTGAGTTGCTCTTTTAATTAAGTGATGTGGAAAACTTGTGAACTGAGGTAGAAGTTTTCCACATCAGGCCAGATTCACATCCAGGACTGTCAGGTTATATAACATTCACCTTCTACAGCAAAGCCCCTACACACCCCTCAAAATGAATTTTGGAGGATTGAAAGAGCTTTTTGTCTTGTTTGGTCGTTAGTGTTCCCTGCTCTCCACCAAACACACAGCCTGCAGCTTCACATCAGATGTTTCACATCGAGTTTCATTCCAACACGGTCTCTGTCAGTTTGAACACACCAACCCAGCTGGAGGCAACATGACTGTACAAAGGCACAGAACATGAAGAACACAGACAAAAGCTTGGCAATGATCTTCAGCCAAGACATGACTCAAACTGTTCACAGAGCAGTGCATTCACTGAGGTATTACTACAGTACACTGGTGATACTACTGAAAGACTTTGATTCATTCCCTCAGTCTGACTTTTTCCATCTTGAACAAAGAGTCAACCATAAAGTCATTCTGCATTTTAAACCTGCCAACTGTTCGAATTTCAGATAAGTCAGATTTTGAAATGAGGAAGAACTAAAATTTCAGTGAGACCCCTGCTTTTTTTAGCAAATACAGACAAGACCCCTGTCAGGATGTGGAATATCTAAACTATAAGCCCGGAGCTAACTGCTGTAAACCCACACAATCGAGCTAACTTTTAAGGGCAAAATATTTTTTTTAGTATTAGTATTTTTACTAGATGTATTTTACGTAATTTACTCAACATATGAAATCATTTACACACAAAAAAAAGAATCAACTCATGAATCATAATGTATTATTAAGTATTAAGCTACCAAGCATGGCAGGGCCCTCTTATTTGTATAGATGCACAGATGCCACCAAATAGAAAAAGACTGAGCTCTTCAAGTTTGAAAATATTTCGACTTTTTCGACTTTTTCTTGTGGAACTTTGACACTAATTCTTTATTTTGGTATTATAACTTTTTTTAACTTTAAGGGGAACTATGCCTATTTTCAAAATTCATACATGCCATTCCTATGGTCTTAGACAGTCCAAAAAATATTCGTCAATGTGAACAACTTCCCCTAAATCCCAAAACAAAAACTAAACTCAAATTTGTGATGCCATAAGGTAAAACATGTGGGACATATCTAGCGATGAAGGAATTGGGTGAGATGTTCTAGATGACACTGAGATTACTGAAGGGAATTTGGAGGATCTCCAGATTTTACAGCCTGATGACATCACAAGTATGACCTTCTCTGGTTTCTATTTGAGACAGTAGTGTTTAATGAATTTTCCCAAATAACACACTGAATTTAGGTGCTGTAAGTGAATATAATGGCAGATAATCAGCCTTGCACGTCTCAAGTTTTAAGTGTTAGCTTGTTTACGTTCCACCTCAAACTCACTTCCTCTCCTAGTTCATATGTCCTAATTTGTCTGGGTGATTAGCATAGAAATGCACACTTACTACTGACAGACAACCTGTCAACTCATCTCAGTGTTATCACGGTACATGATGCAAAGCATGCACACCTCAAACAGCACGGCGAGTGCTGTGATTCTGCCTCCGGCCTTGATGGTTGCATCCAAAGAGTCAAAGCGATGCGCCTCATAGCAGTAGATCTGCATCTGTGGGTGGGAAAGACATATGATCCGTACAGCTAAGTGTCACAAGAGCTACACTGTATTTTCCCACTAGTGTGTCTTTTTACTTTGCATCTTTGCTGCATGTTAGCTTAAAAAAATAACTGACTGGAAAAATGGTAGAGCGTGTATAAACACTGTAACAAAATAATGAACTGAACCGTTGCACACCCAACATTAACATCTTCATATTACTTGTCAAACACTTGATCTGCTCGTTTTGCTGAGGAAGAATCAGAATGAGAATGCAGCTTCAGTGGCTGCAAGTATGTATAAGTGGAAAATAAAAGAATAGAATTACATAAATATCTTGACTATCTCTGCTTATTTGTTATTACTATCCAACTATTGTTTTCCCAATAATTTTTATGATATTTTTTCATGATTGGTGTGGTGTTAAGCTTTACACAAGAGGTAAAAAGTGTCTATATAAAGTCTGACTTGTTGGGGGTTGTAAGAATCTTGAGAAATTAGCATGAGTTGTGGTTTAAAAAAAGGATCCAGCTTTGTCAATACTTCTTCAATGAAAGTAGCAATAACAAAAGAAGTGAACGTTGAACTCTTGTCATGTCTCACCTCCAGAGGATATTTGACGCCATCCAGACTGTGTTCAGAGCCCTCTGAGGAGGCGTTGCAGCGCCCCCAGTGGAAGGTGATGCGTCCAGCTTTGAACTTTGCCCCGAGACCACCTCCACTGACGTAGAACTCTCCATCCACATTGACTGCCACTGAAAGCAGAAAAGACATGAATAGACGGAGATAAATGCATGAAACTGAATGAGCTGAATTTCATTTAATTAAATAATCATATGAGCAAACTTCACCACCTAGATGAAATCTGTCAACCGTTTTTGAAGCTTTGACAACAACACAAACTGAACAGAGGATGATGTACAAAAAATGACCAGAGGATCAAAAATATGAGGCCATGGGCAACTCCAACAACATCTTTGTCAGACAATCAGCAAGGGGATCTTTTTCAGGTCTGTCTTTGTTTGACCTGCCAAAAGATCCCCTCGATGGGAAAAAACATTTGATGACCTAATTAAGGTGGAGCAATGCTCAGCTGCTTTCATCTCCTGTACTATAATGTACATCTTAGCCCACCACCTTATGAATAGACAACGCATGTGACTAGTTTTGCATAGAAAATACTGTTTTCATGGGAACACCTTGATGAAACGCAGTCTTTGCAGAAACACTCATCTGCTGAGCACACTGGATATGTTGCATGCTTGGTTTGCTTTTATTCTTTCCACCACTTTGATCTGTTTTTGGTTGGCCTCATTCATGTCCTCTTTGTGTGCTGTCTGTGTGTGCCGTGTGCCCTATTGTTTTCCTAAATCTAACTCCCCTTCCAGGTAGGGCAAATATTGACTCTACTTGTTTGATTCATTCCTGTTGAAAAGTGTGTTTTCCCTATGTCAAAAGCCATGAACCCATCCATGCACTCTGTCCATCAACTGTAAAACTCAAATCCCCTATTTGTGGCCGAGTAGATCGCTCACAGCCCCGCAGCTTTGGAAGAGTGTGAATGGACAGCAGTCTGTGCCTTGAACCTACACTGGGCCCATTTGTGGGCTGAAAAAAAAAAACAGGTTTAAGTGCTGTCGGCCTGAATCGTGCTCAGATTGTCCACCAAACATCTCCATTAATAAAAGCCTTTGGTGCAGCTGGCGGACGAACAACAACCGCGACAGAGTGCTTCTTATTTCGCTGAGAGTCCCGTTGAGAGACCGTTGCTAAGAAGCATTGGACTGGTCTGTTTGGAGCTTTTCGAAAGGCGAGGTGGGATCACTGTTGTCTACAATTTCACTTAACAATTACCTTGAATGCACACTGTAGGTTATTGTGTGTCACACCACTTAGAGAGGAAATATACAGAAGGTTCTCAATCCTGTCAAACGAGAAGCTGGCAACTGTATCCTTTACAACAGGACACCACAAAAAAGGCCTCATCACTCAGTATATATCAAGCAGAAACCGTAATTAAAAAAAAAGACAGCACTTATGGATGGGAGGGAAGGAGGGAGAAAGTGGGGAGGAAGGATAATACGTGAAGCTTGGACTTTTGTTTCTGATGAAGCCTGTTTTAATACATAGTCACTTAAGAAAAAAAATCAGGCTTAGGTATAACTATAGATACTCTATATTGTATTTAATTACTTTAATAAGTCTAGACTTCATGGCAATACAGGACACACTGCCTGTTTTTCAAATGTGGAAATGTATCCAAATGACAATTTAATCTTCAGACTCAGGTAAAGTCAATTTTATTTGCGCTCAATAATTTGCCTAAGGGGGCTTTGTGGTCTGTGCAGAATACAACAGATTCTTTATGACCCTCATCAAATGAGAAAAATCCCTTCCACAGTCGTGGCTGACAAACCCCTTCTCTTCCAGTTTCTCCCAAATAACTTCATAACCATCACTATTTCTGTGCACCTTATTTAGCATATTCAGCATGTTCTCTTCAGCCAAGATGTCAAGCAAACATTGGACTTCTGTAGAAGTACAAGTCAATATTAACTGGTAGTTTACCTGTGTCCATCTCAACTAATGCCAGTGCAGACTGTCTGTGTTTAGGTTCAATGCTTTAGTTGGGTTGGATTATGCGCTGCAATCAAACTGCACGGTTTGAGGTACACGGTTTACAAGAGGTGGTCTCACACTGGTGGTTCTGGTTCACACCCGAAAAACTGTGATTGCAGTCATGTCTTCACATTGACAGGTGTACTTCTAGTTCTTACCTGTCTTGCCATCATTTTTGATGGTCGTCCTGTCATTTGTGAGGGTCTCCCAGCCATCAAACCTCAGCTTCTGGTACTGTAGCTTCACCTGAGCCAGGCTCTCCTCGATGTTGATAGGAGACTGTTTGGCATTGCTGCAGGATGGAAACTTCTTGGCCCAGTTGTTCTGATTTAAAGTTCCTGGCAACAGAGAAAAAGAGTTCAGATAACGCTGTTATTGGACCATCTAGGTTCAGGTGGGAAGCACCCACAACACCCATGAAGAAAAATCAAACCTAAAAGACCAAATTTCAATATATATATGTTGGGAAAAGAATGAAATGAAATGTTTGTCGTTAAAAATTGGCAGTTTAAGTTAAGTTTCCCAAAAGCACCAGAAGGAACACTGACACTCTTTGACAACTGTTGTCTCTCAACTCACAAAAGCACATGATGTCAAAAGTGTAGTTACATATGCAAAAACATCAGGGTCCTTACCTAACTGCCAAAATAGTTCACACAATAGTGAGTTCCTCAAACCTCTATGATCCTTGACTAGGGTTTGAACTATAAACTGAGCTTTGTGGGGGTCGCCCCCCCGGCAGAAAATTTTTATACTGTGTTATATAAACTATGCATCTTACTGATACTTTTGATGATCATTCCCATATTTGTGAAAAGAACTGGTAGAAGAAGCACTGAATGAACAAATTCCGAGTTTTATTCAGAAATACACTATATTGTCAAAAGTATTCGCTCACCCATCCAAATAGTCAGAGTCAGGTGTTCCAATCACTTCCATGGCCACAGGTGTATAAAATCAAGCACCTAGGCATGCAGACTGCTTTTACAAACATTCGTGAAAGAACAGGTCGCTCTCAGGAGCTCAGTGAATTCCAGCGTGGAACTGTGATAGGATGCCACCTGTGCAACAAATCCAGTCCTGAAATTTCCTCGCTTATAAATATTCCACAGTCAACTGTCAGCTGTATTATAAGAAAGTGGAAGTATTGGGAATAACAGCAACTCATCCACAAAGAAGGAGGCCACGTAAACTGACGGAGCAGGGTCAGCGGATGCTGAGGCGCATAGTGTGAAGAGGTCGCCAACTTTATACAGAGTCAATCGCTACAGACCTCCAAACTTCACGTGGCCTTCAGATTAGCTCAAGAACAGTGCACAGAGAGCTTCATGGAATGGGTTTTCATGGCCGAGCAGCTGCATCCGAGCCATACATCACCAAGTGCAATGCAAAGCGTCGGATACAGTGGTGTAAAGCACGCCGCCACTGGACTCTCGTTCTCTGGAGTGACGAATCGCGCTTCTCCATCTGGCAATCTGATGGACCAGTCTGGGTTTGATAGTTGCCAGGAGAACGATACTTGTCGGACTGCATTGTGCCAAGTGTAAAGTTGGCTCAGCTCCCACTGGCTTCCACATAATTTCAACGCTGCCCTTGACCTTGAAAGAAAGCTAATTAGTTCTTCTAAATATTCAATGTTTAACTGGCTCAATATTGAACTGAACCAACCTGGTCTCTCACAAAATTACATTCACATACAACCAAATATTTTCTCCAGGGCTGTGGTCTCAATTTTAAAGTTGTGATTAACATTGTAAATTGAAACAAGAAACAACTTACTTACTTCCTTGACCTATGTGGATGTACTGCCTAAGCCTAACTGTGGCCATAATCATAGTTGTGTTGCATAGGCTAGTGTAAAAATTACATGCAAAAAGGCCAAAATGAGTTTCGTAAGTAAACAAACAGTAGCCCATGGGTGTCGAAGATACTTTAAGATGAACAAATTGATGAAGTGCAGACTTTTCTCTCCAATTATGCAATGATCGCTTACAAGTGTGCTGCCCTGCAAGAGCTAGCTATGCTATGAGCTAACAAGCTTATGAGCTAATAACCTCCAGGCGTTCCGCTGCACTCTGGCTTTAATATCAGCACACAGTTTTCTCTCAAACAACTCTCACAAGGTCAATGTTCAATTTTTTTTCTACGACGTTTCTCAAATACAACCTGCTGCATTCTGCTCACTAAAGAAAGCGTTTGGTTTCAGGTTTCCACCTTGCTTTCAAACACAAAGGACACGCTGACATGACGGATGACTTAAATACAGTATGGAAAGTGTTACAGCCAAGAATACACATTATCCCTCAGAGCACAGTTCATTCATTCAGTGTGTGACTGTTTCAGCTGCACCTTAAACTGAACCAAACAGAATTAATCTCACAGCTCATATTCTCATCACAAACTGCTCTACAGCCTCCAGCTTTTGGTTTCACTTTTATTACAAAATGAATCTGAGCAACATGTGAGGTTCAGCTCATATATCCTGTGGCAAAGCCTTGCATGTGGATCTGACATCTGCTCAGAGTTACTGTCTACACTCAGTGGATGACAACATCTCCCAGATGGAGAGTCACATTTAGAAGACGCTTTTGAATTGGAAACATATCTATGTTCCCATAGGTCCTACAATATATTCAGAATATATTCAGCATATATGCAGTGCAATATATGCAATATATGCAGCACCCAGCATAATGAGTCTCTTAATATGGCACATTACAGAGACATTTTGAATGATATTATGTTCTTAACATTTCCCTCAAAATGTTCAGTATATGTTTCCCTGGGTCAGCATGTAATACTGAAATCATACAGAGCTTACAGACCTCTGATGTTATACTCTTTAAAATATCCTAAAACAGCGTAATTTACAAAAAATGTATTGACTGCAAGGAGTGGCTCAGAGCAAATACATTGCAGGTGATGGGTAGAAAGCAATTAAATACAACGCACACCATGACATGTCCCTGTAACCTGTCAGTGAGTGAAGGTGCAGCTCCGGCCCCGTCAGCACGATTATTATCATTTGCTTATCAAAACCAGTTCCCAGCCACATGTCAGCAAGTACAAACATTATTCCATGACATTATAATAAAGGTAAGGATGTCAAAATTATGGGTTATGACTACAGTCAGTGAATCATAGCATACATAAGAGCAGCTTCACTTAAAACCAATAATCATCCTTGAACTGTCCTGTCCTGTACTGCCTAATGCCTAATTATTGAACATTATTCTGTTCTGTATATGACTGTTGAAGCTTTATTTCTTCATCACTGTAACTGTAAACCCCATTATCTTGTAAAAATGAACCTCTCAGACAACATAACTTGAATATATGCTTTTATTTTTAAAATCTGAATTTTAAATGCATTTAATTGCTTTCCTGTTTCAGATTATTTCAATAGAAAACAACCCAGACGTTCAGTGTCATGTCTCACTAATCTTGCAGATGTTTCACTTTTCCTTGCTAATTATGTGTTGTCGGGTTGTTTCAGCCAGCTGGTGTGGTGTTTGTTAGCAGGTTTCAGTGGTCACATGACTCTCTGTCCTCACTCTGATTGGCAGTTTAGAGCCTCTTTCCGCCAGAGGACAAAGCTCGTGAACCAGGTCAGACAGGCTTCGGGGTCAGGACGGATATTAGCATGTCAATAGAGAGCATGCACGCACGCACGCACGCACGCACGCGTAAACACACAGGCTGTAAACATACTCAACCTTAAGCCACAGGGTGGGTAACTTAATTTCAAAATTTGAAACCACTTACTCATGTGATGTTTAAAGAAAAGGAAAAAAAACACTTTAGTAGTGTAGTAATGACCAGGGCCCTCATGTATCAAAGCAGCGTACACCAGGAAATCCACGCTCACGTTCAGATGTAGCAACAGTGAAATGAGAGTGGAAAATGGCGCTGCTCCACGCCAACTTCATAGCTGGTGTAAGCCAGGTTCTGATGCTTTTAGTCTGTTGGCGACACTCAAAGGGCCACACAGAGGATTTCTCGTTTTTATTTTATTATTTCAGTGTGAGATGTATGTGTGTGTGAGACAATGGGAGACACTTGTACTGTTAATTACTCTACCAGATGCACGGAATAAACGGCGAGTGTGCCAGGTATGGTTTATTTCCTTGAATTTACACAACACAATGAGAGAGTACATAACTGCTACAAGAGCAGCAAAATAGTTAGAAACATTAAAAAAAGTAGAGAAATAAAACATGAAAAACTATTGAAACTATTAAATTACAGAGCTACTGGAAAGGCTGTTGCCAATGAAAGGATACAGCAGTGATGAAAATGACTGTTTCGTGCCTTGGCCAAAAAGTTGAACTCAAACACACAGCAAAGACTACAGCTAAAGTCAACAAGCATCTCATGCTAAGCAGGGCTAACTATATCCTGAGTCTTGCTCTGCATGTAAGACTGAAGCCATCCGATCATGGGACCCCAGACAGAATGCAAAAAAAGCATATTCAACATTTAAGTATTATATGTAAGTGTGAAAAGATCAGGCTGCTGATTGGGGAATAAACCTCACTTGGCAGAATTGCTAAATGGAAAAACAGCACTTGTCTTGTTCTTGAATGCTTCTCAGGGATATTTATAACAGAGTCAATGTGGATTGAAAGGGTAGAAGCTTCAGAAGCACTTATATACATCTTACACTTCATTATACTTCACTATGATATTATTTTTGTATCTATTTGTGGGGTATTAAATCAATGTGAATGAAAACCACTGTACATATTATAAGGCTTAAAAGGTCTTAAAATTACTTCTAAAGGAAGATTTGTCTTTCAGAGTTTAAATTACTTTCTACTTTGTTGACTTTATCATAAATATAAATTCACCCAGTGAACTGGAAATATTTACCTTTAGTGTCTCCTTAAGTAGCCATAAAAGTCCAAGTAGCCATAAAGTTTCCACATTATGTTGCTCTAACACAGGCGTGTACATCATTCTGTATCATGTTATTGCCACTCTTAATTCAAGTTATGCAATGTTTAAACAAGTGTAGTATTAGCACATATATACATATTGCATATACATTTATTTGACAGCATGTGAATGGTCAAGGGTCGTAAACCACCAACAGTTGAAGCAACTCATTCCGTGATGCCAGAATGATCAGAAGACAAATTAAATAAAACCTTGATCAAATCTTGTTCACTATGTCAACTTCTGTTTTATGCCAAATACTTTGTCTGACCCAGAAAGATCGAATAAACTGTGTGTGTGTGTGTGCACGCGTGTGTGTGTGTGAGAGAGAGACAGAGAGAGCTTATATTCACATGCAAATCCTAAAATGAAACTAAAGTGGCTAAAATTGGGTTCATGTGATTTAGCAGAGAATGACTGTTTTCCTGAATTACATTATCAAATGAGACATGAGAGTCTGAACCTCACTGAAGTCACTGCAGGGGTCAGAGGTTCAGCCCATTGCTCATGGGCACTTAAACAGAGTTAAAAGACTTTGCTGAAAGAGGAAAGCAGCAGCAATCCCCCAGAACCCAAATATCAGCCTATGTTATTTCTATTTAAGTGTTGATGGTGTATAACATTTCAGGACACATTCATAACAATATTTTCATTGGTGTATGATCACCTGAAAGTAAGAATCATTGCGCTTTCGTGAGCTTAGAATGAGCCCTTCATATCAGCATAGGGTTTGAGTCCTCTTTACAGACTCAGCTGTGTTAGTCTACAGTGTTTCTACAGTAGTCCAAAATGGACAAAGCAGCACTCTTGAGTGCAAGAAGGGGCATTCAGTTGTTTGCACTCTGCAACCACATCATTGCATGTCACCAAACCCTACACTCTGCACCTTTAATTTGATTAATTGGAAAGAAATTATGAAAAGAAAGTCTCGGTAGCAAGTGTTGCATCCCTATAGGCTGCAGCATTTATTACACCTCTTGATGATTAATCTGGAGTTACCTGTAGTTGATCTAAGTAAAATTTTTAATCTTGAACGTACTTATTTGCAAGATAACAATGACATTTTGCAAAACCGAAAAACAAAGATTATTGTCTTCAGGCCACATTTGAGAACTATGTTAGCAAATATGAAAAAAAATCAAACAATATTTCTAGCTTTCTCAATCAAATCTATTTCATCTGGAGCCTGTCATTAAGAGATCATACTAGAATATATTTTGCAGAATATATTTGCTGTTAGTTGGCAAGCAGCTGACTGGCACACCTACATGTGGAGGATATGGAAGTATATCATTTCCTTGCACTCAACACTGAATGTACATTTGTGTTCCAAAAACTAAAATAAGCAAAGTGTCACTCAGGGCAGCATCAAAATAAACACAGAAGCCTTTAAGTCTGCTCAACCTGATGACTGAAAGTCCACTTAAAGAAAATTAGAAGTGCGTAAGTAACATGTTGCAGGAAGAGCATTTCATAGTTACAATGCTTCAGTTTGACTCACCTGCATATGACCAGTCGATGTCTTCAGAGAACTTGCGTTGATTCCTGTATGCATATCCTTCAGCTGCAACAGAACAAATGAGAGATGGTCATCTGTTTGTAGTATTAATGACACATGATCTGTTATACTGGATGTTGTCTGTATATCTAAATTAAACTGCTGAAACCTGTGAACAAGTAGAGGCACACAAAATATTTACTTTAAAATGCCATCGGTCAATTTATTGTGATTTCTCTGAGAGAAATTTAAATGGTTAAGCTCCTAATGTTTTGGAATCACTCAAAGTGGCTTAAAATGCATAATGGCCACTAGATGTTGTTCCAAGAAAATGGTGACTGTGTTGAAGAGATTGGGAAAAAGTCAATACAATGTTTTCACAATAGGAGATAATGAAAAAAAGCACTCAGAGAGCGCAGATCTCCGCCAAGGCGGTGGCGGCAACTATTCATTTCAAGTTACCCCGCCGCCAAGGAGGTTATGCTTTCACCGAGGCTTGTTTATTTGTATGTTTGTTGGTTTGTCGGTTTGCAAAATAACTCAGAAAATTTTTGACGAAATTTTTAGGATTGTCCGGAAGCGGCCTAACTTAAAACTGATTAATTTTTGGTGGTGCCATTGAATCGGATCCAATCACCACTAAAAATCAGTTTTAAGTTAGGCCACTTCTGACCAACCCTGAAAATTTCGTCAAAATCTGTGCACAACTTTATGACTTACTTTGCAAACCGTCAAACCATCAAACAAACAAATAGACAAACTCTGGTGAAAACATAACCTCCTTGGTGGAGGTAATCATTCTTCTGATGTCATTCTAAAGCCCCTTTCACAGTGCACGAAAAACCCGTGTCCAGGAGCATTTTGACGTGGGTCAACAACTCCGCAATCGACCCGGAATTTTATCGGCTCGGATCGGATTGGCTACAGTATGAAAGTCGACCCGTCGACTCGCTATTTACCCGATGACGTTGATGTATCTGCCTGTCATGTCCTGCTTTAGTCACTGAGCAGCCTGTCAGACTGTCACTGTGAAGCTCCAGAGCTGCAGAGCTGCTCATTCATCAGTCCTATGTCATTCTCGGGAAATCCAACCGATGGGGGAATCCCGGTGTGAACTATGCGACCGTGTTTATATATACAGCTTGTATAGTGATCTGGCACACCTTTTTATTGCTCATGGCAGTATGCATTAGTAGTAGTAGTAGTAGTAGTAGTATTAGTATTAGTACTGCACTGGGTTTGTACACTTTGCAAAAGGGACAAAATTGTAACGCACAGAACAACAACAACGTTAACGTGAACAGAGTCGCATCAGCTGGCACTGTGAAAGACCCCAAATGCCGATCCGAGCCGTGTCAATGTGGGTTAGAAAATCCCGTGTTGACATATAACAAATGGTCAGAGCCTTAACCCATTAGTCATAAGGGTGAGGGTGTATTTACTTGCCTGACAGGTGCCCCAAACCGTTGCACCACGTAATGCCTTGATCACACTACACGATTTCAGCCCAATCGACAGGTCGGCAAGGTTTTTTTGATACCTCTCCCCCAGATCGGGATGAGGTAGTCATCCACACAGCAAGTCTGGGTCATTAAATGTGAATACCTCAAAGACGCCAGTCAGACGCTCGCCGACGCCCTGACTCCGTGTTGCCGATAAACACTGAACACGTAGACTGCTAAATATCCAATCGAGTTGCGCTGACGTAAAAAGAGCTGCAGCCAATGACAGCAGACATAGTTGAAAGGAGCAGCGGCTGCAGCAGGGCAGCGGCAGCAGTAGCAACAACAAGAGAAATAACTTTTCTCTTTTAAAACACAAACAACCTGGAGGGCTGTCCGTGTTTACAATGAAAAGTCAGGACGGAGAGTCCACGACTCCGACAGTCATGTAGTGCGAACAGGGCTTAAGCTTCACCTTTTGAGCCATATTTGACTCAATCTGTTGAAAATATCAGAAACTAGACCCAAAGTCACAAACAGCCATTTTACTGCACACTCAACAAAACCAATGCCTTATCATCAACCTCCCTACCTTACACAACCCTTCTCTCTACCTTGCAACCCTTCTCTCAACCTTGCTTACTGGTTTCAATCTGACTCTCAATGATGTATGTAATGACATCCTGAGCGGCGTCATGACAGTGGTTGACTTATTAACCCAAGCAGCTGTCCAGGCATCTGTCACATTAATGAAGTGGAGTCGCCCCCGAGTAGCTGTTAGAAAACAACACCTCATTACCATAACAGAGCGCTGAGGGCCCGGCTGAGAAACAAAGAGCAGAGGTCATGTGACACAAGGAGGAAATAAAGTGACGTGATGAGGTGTGTGTTTAAAAGCAGTCACAATATTGACAAAAATGTTAGGAACGGAATTCAGTTATGGAATTTCCTCCCAAGGGGAAAAACATGTACTTACATTTATATGACAATAGGGGACACCTTTGGTTACTACTCATGAACCATAACGCTTTAAGGTTGTGCCCAGCAACTGACTGGATGATGGCTTATTCTTCAGGCCGATTATATTGGATGTCAAGAAGAAAAAAACATTTTCTTCTTGGTGGTGTGGGGTGGTGTGGGGGGGTGGGGGGGTGGGGGTGGGGTGGGTTGGGGGTGGTGGGCCGTTTGGGGGTGGGTGTTGGGTGGGGGGTGGGCCCTCTTGTCCCGGGCCTCCTGGGCTTGTTCGTGGCGCTGTGGGGGCGTCTGGCTGTGCCTTCCCTAGGTCCCTGGAATTGTGTTTCTCTGTGGTTCTGGTTGGCTCTCTGGGGGAGGCCTCCTGTGTGTTCCTGCTGCCTGGGCGGGACGGACACTCAGCTAGCAGGCCCCTGCTCAGTCGTCTTAGCTGCTCTGGGCTTCGGTGCATGCATGTTGGTTCAGGGTGTACGAATGCCTGTCGTGTCCCATTGTTGAGTACTGATGGGACCCGCCAGAATGGGTGAAATCACTCTTCGGGCTTCACATCAAATTCATGCTTCTTATGCATTCTTACATCTCACCTTCGTCCCTTAGTGTCCAACTTTATTTAGTTATTTATTATTGTCATTATCATCATTTTTATTGTTACTGTCTTTTCTGTCTTCTTCTTATTTCGGGGAGATTAGTTGCTAGGAATAATGTATCTCATATTCCTGATTTCTAATAACACTGCATGTTTGTACCCCTTTCCCATCTATCCTATTTCATCCTGTCTATCATCTGTTTTCCCCCTCAATTCACAAAAGGTGCAGCACTTTCCTCTCTGGCTCATAATAAGAAATTCTAATAAAGAATGATAGCTTGGTTTCCAGAGAGGGTGGGGGCCAGTCACACAAATGCACAAAATATCATACTTTTCTGCAAGATAAAAGTCCCACCAGTCCCATAAAAAGTTGACACCTGCCACACTGTGGTGTTTTATGATGGGAAGAGGTGCTGACAAAAAAAAACAAAAAAACTTTGGTGATCTATTAATTTATGACCAATAATGTACCCAACACCCCATACACAAAGCCAGTTCCATAAAGAAACCAGTTTGGTATGGAGGAACTTAACTGGTCTGCGCAGACCTAGAATTTCAACCTCACCCAAAGTCTTTGGAGTGGGAGCAATGTCCTGCAGCCATGTTTGTACTGTGCACTTGTGTACTCCAAGTCTAGAGTGGCAACAAAAGCAGCAACAAACAACCCAAACTCTGTGT
Organism: Synanceia verrucosa; assembly: GCA_029721515.1. Lineage (NCBI taxonomy): Eukaryota > Metazoa > Chordata > Actinopteri > Perciformes > Synanceiidae > Synanceia > Synanceia verrucosa. The sequence continues at coordinate 22,580,898 of CM056556.1, read as the reverse complement.
TTGCTTGAATCCTGTATAGAGATTATTTCATGTCAACTTAAGTGTCACTAATCCTCCATATGAACCACAATGCAATCAGCGTTACAAACTTCAAACCAAGAAAACCAAGAGCCTGCTTTCCACATTAAATTTTACAACCCGTTTGTGATTCAGTATTAGTCTGCAGTAAATTGGGAGATGTGGTCTCCTGCTGTGTTGAGTTTATTCCCTCTGAGCTCTGGATGATAGTGGACTAATCCAGGATTACATGTTTGACAGTCTGCAGAAGGAAGAGGTCGTCTGCAGGGCAGCACCTTCAGCTCAGATCTCAGTATGAAGACCTTCATTCAATTCCTCTTCCAGGCAAGCTGCCAGCAATCGGACTGCTTTAATACCAGAGGAGCTGTATTAGATTAAGTGTTTATGAGTAAAGAGGAGATCATAATCACTTTGAAAGTTGAGATCAGATTTGGCTTGAAAACTTCCTGCGGGGTGGATTTTACACTACAGACGAAGGAGCAGATGAAGGTCTATATAATTACAATCAATAACAGGAAAAAAATCTCTTACGAAGAAATAAGACAATGTGGCCCGATGAAGAATAAATCTTTAAATAAATCTTTCTATAGTTTCTAAATAAACTCAACTATCCTGAAAATTGAACCATGAAACACTGAAGATCAGATTATTTAGATTTGGAAGAGCATCACAGGATGCTTAATGAATGAATATAGGCGTGAGACTGATATCTTTTGTTTTAAAATAACATTTTACTGAATAAAATGATTCAACAGCCTGTTCATCTAATTTATCAATAAATGGGACCATAATTTACTCTACTAGCGACTGAGATCGTAAATTCATGTTTACAATGTTTACACAAAGTGCTTATTATATTTGATTTGTAGACTGAGCTGCCTGGGAGTTTTTAAAATAAAACAAATCACTCAAGTATTGCTGTGGTTCTTCTCTATGACTGGAGTAGGAAGCAGAAGCTACAAGTAAGGGTGTGTTAAAGTGACAAAATACCAACATGCGATTAAAAAGATGACGTGTTATGCTTTGACACCGACAACCCTAATCTGTATTAACAATAATATAAAAACATACACTGCAGAATTATTACTTTTATATTTATTCTTATTTATTTTATTCATATGCACAGTGATAACAAGTTTTATTTAATAATACAAAGGCAAATAATTGTGCTTTTAACATGTTAACTATTAATACTGATGAAAGATAATCTAATTATGAGGTTTTCAGTGCAGGCCTTTCACTTGTGAGGGAGTATTTCTAAACTGGTAAATTTAGACTTTTGCCAAAAATACTCCATCAGTAAAAAAGCTTCTGCACTGAAAACCTCACTTTAGTAGGCAAATTATTAGTTTAATCAGTGTTATCGGTTATCAAAATCTGTCAAATCAGCAGGTTCGGGGTGTGGCACAGATCTGCTTGTGAGACTCCATTCAGAGAAAACTTTCTGCAGTCTGCAGAAAACAAAGCTTGTCTTTTTTTTTGTCCAGTGGAACAATACAAGATGGTCCAGCCATCCATTTCATTTTAGTCAAGTGCAGAGAGTCTAATCCCTAAATCTAAAGAGAGCTAAAATGTAGCAACATGACTCTAATCCAGCAGAGAAGCCATTTAACTGAATGTTTCTGAGAAATTAGAGTGAAACTACAGCACCAACGTGGAACTAAACCTCCTGATGAGGCAGAAACTTGCTCCCTTCCTATGAATCATTGCATGACCATAGGGAATTAATGTGATTTATGTCTACACATTCCAGCTGTGTAACACCTCCTGTCGGCCGGCCAGCTGGCCGCAGCTTGTTTCCTTTAAAAAGGCAGTAAAAAAGAAACAGGCAGGAGTGACAATGTTTTTTCTCATCCTGAGGCTTCTTTGCGACTGACTCGCTCTGGCGGCATCATTTACTGCCTCTACTGAATCAATGACCTCCTCCAACACTAAGACTATGGCAGGGTCATGACTTCTAGTTGAAAGGTTCAGAGGTGAGAGGTTCAGCAGGTTTTATGTGGTGAGGATGTTTCCACATTGTTATCACCTCAGGATGGAGGTTTCCTCTCCTGTCTATAAACATTTCGACAAATATCTCAACTACACCTGGAAAAGAAATGAATATTCATTATTTAAAAAGAGCTTATTTAAGGGTCAGATGGATATTGAAACGATTCAATCTTCAGTGCCATCTTCAATGTGATCATAATTGAAACATAAAACAGAGTTTTCCCGAGTAGGAATTACATAACCTAAAAAAAGTCTATGCCAACAGGTAAATTTGCATCAGGAAATGTGAATACAGTAATGTGAATATGCGCCAGGCTGCAAAAGCCCATCGGTCTTGAGGATGACAAAATTAATGTTGCCACCTGACGGCAGCTGGAAAACCCAATACCTGTTATACTACTTTACAGAGACAACAGTTGTAAAGGCTACTTTACTGTGATCTGAGGGGATCACACCTATGTTTCCTCAGCCTTTGGTTGGTTGGGTTGGTCAGGTTTAGGCACGAGTGACCTGTGACCTGGTACATGATTCAAGTTGAGGGATCAGCTTCTTACAATGTATCCAGACGAGTACATCAGACAAAAAGTCAGAGGATCACCACAATAACAAATAACCTCCTTTGGGGACCATGAATGTCTGTACAAATCAGATAGCATTAGATATTCCACTGGACTGGTAGAATGACATATCAACATTATGATCACTCACAACACAACACTGATCGTGTGGCTAAGTACTCAAAACATAAAACTCATGGACATAAAGACTTTAACAGCTAGCTACAACCCATTCCTCCTCCTCTTGTTTATCCTTTTTTGACCTTGCAACAGTTAGGTGGGTAGTCCGGAAGCTGCCAGCTACATCATTGTTAAGGTGGAAATAGAAACCAAACAGTGTAAACACTAACTCTGACATAAAACACCTGCTCCCTGAACAGTATATCAGCAATGGTTTATTACAACGCGGCTGCACTCTTTGAAGCCATCTGAACCCTTCAGATGACTTGTTTCTAACTGCACAATGGCAAAAGCAGCAAGGTCTGGAGAAGCCCTGCATTATTGATCTGATACAATAATGGGTTCATTTCCTCAGATGATTCAAAACCTACAAAACCTTTTTGCAGAATTTCATGTTAACGAGCTAAGACGGTAATTCTACTTGGACAACCTGCCAGAGACGTGCTGACTTTGATACCCCTAATATACTGTATGTATATATGCATATATACGCATATATACATACAGTATATATGCGTATATATGTATATGTATCTGTATACACATATACATATACAGTATATACAGCGCCTTGCAAAAGTATTCACCCCCCTAGGAATTTTTCACGTTTTAATACCTCACAACCTGGAATTAAAATATATTGTTTGAGCATTTGCATCATTTCATGTACAGAACATGCCAACAACTTTGAAGATGTGATTTTTTTTTTTTATTGTGAAACAACAAAAAGGCCAAAAACCTCAGCGTGCATAATTATGCACCCCCTGAAGTCAGTACTTTGTAGAGCCACCTTTTGTAGCAATTACTGCTGTAAGTCTCTTCTGATAAGTCTCAAGAGAGTCTATCTCTTGCCACATCTTGCAAGTGGGATTTTTGCCCATTCCTCATGGCAAAACTTCTCCAGCTCCTCCAAGTCGGATGGTTTCTGCTTGTGAACGGCAGTCTTCAAGTCAAACCAGACATTTTCAATCGGATTTAGATCTGGGCTTTGACTAGGCCATTCTAGCACATTTAGCTTCTTCTCCTTAAACCATCCAAGCATAGCTTTAGCAGTATGCTTTGGTCATTGCTCCAGAATGTCCCTGTATTTAGCACCATCCATCTTCCCCTCTATGCGGACCAATTTCCCAGTCCCTACTGCTGCAAAACATCCCCACAGCATGATGCTGCCACCACCATGTTTCACTGTGGGGACGGTGTTCTTGGGGTGATGGGACGTGTTGGGTTGCCGTCAGACATAGCATTTCCCTTTGTGGCCAAAAAGTTCAATTTTAGTCTCATCTGACCAGATCACCTTCGCCATACATTTAGGGGAAATTCAAAACGTGCCTTCTTATTTTTAACAGTAAGTAAAGGCATTTTTCTGGCCACTCTTCCATAAAGCCCAGCTCTATGGAGTGTATGGCTTATTGTGGTTCTATGGACAGACACACCAGTGTTTGCTGTGGAACTCTGCAGCTCCTTCAGGGTTACCTTTGGTTTACCTTGGCCCTGTCTTGGCAGGTTTGATGTGGTCCTGTGTTGTTTCCATTTGGTGATTATGGATTTGATGGTGCTCTGGGGGATCATCAAAGATGTAGATATTTTTTTATAACCCAGTCCTGACTTGTTTGGAGAGGTCTTTGGTATTCATGATGTGATGCTTCTTGCTAAGTGGAATTGCAGCCCATTGGGGCCTCTCAGAAAAGGTGTATTTATACTGACACATCATGTGACACTTAGATTGAACACAGGTGGACTTCATTTAACTAATTATGTGACTTGTGAAGGTAATAGATTGCACCAGCACTTTTTAAGGGGCTTCATAGCAAAGTGGGTGAATACATATGCACATGCCATTTTTCACTTTTTTATTTCTTTAAATTATTCTTTTATATATATATATCTCATTTCACTTCACCAACTTAGATTACTTTGTGCAGCTCCATCACATGAAATATTCAGATGAAAAACATTTAAGTTAGAGGTTGAAATCTAACAAAATAGATAAAAAGTTTAGGGGTGCGAATATTTTTGCAAGGTGCTGTACACGCACTGTACATATGTATACACATATATGTGTATGTACATATATGTGTATATATGTACATCACAGAAACAGCTGGAAATATTTCTCATCTTTTTGATAGCCCTAATATATGTATATATGTATTTAAACAGAAAGAGCTAGAAATATTTATTTCTCATCTTTTTTAACTTATGAGAACTATGGGCTCAAAGTGCATTCCTGAGTCATAAAAGTGATCTAGCTTGACAAAACAGTCTATAACTCCAAGAATACACAGGCAACATCTTCGGTAAAATAAATAAAATTGTTAATAATATTAATTCAACACATACTCTGTATAGCTGTAAGGGTGTATAAACCTAACGTAAATTAAGTAATACTGTACGCACAAAAACTAAAGTGCGATCTCAGGCTTACACCCGTAAAGATGTTCAATATAAACTCAGTAGGAGCTCACAGACTGGAGCGGGCTGTGAGTGGAGCAGAATGTCTGCAGTCGTCAGAGCTGCTATAATAGAGTGCACTGCACACAGCAGTTTCCTGTTAAATTTCCATGAAATGCAGATCGGTGTCACATTTAATGTGGGTCGATGTGAAAATTATATGGCGAGCAGTGTTTTCTGTGACACCAGTGTCACCAATGATCAGGAATTATTGAAAAAAAAAAAAAAAATAATCAAGCACCGAGGAGATGAGACATTTTGTGAAAGAAGCTAAAATGTGGAGCGAGGAGAGAAAAAAATAGTTTTAAGACAAATGGAGAAGGAAGTGAAGATAGGTGGGGAGACGAGGGGGGTGGGGGGAGTTATTCAGGTTGAGGACAGAAAGGTGTGTGGGGGGGGGGTGCAACATGCTTATGTTCTACTGGAAAAGACTGAATGAGTAGAATAGATTCTATGGAGAACTCTTGCTTAGTGTCTATACGGAGAGAAAAAGACCACAACTGTGTCAGTGTGTTTATTCAGTGGAGAGTGGCCGGCTCTGCGCTCCAGTCTGTGGGAGCCCCGCAGCCTCCAGCCGGACGCTGAATAAGAGGATTAGCCGAGCCCTGAGAGAGCTGGGACGTCCACAGGCTGTGGGGGTGAGAACTTGTGCCCACGCCAGAATGTGTGAACCCCCCCACCCACCCACTCGCCAACACAGCCACCCGAATCCCTGCCCCTCTTCTGATGCCAGGGTACGAGGACCATGGGGGGTGGTTTGAGTAATACCAACCGCTCAGACTGAGAGGCTATTGCAGGTTAATCTGTAGACAGTCTGGGCTTGTCCTTCTTTACCAGTGGCACCGTGCCAGCATAGTTTGACTCTTTAAGAACACATTTTAAAGATACAGTAAGGTTGATTTCCTTCCTTCCAGGCAGCCACTACTTTAGTTTCATATTTCAATGAAAATCAGCTGGCAGAATGATATAACAAGACAGAAATGTGGCTCTGTGATATCTATGATGAAAAGTCAGGGGACATTATTTCAATTCTTCATCTTGGGGGCCTGCATACCTGAAATCTCATGGTAATCCATCCCATAGACCTATAATATTTCACTCAAAACCCCAATGTCACCATCCTGGTTGAGCTCTAAGAAACATCATGAGATGGCCCAAGTGACTGGATGTGTTGTGACAGGCAGGCAGGATGCAGACGAAGTTGCAATCAATCCGCAACTTCAGCACCATGGACAGCACCATGGAGTTATCAATACACAGCTGGGCTACCTATTACATTGAAGGGATTGGGCCAATTTTTTGATAAGTTTGCTAACGAAGTAGATGGCATTATGCCCCATATGTCACCTACTGGTTGTGACCATTGGTGAAGTTTAGTCAGTTCAAGTGAAAGAGAGTGAGAGAGCAAGTTCTGCATGGCAGGTCGAGCCTAGGGCAGAAGGACACTTTGAATCCATAGCAAATGAGATGATGAGCCTGAACATCTGGAGTGTTTTCCACTTCAGAGGTCTGGTCACATCATAGACTTGGTCTGTCAGCAGACAGAGAGAAGACCTCTGCTGTCATAGCATGTCCACCGAAGCTACTGTCCTGTCAAGGATGCTGTTTATCACAAGATTCCAATAATCCATGTGTCCTCTCATGGATGCATGAATGTTTTCACCAGGGTTTGTTTGTTGGTTTTCAAAATAACTCAAAAAGTTATGGATGGATTTTGATGAAATTTTCAGGGTTGGTCAAAAGTGGCCTAACTGATCCAATTCAAGGTCATCAAGGTCAAATTACTATGGTGTTACCATAAAATGAAAACCAAATTTACAACAAATATGTTACATTGTTCTGTAGTTCCATATTTTCTTGTGGGTTAAAAAACCTTTTGGATTCAAGTGCAGCAAAAATAACATTTCTGAACTGGTTTTGAATCCATATTGGTGTAGAAATAGAGTTTGACCTTTGTGAGGCTCAGGCAGCACAGTGATTCATCAAAGTGGTCTTGTTAGATTTATACACAGCAGAACTCCCCTCAAAACTTAGATACCTACTATGAGACCACCAACAGGAAATCAAAGCACCTCATCACAGCGCTGCAGGCATTAGACAAATGATAAACCTAATCCCTCTGAACTACTGCTGGGAGAGTCAACAAAGGGGAGAACCGGCTGTGGAAAACTAAACTCATCAGCTGCATGAAGGCCTCAGGGCTGAACTTCTCCTCATCGATCAGCCATTCCCATCTTTCCCTTTTAACTATAAATGGCAAAGAACAAAACCTGTGGATTATCTACAGGCTGAGTCCATCAGCCTTAAAAGGAGGACAAAGCATAAAAGAGGCAGAGGGGATGATTTCATGCCAGGAATAAAGGCAGGAAAACAGACATCAGGAGCTCAGCTGAGGGGGAAATATGACCCAGTGCTGCAGAATATCATCTTTAGTAAGGCACCTAATGTAGTGTTGGGTACTGTTTAAAAAAAAAAAAAAAAAAAAAAAAAAGATTGCCTACGAGTAAGATCTCAGAGCAGTTCCAAAAATCATTTTTTGGAATGCTTAGGTTCAAATGAGGTAAACTGGCATCTTGAGAGAGAGAGAATATGTATGAATGTTGAGTGGAGGCACCATTGCAGCTAAATTTGCAGTCCCATGACCTGCTCGTTTTTATGTTTTTAGTGGAACATGTTTACATCTGCCTGACTATACCTGTATTTTATATGTATGTTTATTTATTTTCTATATTTTGCCTGCTAAAGTTACAGTGGCTTATATTTTATTCTTTGTCAACAAATGACAACAGTGATAACCAAAAATGTGTTAGCCTTCATTTTGTTTAATAAAATCAGTGCTGGAGACTGATCATGTCCCCTTTGAACCAAAAAAGCAAACATTGAGTTGATGCTCCTAACGTTTTGTAAGAAAATATGACATTTTTAACACTAACCATGAGCCATGATGTTTCGTACAGTAATCAAGCAATTGCGTTTGTTCATCTTTCTAAAAAGGTAAACACCTAGGCATGCAGACTGCTTTTACAAACATTTGTGAAAGAATGGGTCGCTCTCAGGAGCTCAGCCACCTGTGCAACAAATCCAGTCGTGAAATTTCCTCACTCCGAAATATTCCACAGTCAACTGTCAGCTGTATTATAAGAACGTGGAAGTGTTTGGGAATGACAGCACCTCAGCCACGAAGTGGTAGGCCATGTAAACTGACAGAGCGGGGTCAGCGGGTGCTGAGGCGCATAGTGCGAAGAGGTCACCAACTTTCTGCAGAGTCAATCTCTACAGACCTCCAAACTTCATGTGGCCTTCAGATTAGCTCAAGAACAGTGCACAGAGAGCTTCATGGAATGGGTTTCCATTGACGAGCAGCTGCATCCAAGCCACACATCACCAGGTGCAATGCAAAGCGTTGGATGCAGTGGTGTAAAGCACGCTACCACTGGACTCTAGAGCAGTGGAGACGTGTTCTCTGGAGTGACAAATTGCGCTTCTCCATCTGATAATCTGATGGACGAGTCTGGGTTTGGCGGTTGCCAGGGGAACAATACTTGTTGGACTGCATTGTGCCAAGTGTAAAGTTTGGTGGAGGGGGGATTATGGTTTGAGGTTGTTTTTCAGGAGCTGGGCTTGGCCCCTTAGTTCCAGTGAAAGGAACTCTGAATGCTTCAGCATACCAAGACATTTTGGACAATTCCATGCTCCCAACTTGGTGGGAACAGTTTGGCTCTGGCCCCTTCCTCTTCCAACATGACTGTGCATCAGTGCACAAAGCAAGGTCCATAAAGACATGAATGACAGAGTCTGGTGTGGATGAACTTGACTGGCCTGCACACAGTCCTGACCTCAACCCGATAGAACACCTTTGGGATGAATTAGAGCAGAGACTGAGAGCCAGGCCTTCTCGTCCAACATCAGTGCATGACCTCACAAATAAGCTTCTGGAAGAATGATCAAAAATTCCCATAAACACACTCCTAAACCTTGTGGACAGCGTTCCCAGAAGAGTTGAATAGCTGCAAAGGGTGGACCGACGTCATATTGAATCCTATGGATTAGGAATGGGATGTCACTTAAGTTCATATGTGAGTCAAAGCAGGTGAGCGAATACTGTTGGCAATATAGTGTATGTCCTTGACCCTGTGAATCTAACAGGCTGGCCTCCCACTCACTTCTATGTGTGTGGTCATGGTTTTAAGTTTTAACTACAGTGTATCGTCTCTGGTCTACATCTTCCAACACCAGCGCCACCGCACTCAACTGTGATAAGACTGAACAGCTCTCTGACAGCTTTGGGTGTGTGTTGTGTGTTCATGCACTCATGTTTGACTTGTGTCTGTAGTCAGAAACAAATGATCTGCCCCAGGGGAGAGGAGATGAATAATAGATCTGACTGTCTACAGTTTCCGTCAGCAGTCTCTCTGGGCTGCAGCCAAACACTCTGCAGCCACCATGTTAGTTTAGTCTGGTCTCTTTCATTCTGTGTGCTGCTGCCAGCAGAACAATACGCAGGTTTTTATTCCTCCTCTAATCAGTACTGAATAACTGTCGCGTTGGCATTATTTTTGTTGAGTTGGTGTCATGCCGAGCTAAGAATATTGAGTTGCTACTCTGGTGTCCTCAAGTGGTGTCACATGAATAAGTGAAGGTTGAGACTGAAGGCCCCAAATGTGGAAATTAAAAAAAAATCTGGAGGTGTGGCTGTGCACTGGACCTCTGTAGCCTGCTGCTTCTTATGCTGCAGGCTGCATTAGCCATATAACAAATCAGGATCCCTGAATTGAACAGTGTGTTCTGGGTAATGCAGGTACAACTTTTTCACAAAGAGGTAAAATGTGGAATAAAAAGGACAATTATGGAGGAGTGCAATGCTAAATCAGGCCAGGATTTAAAATCCTCTCATGAACAAAAGTGTCCTCCACTGAAAAAAACACAGTCGATTACCACTCATAAAACTTTATTAACCAATAGATTAGTTGATTAGCTGTAAAACTGTTTCTCTACAAGAATCACACAAAATCACTACTTTAAAAAAAAAGAATAAAATATGCCGCCGAAGTCCAAATTGACTGTCTACAGTCGTTGCCTAAACTTTCACCCTTTGTTGTACTTGTACCAGTTCTCAGCACTGACGCAGGTTGTCCCCATCAACACCTATTCAACTTCTGGGTACCTACCCACTGTTCACTGTGTGCCAGCCTCTGCTGGTGCTGCTGCATCAATCTCAAACAAACCCTGCAGCCGAAACCTTCGAACTCCTCTCTCTGTTGGTCTGCCCAGCCGCCACCTCCACGGCCAGAGGGTCCAAACATTCAGGAGAGCAACTGGGATGTTTAAACAAAGAGCTTCCACTCTGTTCCACTCTGAGCGACTTGTTTACAGGAAGAGGCAGATTTAAAAGGGAAATTGAGAAAGGTAAAATGATCTCAGAGACAATTTATTTATCTTAAACCTTTGCTGTTTACTACACCAGCCGCAGCTTTACGTCTGAGTTGCTGCAGAGCAGAACATAAATAATGATTTACTACATCTTTACACAGCAACAAATTGAAGAAAAAATAACATTTGGAGGCACTAAAGCATGTGGCTCATGTTGGCATCAATTAGAGAACAAAGCAGCAGCATGTATGTTGTGGAGACTGTTTATGAGTCTGAAGTACTCCTAAATCACATCTCTGTGGCATTCAGATCTTACCCTATGGAAGACTTCCAAGTAACATGTAAACAAAGAGGCATCCAGGTGGCCTGGTGTTTATAGAAATATTACCACCAATCAAACCAGCATGAATCCGATCCCCTCTGCTTACTCTGTGACCCAGAACTACCTGATGAAATTGTCAGCACACAGTACAACAAGCAACATGCAGAGGAGGTGACAGTATATAGAGCTGCAATGAAAGTTACAAGACATAATAAAGCTTTTGAAAGTACATAATAAACAACACTTTGTGTTTTACTTTTGTTTTGAGGGTAACCATTTTAAAAATACAAGCATAATCTGGGACAAGATATCCCAGATCAAAATATAATTGAGAACTGAGCAGTTGTATAGGATGTATGAAGCTCATTTTTATGTTTCTACAGGAACATGTTTACATACTGTAATGTACATACTATCTGCCTGATTATACCTACATTTACCCTCAGTCTGAAATGCTGAATGAATTACTTTGCTAGGCAACAGCTTGGGTCCATGTTTTCTTCCTCTCAGCTGTCACTCTGGATGGATGTGAAACGCACAATAATAGAGAAAGTTTTGGTCATCTCATGGGATTTGCTGACAATAAAAAAATAGTTTATGTGTTTGTAACACCTCATTATACACTCCTGATCAAAATTTTAAGAGTAGTTGATTTTGCACTGTTGGATCTTAGAGGGTTCTAAGTAGTACTTCAAAATGAAAAAAGAACAAATGGGAGTGAGACAAAAAAAATGAGCAATTTATTGCAAACAACCATTAAATAAGCAATTTTTCAACTGCTCTTAAAATTTTGATCAGGAGTGTAGGCTATATTATTTATCACGGACAAGTCTCTGTGTGGTGATGAACAACAGGCTACAAACAAGAATGAAGTGTCTTCTATTACTAATATCCTGCAGGGTTTTTTTTCTTTTAAATTGGTCCAATTCTGATGGATTCACCTGCAAGTCCTCAACTCTGTTTTCCAACTTAACAGCTAGGAACCAAGAACCAGGTGTGACTGTGCAGAGCTGAGTCTGAGGTGTCCTAAAAAGGCCAATATACAGAGAATAAAGCATTTGGCTGATTTAGGGTACAACACTTGCACTTGAATTCAAAATGGCCTACAAGTCTCTACAGATTACTATCATGAATACCTGATCACCAGTAAAGGAGCAGTGGGTTTCCCTCTTCACCCAAATTTTCCCCAAAATGTATGCAGCGTCTGATCCAACCGGAAAGTTGCTGGTTCCAGCAGACGTGTTTCTAATCTAATCGTACACACGGTCATGAAACAGTTTGTCAGAGGCCCAAAGAAAAGCTTCTCCAACAGAAAAAAACGACTTAATTAAACACTGAACTGAATGGACGAAGGAGAGTGCCAATGCTGTATCCCACAGCAAAGACAATGAGAGAGGAAGTGTGTGTGTAAAGACCTCTTCTTTACTTATATTATAAACTTTTGACGAAGTATTTACTCTTCAGCTCAGGCTTAAGAATGATGATATTAATGATGCCTATGAGAACATGTGTCCAGTTGAAATCAAGATCGAGTTCATTTTAGAGTTAATGCTGTATTCATGTCATGTAGGATTTCTAAGCTGCCAACTGAGGATAACAGTCAGTAAACACTGAGTAAACCCACAAATACTGACTGTCCAAGCTCACATTTATAAGGAAAGTGTTTTTAGCGGCAATGATTTTACTTATAGATAAAACAAATCAATAATGGCTCAAGACGAGGGGAAATGGATGAAAAAATATAATCATACAGATCGTTAAATGATTTAAACATCACGTTTTAAATGAGACTTTACCACAATTTCTTACTTTGCTTTTGTTTATGCAGTTTCCATCTGTTAAAAAGGAACATAAAACAGTAAAAAGAAAACACTGATTATTTCCCTTCCCTTTGGGAACGCAATTTGAAATTATTCAGATTCAGATAAATGACTCTATGAATCACAAAACTTTTGTCGTTACATCCAAATGCAGCACACATTGATAAATTTTCCATAATTCTGGCAAAAGAAAATGTGAATTAATGCATGATTCAAGGTAGATAGAAATGTACTAAAAAGTACATGTAAGTAAAAAAGTACTCTAGAAGCTTGTTAGCTATGCTGAGATTGCTAAATGAAGAAAAATTGAGCTCCACATGAATAAATGTGTGTTGTGTGTTGTGTTATGTTATTTATCTGCCTTATATCTGCCTTACTGGAGAGTAATTTCTCCATTGAAAGACTATCTGGCATGTCAGGTTACAATATATAGTCCTCTGCCCAGACAACCCTTCACCTGTCCTCTTTGTCCCTCAGCAGGATGTCCCATCTCCACCGCAGAGCTCCAGATGATGTCAGCGCTACATCATCTGCAGGTCGCGGCAGGAGTCGCCCTGCAGGAGCCGCAGATTCTGCAGCCAAACACACTAATTGCTTTTTCACCTGCACAAATCCACCAGTGTCACCAGGCGTACATCATGAGCACAATCAGCAGCTCATTAACAGCAGACATTTTGTTACAATGCCTTGGGGATGCATGACTATTTTGAGGGATGACCTAATTGAAATTAGCAGCGGGGGGGGTTAGACACAAAGGAAATTATGGATTTTATACTTTGTCATTCTTTAACCTTGACACACTTCTGTTGGATTTAGTAAACTAATGATGGCAAATGTTTCTTCTTCACCATTATATGACCATAAAGCCCATTTTATAAAACTTGTTTTCTGTCTTTATCACTAATGTAGCATTATTATGTTGAATAGTTTGTTGACAGGAGCATAGAGCAAACAATAAAATTCAGAAATGTTTTGTGTGTACAATCTTTATCTTAACTCACAATTTATGACTTTACTTTTTTGGTGAATGATGAGGAAGTTTCTATATTAAACTGGGACAAAAAAACATATATTGTGAGATACATATTGAGGTGAATGGTTATTTCACTTTGTCCCTAAATATATTCTACACTAAAGTGGTTTGTGGTGATCCAGATGCAGCAGCTTGGTGGGAGCTGGTTAGTACCAACTGTTCACCTTCTCCATAAGCTGCCTTCCATCCCACCCCAAAAACTCTCAACATCCACCCTGGACTACCAGTGAGCCAGTCCGTTCCATGAAACATGGAATTCAACTGGGTGCACAGTTAGAGGGATCATTTATAGGGATGCAGCGATTTGACTATGACAATTAGGGCTGCAACTAATGATTATTTTAACTCTTTGAGTGCCAGCCATTTTTTAAAACCAAAAGTGCCTTGTCCCAGCATTTTATGCCCATTTTTTAGTCATATTTCTAGACCCACACAATATTTTGTACCATGTCTCTGAAAACACAGAGAAGCTCAAATGAAAGAAGAGTTGAGCTATTTCATCATGAAAAAAAAATGTTCGTTTTTACCTTGTCCCTTGTACCTTGTTTTGCTCTCTAAATGCGACTGTCTCCACTTCCTGCTTTGATCGCTGTGGCGCATATTAACTCTTTATGTCCTGACTACAAATCACAGACACCCCAACATTACTTACAGGCTGCAGGAAACTGTGATCTGCGACCAGCTGCAAAACAACCCCCCACTTTAATATAACTGACGTTATATTATGTAAATGGCACTCAAGCGTCGGATTTTTAATGACATCATATTACATCAATGGCACTCAAACAGTTAATAATTGTTTAATCAGTTGATTTTTTTTTGATTAATCAATGTATCGGATAAAAAAAACATTTTTTTATTTCCATCCTCTTATTCAAAAACAGGACATTATCTCAAATTGACTGTGCAGAAAAGTGCACAAATTAGAGGTTGCTGCATGAACATCCCAGAGTTCTTATAGCAATAAATCTTCTAGTAATAAATTATGAATAATTAAAAAAAACACAAAACTAAATGTTGATGTCATATAGCTCAGAAATTGGGTCCTTGAGGGAAGAGTGTAAGCCGTCATCTTCAACCATCGAGGTGACGAACATGTCGAGAATGCCATCTGTCAAAACTTCAGCTTGCCATATTTCCCATCAAGCAGCCGATCAAAAAAAAAAAAAAACACAGGCTATGCTCCATATGAACAACACTCTACTCTTCTTCTGTGGTGTTTTACAGCAGTGTCCATCTGTCTGCTCAACTTAGTATATTTATCACGTGACATAATGAAATTCATTGCAAACACTTTTAATAATTGATTTTTATCGATTTTATCGATTTGTTGTTGCTACCCTGATGACAGTCCCCTTTTTTCAATTGCTACTTATTATTAGAATAGGAATAACCATTCAAGTGTAAATCTTTTAAACCCAGCAAAAAAAAAAAAGACCAAAACTTCAATATGATTACAAATTCCAGCATTTTATGTAACAAACATGGAGTTTAATTGATGGATCTGCACTGTTGTCACAGATATGCAATCCAGCTATTTGAGACAGTATTGTTCCAAAACGAAAAACGTTGAGTGGGCTGTTAATCCAGAAAACAAATATGCAAAATAAACTACAAACAAAACAACATTATTATATAAATGTATTTTTTCTTCCAGCGAGCTACAGAGAGATCACTTCGACATCACTCGAGGATATTTATTCCACAGCTCCCTCTGGAGACATGCTTTACACAGCTTTTAAGACATACGCAGTTTTACTCCCGACACCTGGGAAATTAATGTCGTCATCATCAAGACAGTGTTCAATACCAAAATGTGGAAAGCAGATATAAGAAAACATGATTTGGATGAACTCTTTACATGCTAATGACCACATGACTTTTTCCTCTTGCACCACCCTCAGCACAAACTTCAAAACAAAATCTTACTCATAGTCCACTTTCACATTGAACAGCATATCCTCAGCAGCTTTAGACTTGATTTTTGTTCTGTAAAACAAAGAAATTGCCCACTTATCTGCACAGGAGTGTAACAACAACTGTATACAACAGAAACCCATCTCTGCAGACAGCGACCTGTGGTTTGAACAGCACATCTGGTAGTCATCAGCTTTGGTTTCAAAATCAATTTCAGCTGCATTCACTAACAATGTGAAAACTTCCATTTCTGCTTCCAAATAGGTTTAATTGCCATAATTGACTGACTAACAGCATTGACCTTTCACATGCTTCTCCCTGCAGATGAGAATCATTGGTGAAGTGCAGCTGTTTATTTTTTTACTTTTTCTTCCAAATCCTTCTGGTCTTTGTAAGCTCAGGTGTGTGAACAAAAAACTGAAGCCTCCAAGGAGGAGACCTGTGCAGAAGCAGTCGGATGGAGGAGACTGACCAATTTTCCTTGGACCTGAGGAGCAAGAGCAGTGAGAAACATCTGCTCACTACTTTCTGAGTGTGAAGGTCAAACTGACAGCTGATCCCTGCAGATATTTATCCTCACATCTGACTCTAAAGACGTTGGGTCATAATAAAGCTCTTGGAAATTCATTTCAGCATTTTCTGTTTACAAGTATGTGGGAATGTTAAAGACAATTGCAAGTTCTAATTTTGAGAACACACCCAGGGATGGTTTGGAAACCAACTCCAAAATGCCAAGCACTAGGTTTATTATTGCAAAGACACATGACGACTTGCATAGCTATCTACCTATCTGCAACTCCATCCCTCAGCAGTGTATTGGCACGTTTTCAAAGTATATTACAGAGAAGTCGCCATATACGCAGTGGTGCTGAGAAATAAAAACGACAGTTTATCCTGTTGCTTCACTATTATTGGAGAATATTGGACTGAAGTTCATCAAGTGAATAGAAACATGACAATGGGATGATGATGTTGCTTTGTGCCTTAAAGCTGCATTTGGCAACATTTTTTTATTCATATTTGCTTGAACTGTCATGGGATTCTGGAAGTAGTATATGAAATAGACTGTTAAGGAAAAATCCCTAATTCTCTAGCTCACTCTAAAGCCTGTAATTGTGTTTCCAAGAATCCAGCGCTCCCTGTTGTTTTTAACCAATCACATTAGGGGGGAGGAATAGCTGCCTGTCAATCACAGCTTGTGCACATGCTGTAACAAGCCCGCCCCCTCCCCCCAGGCACATACATTCATGTAAGTTCTTCCGGCCAGAACGCTGACATCAGCTTCTCAAAAGAAATGGCAGAGCAGCCGAAAAACGTAAAACTTCCACCATTGCCAACCACTGCCTACACAACCAAAATGACTAAGACTAAACATTGGAGTCACATTTGAGAGGTGGAGGGAACTACGGAACTTGAAAGGCTTTAAGTTAGACGCTGATTTGGCCATGTTTCTTCTCGATATATTACAGCTGTCACCGTGTCTTCCATGCTGAGTGTGTGTTGCTTTAGACACGGTATGCCTGCTCTCAGCTTGTGTGTCCATACACTGGCGTGGACTCAAGTGCACAACCTCGTCTCCGGGGGTGGGGGGGTTGGGGGACAGACTTGACAGTTGTATCAGTTTGAATTTTCCGACTTAGACTCAGAAATTCAAAATGCTGCCGACTGCAGCTTTAAGGAGATGGAATATAGCCAACTGATGTGGCTTTAATCGACCTAACAAGATGATAATATATCGGTGTGGGGTTTTTTTTGGGCTTATTTCGAGAATCGCAGGTGGCCTAAAACCCATTAAAGTCACGGGGAATTTACATTTACATTCCTTCACACTGTAAAAAAAAAAAAAAAATCCCAGTCTCTTTTTCTTCTTACTTCTTTGGAGACACCCAGGTCTTGACATGATACTGTACAGCTCGACCCCCTGCTACTGTTAGCTTGTAATGTTGCTGATCGAGGAATTTAAGCTCATTCTCTTGCTGCACTCAATGGAGGCTGATATGGATAAGAGGATCAGTCTAATGTCTAAAATGTGAATGTGAATGTTCTGTAAATACTTGAAAGGCCTTGTTGAGGCCCATCGAATCCCTTTGTGCACCGTAACATCTGCCTAAAGCGTCCCAACATCCACCTGCTTAGATCCCCTTCACCAGCCAGTGAATGGAAGGGAAGAAAAGGGGCGAATCAGCCTTTTTTTGCTGAATAGGACTTTGACCGACCCACGTCCTCCACACAGACCTTTTATCGCTAGCCTTTTTTTTTTTTTTTTTTGTAAGAGATTTCACATTCAGCATTGCGAATGACGGGGGCCATCAAACATCCCAGATCGAAGAGAGACCACACACTTGCAGGCTGCTGAGGAGTGGAAAGAACAGGGAGAAAAGTGTAGGACAAATCAAATGGCTCTCCACCAGCTACTCTGTGGGGGCTCTGATTGTTTGCTTGCTAACCCTAACCCTAACCTGAAATGGGGGCTGGTGTGAGCGCCCCCTTTTCAGAGGGGCAACGGGCCACCTAGATCTGCCCCGTCATCCATTACAGGGTCCAGAGTGGCGGTGGGCACTGAGGAATAGGAGGAAGAGGAGGAAGGGGGGTGGGTGACGCCAGTGGCAGAGCACCGGGCAGACACCAGCAGAGACAAGACGGTTGGCTAATCAAAAGAAGAAGAATAAGAAGACACAAAAAAACACCCTTAACACCCCTCACTCCCTCATTTGCCCAGAAACCAGAGAAACAAATGAGATGGAGGAGGAGGATTAAAAACGTTAAGGGAGGGGATGAAGAAAAAAAGGAGGGGGGCTGATAGTAGAAGGATGGCATGAGGCTCTAAAAGGGGGAAATGTAGGACAACAGAGTGATGGAGGATGTTCAGCAGCTCAGAGTCATATGAAAGGAGGAGAGAAAATGAGACAGAGTGGAGGACAGAAAACAGAAAAAAGCTGGACAGAAAAAAAAAGACATCTTCAAGAAGATTGATGAGTAAGAAACATAAAAAAGAGAGATCTTGTCCAGAGGAAATGCAACGGGAAAAAAAACTGGCTAAAAAAAATCTGAAATTCTAAAGGCTTCCATGTTTACAATCCTGTGCTGTTGAGCTAAACTTTGTTCAAACTCAGAGAACTTTATTTCAAACTGTAGTTTCAAAAGATGCCAAATATGTCAGGCTGGAGAAAACTGAGTATAACCTGATACACAAAGCATCCAGTATAGTAGAAGCATATATTTGTTCAGCTTTCTTGTTAAAACACTGTAGTGCAGTGTAGTTCACAGACTCATAAAGCTGAAGGCCTTGTGTTTTCAAAAGAACATGACACGCGTTCAATAAAAAGGTCTTCCAACGTAAAATAAGCTTCATAACTGGAAGGAGACAAGACTAACGATACACACAACACCAGATTATTTTTTTACAGAGCGTGAGGGGAACGGAGGCCTGAGAAAAGTGAGGTGGGAGTGGAGGGGGGGGGGTAACGAGGCTGCCGGGTGTTAACGAAGACTAATGAAGGCAGGAGTGCTGCTTAACCTGCACTCCATCTCTCTGTGAGTCTGAGGAAGAATGTGTGTGCGGATGCTCCCCCACCCTAATACTCTGCGCTCCCACACTTGTGCTCCAGCTTCACAGTGTGATAGCGTCCTCTTCTCCTCATTGCCACCGCCACTAGGACAAATCGTAGTGCCATCATGCATCACGCTTTAATGCTCCCCCCAATTCCCTGAAAACCACCCCTCACCCTCTCCTTTTCTCTGTTGCTCTGCACCCCCTACCCAACCCCCTCCTCGATCTGCCCTCTTCCACCTCCCTTCTTTCTGTAGTTGCCCCCTTTCCTACTGTTACAAAACAAATCTCCCCTCTGACAGCATAATTTACCGGGCCTGGCCAGAGGAGGCGGCGCAGGACGGACGGGCCTCCTCATCTGACCTCCGCCGAGGACCCGGCTGGTTGTTTCCCCCACGTAACCCCGGCCTCCATTCAGCCATGGGCCAGCGTGAAGAAAAAGAGGGGCGACTCAGGAGGATTGAAAACGGTGGCCCCTATGTATGCCTGAGTGAATGCTGTTGAGCCTAATACCCACTAATCTGGTCATCAAATACCCCCACTGCCACGACTGGAAATCTGCTGCTTTTTTTCTCTCCAGACTATCAGTGGGGCAGCGAGGGACGTCTGCCCAGCTGAAGCTGCTTTGGAAAGAGATGGGGGGCATAAATCAATGGAAAGAGAGTGAGAGAGAGGAACTAAAGGAAAAGTTAGAAAGAAGAGGTCGTCCAAGGTGACCACAATCTTGTTGGTCTTTCCTCCTTGATCAGTTTGTTTCCAATTACATTTAGATTTCAGAACCTGCCACGCCATAGTTTACTATCCACTGGCATCAAACTGCGTTTAAACCTACAGGGCATTTTCCTATCGTGGCCCGTTTTTCTATCCTCCTTGTTGACATCAGAGAGTCAGACTCTGTTAGTCAACTTTCAGCCAGTTGCTTATTTCTTTGATTACTTCAGGTCTTGATTACCATCATTCTATATCCCATATATTTCTGTGATTACAGCCACTGACACTAAAATCTGTGTGCTTCATGGCACCACCATCCACACCCCATAGTGTGACATCATATTGTGCCAATACCCAAGAGTAAGTTAAGTCAATTCAAATCAATTTTATTTGAATAGCCCAATATCACAATTTGCCTCAGAGGGCTTCACAGTCTTTACAGGATATGACACCCTTTGTCCTTTACTGGCGACCCTCACATCAACTAAGGAAAAACTCCCCCAAAAACCCTTTAACTCTTTGAGTGCCATTGACATAATACAACGTCATTCAAAATCCAACGCTTGAGCGCCATTGATGTAATACTATGTCAAAGTGTTTTTTTTTGCAGCTGGTCACTGATCACAGTCTCCTGCAGCCTGAAAGTAATGTTGGTGCTTCTGTGATTTGTAGCCAGGACACAAAGAGTTAATATGCGCCACAGCAAAAGCAGGAAGTGGAAACGATCGCATTTAGAGAGCAAACACAATATACAGTCTTGTAACTTTCAACAGCAAATATGTAGGGATAATTTTTTTTAATATTTAGTATATTGCGGTGATGACGGTAATGAGCTCAACACCGCGGTAGGCATCACATGACCGCGGTATTGCGGTGATGCGGTTATCATCCCAGCCCTAGTAAAACCCAACTTTTTTTTCATGATGAAATAGCACGACTATTATTTCATTTGAGCTTCTCTGTGTTTTCAGAGACGTGGTACAAAATATGGAGTGGGTCTTGAAATATGACTGAAAAATGGGCAAAAATGCTGGCACAAGGCACTTTCGATTTTCAAAAACAGCTGACAGTTAACAGGGAAAAATGAATGGAAGAAACCTCAGGAAGAACAACAGAGGAGGGATCCCTCTCCCAGGATGGACAGACAATAATAATAGTTGCCATGTGTATATGAACACTTCGACATCACTGAAGTATATGGCTGAAACGATTACTTGAGAAACTTGTGTAACTCGAGTACAAAAAAGGCTCGAGGCAATTTCCTCCGCCTTGAATAACAGTTTAGTACAGACAGTAGCAAGCTGTGTGGTGAACGGCTAGCACAGAGGAAGACAGAAGTTCTCACAGCTGCTCATATTAGCCGGACAGTGTTGTGCATGTTGTTCATATTTTCGCTGAACAGTGAACTTAAGGGCTCAGTTTTCAAGTCATGAACGGGAGCAGCGTTCACTCTGGCGAGAATGAACGCTCCGTTCACGTTCATTTGAAAATGCTCACGATAGGAAGTTGTTTTCAGGTTTTACGACAGTGTTTATGGCAAACACTATGATGGTCACTGTGACAGTCCAGTACAGCTGATGCTGAAGCCAGTGTTACAGAGCACTTGGCAAAGTTTTATGAACCTATGCCACTGAGACAGTACAGTGCCTCGGAGCAAGCCCAGTGTCCCCGCGGAGCCAGCACGGTACCGCTGAGCTAGTCTGGTAGGCCTACATCTAATTTTATAAAAAAGGAAACCAGTTGGTTGTTCATTATTTAGAGAAATGTCTTATTTTCTGTTATATATTTATAATTGCTCTTTAACTAAGCAAAAGTATGTTTTATACAAATACTCGATTAATCACTAGAATATTCGGTAGAATACTCGATTACTAAAATATTCAATAGCCGCAGCCCTACTGAAGTAACATGAGCAGAGCAGCAGCTAACAATTATTTTCATTGTCTATTAATCTGTTGATGACTATATCACATACACTATATTGCCAAAAGTATTCGTTTACCTGCCTTGACTCGCATATGACCTTAAGTGACATCCCATTGCTAATCTATAGGGTTCAACATGATGTCGGTCCACCCTTTGCAGCTATAACAGCTTCAACTCTTCTGGGAAGGCTGTCCACAAGGTTTAGGAGTGTGTTTATGGGAATTTTTGATCATTCTTCCAGAAGCGTATTTGTGAGGTCACACACTGATGTTGGACGAGAAGGCCTGGCTTGGGTTGAGGTCAGGACTCTGTGCAGGCCAGTCAAGTTCATCCACACCAGACTCTGTCATCCATGTCTTTATGGACCTTGCTTTGTGCACTGATGCACAGTCATGTTGGAAGAGGAAGGGGCCAGAGCCAAACTGTTCCCACAAAGTTGGGAGCATGGAATTGTCCAAAATGTCTTGGTATGCTGAAGCATTCAGAGTTCCTTTCACTGGAACTAAGGGGCCAAGCCCAGCTCCTGAAAAACAACCCCACACCATAATCCCCCCTCCACCAAACTGTACACTTGGCACAATGCGGTCCGACAAGTTTCATTCTCCTGGCAACTGCCAAAGCCAGACTCTGCCATCAGATTGCCAGATGGAAAAGCGCAATTCGTCACTCCAGAGAACGCATCTCCACTGCTCTAGAGTCCAGTGGCGGCGTGCTTTACATCACTGCATCCAACGCTTTGCATTGCACTTGGTGATGTATGGCTTGGATGCAGCTGCTCGGCCATGGAAACCCATTCCATGAAGCTCTCTGTGCACTGTTCTTGAGCTAATCTGAAGGCCACATTAAGTTTGGAGGTATGTAGTGATTGACTGTGTCTCATGATTGACTGTGTCTCAGCATCCGCTGACCCCCCTCCTTCAGTTTATGTGTCCTACCACTTCGTGGCTGAGTTGCTGTCGTTCCCAAACACTTCCACGTTCTTATAATACAGCTGACAGTTGACTGTGGAATGTTTAGCGAGGAAATTTCACGACTGGATTTGTTGCACAGGTAGCATCCTATCACAGTTCCACACTGGAATTCACTGAGCTCCTGAGAGCGACCCATTCTTTCACAAATGTTTGTAAAATCAGTCTGCATGCCTAGGTGCTTGATTTTATACACCTGTGGCCATGG
The DNA here is from genome assembly GCA_029721515.1 of Synanceia verrucosa. Lineage (NCBI taxonomy): Eukaryota > Metazoa > Chordata > Actinopteri > Perciformes > Synanceiidae > Synanceia > Synanceia verrucosa. The sequence goes on along the minus strand of CM056556.1, from coordinate 22,557,875 downwards.
AAGTGATTGGAACACCTGATTCTGATTATTTGGATGGGTGAGTGAATTCTTTTGGCAATATAATGAAGTGTTAAAGGGGACACAGAGAGAAATGATGATGATTTTGATAAAGAATGAAAGCACCTGAGTAGAACAAGGAGAAAGTGGCAAACAAACACCATGTTGAAATTGTTAAGCTGAGAGTGCAGAGACACACACACACACACGAGCGCACACACACACACACAGACATATCATTTTAAATCTCAACATCTTTTTAATAATGATTCCCAAAACTCCACTCGCACTCCATTGTGGTTCTTGGTGTAAAGAGACAGAGAGTTCAGATGGCCAGGTACCATTATATCACCAACAAACCAAACCAAATAAATACCTTGAAAATCTTCAGTAAAATCACTGTGAGACAAACAAAATAAGCTTGGTCGACATGCCTAGTGTCTGTGGTAGTGGGCTTCACATCTACAGCCTCCCTCTGCATGTGTTTGACCGACAGACTGCCTCACTGTGACAACCATCTGTCAGCAGACTCCCTGTTAGACAACAAGAGGCCCGGAGACTCCAAGAGCCCAGGCGGAGCTTTGGGCACGGCTGGCACTGCCCATTCACAAATATCTTTTGGGAAGGACAGATGGTGCTGAGTTTTCTCCTCATGTGTCTTTTCTTTCCACCACTAACCATTCCTGCACTGCCTCCTCAGCAAGCTAGCACCTCTTTGTAACCCAACCTTTCAGCCAAGCTTCATTTGGAAAAAAATAAATAAAATAAAAACAGCCCAAATGAAAAGGGAGGAGGTGTGAGGGAGCCTGGAGGCTTTTTGCAGGTACCAAACCATCTAGCACAGATCCAGGCTCACTGGCCCGGGCACAAAAGGTTTCACATCTCTTCAAGCCAAAACTGGCTGCGACCAGCTCTCTACCCCCTAATCTTTGTTTCACGTCTCACCCACCGAAAAGATTCAACCAAGCAGATCAGTGTCCTCTCTGGCAAGCTGTGACTGCACCGTACGGCTAGGAGCAGAGGATAAGAAGCTACAAACCCTTCTAGTGTTCTGACTTATGGTGACAAATCCTGATTCATCCACACTGACTTCTGAAACCCCTTTGACTCATTGGCGGGTCCATTATTAGAAACACTTGCCAAACCCATTGACATTTATTTTTAATTTGAGTAGTAAAGGTTGTTCCAAATGATAGCCCCTTCACACACCCAAGACACTGTGGATAAAGAACTCGAATCAGTGCTACTTACTGAGTATGAAACTGAAGTGCTGAAACATTTGCATATTTCCATCACTGCCAGTATGAATAGTTTTGATACAAGTATTTTCCATCAAAACCAACCCTAGCTGCACTTTCTTCAATTTTTACTGTTAAGCTGTTGCATTGCTGTATATAATAGTGTACATTTTAGAAGACAAATTATCGTGATATATCACAATATCAATATTTTTTCCCACCCCTAATCCACATGCAGTGCATCCCTGACAGAACAGCTACTACAGCTACAGATGTGGCGAAATTGTATCCTCAACAGCCAACTTCCAATTTCAAAAAGAAACTCTGAACCCCAACTTTTACACCGACATCTACTGAATGAACAGTACTACTCACTGTCTTCTCACTCTGTTTTTGGTCTCCACCAACCCCTGACTGAGACAACTGACTTTTTAGGAGCTAAATTCTCTGCTATTTCCTGGGGCTGCTTGGTTATGGCAAAAATCACAATCATAATTATTGTGGTTAATATCGAGATCATGATTATTACTCACTGACTTTGGAAACACAAATTCAGAGAGAGCATTTTCATACATAAACACAGTACATGTATAGGTATAAAAGATCATGACACAGCCAAATTTGGCACATCCATATAGCATGGTAAATGAGACGCCACGGACATTGCTACACTGTGGGCAGTCCATCCCCCAGCGAGCACTAAGCAGTGAGGGGTGACACCACCGTCACCCCAGAATATTCCAGTTGCGGTGCACTCAACCGGGTGCACTGGCCAAAATTGTGATTGGAATTTGAATTTGATTAATTTAACAGCCCTTTTTTGTTCATAAGCTAGTCTCTCTGTCTGCTGTGTGCAGCTTCTTCTCTGAAAACAACGCCATGAGAGCATAGAGAGTGAATCTTGTCACATTACCCATTCAAACCCACATTCATCCTGATGGTGGGAGACAACCATCAAGTTTTTTTTTCACATTCACAGCATTGGGAGCAATCTGGAGTTCGGCATCTTGCTCAAGAACACCACAGCACTTGACTACTGGAGGCTGGAATTGAACCATCGATCTTCCAATTGGTAGTTGACCTGCTCTACCACTGAACCACAACTGCCCCCACTACTCACTAATGGCACTTTTCCACTACACAGTAATGGCACGGCACAGCACGGTACGGCCCGGTATGGCCCAGTTTTGGTGCTTTTCCATTACAACTGAGTACCTCCTCGGCGTAGGCGGGGTCGTCATCGGCAGTACAAAATTGCCATGACGTCATTCACATGTGACACAGAAAACCGGGAAAAAGAAGAACAACACTACTTCTATCACAAACAATGGAGGACACCAAAGCGATCATGTATTTGTTGCTCACTCTGTGGCTTTTTGTCACACAGAGAGAAAGAAGAGAGACAGAGAAGACTCCAGGAAGTGTAAAAATAGCGAAGCAATCCCGCATCCAATGACGCGTCCAATGACGACACTCGTTGGCCAATCAGTAGAAGGCAGTCTGCTGACGTCATGTTTTAGTATCGCTTCGGCTCACTTGGAACCAGGGCTGAGGAGGTACGAAAAAAGTAGTACCAGATACCATGTACTAGTGGAAAAGCACCACAACTGTGTAGAGCCTTGTTGTACCATACCACGCCAGTGGAAAAGCGCCATAAGAAGAGACAGACAGCAAACAAGCTGCAAAGACAGACACACACAAACTTACAGACTGCACAAAGTTTGCTGCTGGGTAATGGAAAACTGATAGGGGCACTTTGCTTTGAACAAAACTACATGCAGTAGCTTTGAATTTGTGATTAGATGCTAATTAAGATTCCAGTGAGCCTACATCTGTGGCATCACTGAAATGCATCAGAAAGTGTAGAGTCAACATCAAACATTTGCTTATTTACGTTTACTGTTGGCACTGACGCTAAGCTTTCAACAGTCTCACTTGTCATCACATTTCCGTTGATAAATGGCAAATGAGCTTACCAGAGGGACTTTCGCTGCTGGTCTAGAGGTTTACTGAATCCTGAAAACTCCTGGCTAGGTGTGAAGCTCCATCCCTGCTGGATGTTTTTCTTTTTTTAAAAACAACTGCATCCCTTCATTTTTGCAGGCAAGCTGGAACACAGACACCACCAAACCTGAAATGTGATTATTTACTTCCACAGACAAGTCCCCAAAATACACTAAACCGTTGAACAAGTCTATTCCTGATCAGACACCTGCAGGGCCTCTCTGTTTACTGTCACAACAACATGATTCCTGATGAGATTTAAAAACCTGACATTCTTCCTGTCCTGCATCACCATAAAAGGATTGGCAAATAAAACAGACATGCAGCAGATCAGGTTTATAGTTTTACAATGAACGTATATGTTTCTGAGAAGCATTATAGGACTACTGCAGTTGTTGCCAGATCATGGAGCCTCTGACACCCTTAATAAGCCAGTCAGACCACCGTGTCCAAACTTCTCTTTTCATGCATGACACCTCTGGTTTGCAGCTGATATGTGACGCCCCTGCGCCTCTCCAACGTTTTAATCTACGACTCAGAGAAGAGCACGGTGACGCTGATGATCACTGACAGAAGAAAACACCAGCGATGTTCAAGCCCATGTGAAAAAAAAAATGTTTCAAACCCCATTTAAATGTTTCCAAAGACGCACGACGTGTTATGCACAGCGGGTTGAATTGTGAGTAAATAAAACGGAACTACCACAACAAAATACAAATACACACGCTGCAAGACTGTTTATTATTTGTTTGGGACACAGCTCACTTCCCGTGAGCTCACCTGCACAGTCACCTTAAAAGTAGGCGCAGAACCACGAGGTGTAAATAAATGAAAGATTTGAGGGTTTTTCAGTGAGGCAAATTATTAAGGACAAAACACGAATGATAGGTGTCTTACCTTGTTGGCAGATGAGGATGAAGTGTGCCGTGAGGAGCAGCCAGCAGCCTGTAGTCTCCATGTTGGTTGGAAGGGGGTGAAGGGGGAAAAAAAAACTAAAAAATGCGGTCAACAAATTGTTTGTTGGGGAGCAGGTCGGCCCCGCGAACCCTCAGAGCTCCATGCTGCTCCGCTCCTGTCTGGTCTCTCAGTTGTGGTATTGCTGCCGTGTTGTGTGTAGCAGTACAGATCCGGAATCCCGGTGCGCCCCGACGCTCCGCTCCGTCCGCTCTCCTCTACACCGACTGACTGAGTGCAGACGAGCCGCCAGACAGAAGACGCGCGCCGCCCACAACTTGCAGCCTCACCGGCCTCACCTCCTCCAGACATCAACCACAACTTACAGAAACACACATTAACGGGCATTATTTATTTATTTATTTATTTATTTATTTATTTTACATGTTCATGCATTTCCCAGGTTTTACAATTATTTTTACTAGTACAGGAACATAGAGATAATTATAACAACAGGGTAATTGTTAGGATTAAGAAATAATTAAAGAAGTTTAAACGATTAATAAATAAAAGGAAATGATGAATAAAGAAATTAGGGTGTAAAAGGTAATGGAAGCATGGGAGAAGAGAAGAAGTGGAGGAAATCGATTATGTTTGAGGTTAAAAAGGGAAGATGGGAAAGTGAAAAAGGAGAACAAAAAGAAAAATTGAGAGACAAAGGGAAAGTGATGAAAAATGGAAGGAAAAAAGAGGAAAAAACGGAAGGATAAGCAGAACCTCATCAACATTTAAAAAAATACTTGATTCGATGAACTTAATCAACAATCAACTTGAATGGGCCTTAGTGAACCCCTGTGTTTCACTAAGGCCATCATAAGGCCATACCATCATATCCTGTTGCAGAGATTAGAACATTTAACTGGCATCAGAGGACCTGCTTTAAGCTGGTTCAAATCCTACTTATCGGATCAATCACAGTTTGTTCACATTAATGATGAGTCCTCCATGCAGTCCATAGTCAGTTATGGAGTTCCTCAAGGTTCTGTGCTTGGGCCTATTCTATTTACTTTATATATGCTTCCTTTAGGCAATGTTATCAGGAAACACTCCACAAACTTTCACTGTTATGCAGATGATACTCAGCTATATTTGTCATTTAAGTCAGACGAATCCAGCCAGTTAGCTAAACTCCAAACATGTCTTCAGGATATAAAAACTTGGATGGCGCACAATTTCTTGTTGTTAAATTCAGATAAAACTGAGGTTATTCTAATTGGCCCTGAAAATCTCAGAAATAACCTATCTAATGACTTATTTACTCTAGGTGGCTTTGTACCAGCCTCGAACACCACTGTAAGGAATCTAGGGGTAATTTTTGACCAAGATATGTCCTTCAACGTCCACATGAAACAAACAGCTAGAACAGCTTTTTTTCATCTGCGTAACATTGCAAAAATAAGGCATATTCTCTCCCAAAACGATGCAGAAAAATTAGTCCATGCATTTGTAACTTCCAGGCTGGACTATTGTAACTCGTTATTATCAGGCTGCCCTAATAAGTCCATCAGGACTCTCCAGCTGGTCCAGAACGCTGCAGCACGTGTTCTGACCAGAACCAGGAAAAGAGACCATATTTCTCCGGTGTTAGCCTCTCTGCACTGGCTCCCTGTAAAATCTAGAATAGAATTTAAAATCCTCCTCCTCACCTACAAGGCACTTAATGGTCAGGCACCATCTTATCTTAAAGAGCTAATAGTGCCTTATAATCCTGCTAGAACTCTACACTCTCAGAATGCAGGACTACTAGCGGTTCCTAGGGTTTATAAAAGTAGAATGGGAGCTAGAGCTTTTTTAGAAGCTCCTCTTCTGTGGAACCAACTCCCTCTTTCAGTCCGGGAGGCAGACACCATCCCCTTATTCAAGAGTAGGCTTAAGACTTTCCTTTTTGATAGTGCTTATAGTTAGGACTGATCCAAGGTTGACTCAGGCTGCCTTGGATCAATCCTTAGTTATGCTGCTATAGGTCTAGACTGCCGGGGACTTCCTCTGACACACTGAGCTTCTCTTCTTCTTCATTTCGATGCCTCCATTAAGTCATTTTACTAACTCATCTTCTTCCCCGGAGCCCCTGTGCTCCCAGCTCCCAGGTGTCCGTGAGCTGAGGCTACTTGTTGAGAAGGAGGTGGTGTCATCCAGGCTTCGTCTGTCCTGATGGTGGTGAGATGGAGAAGAGGCGATGCTGCTCAGGTTGTATCTTTTAGGGTAGTGGAGAAGAGGATGTTTCCTCTTCCTCCCTTTAACACATGCTGCAGATTAGTTTTGTGCCTCGTAGTCCCTGTGCGTTCTCATCTCACAGGTATCCATGGATCCAGTCTACCTGGTGGAGTAGTGGTTGTGCAGACCAGTCAGGCTTCATCTTCTGGTTCTGAGTGACGTGGTGGTGATGAGGTCATCCTGCGGAGGTTTCTCCTGTTTGGTGTGGTGGAGTGGAAGATGTGCTGCCCAGGCTTCTTCTGGTTGGCGTGTTGGAGAGGACGACATGCTTCTCATCCTTTGCTGATAGCTTGATGATGCTCTTCATCCCCTTGGACACTCTCATATAATACTATATATACACACTGTATATTAGCTGTTGTTATATTGATTTGGACATTTCCATACAATTTTGTATGTTAGTGTTAATGTGTTTTCATTGTTGTTATTCTGTACACATGGCATCTATTGCACGTCTGTCCATCCTGGAAGAGGGATCCCTCCTCTGTTGCTCTTCCTGAGGTTTCTTCCGTTTCTTTTTCCCTGTTAAAAGGTTTTTCTTTTTGGGGAGTTTTTCCTTAGTCGATGCGAGGGTCATTTGTAAAGGACAGAGGGTGTCATATCCTGTACAGATTGTAAAGCCCAATGAGGCAAATTCATAATTTGTGATATTGGGCTATACAAATAAAGTTGACTTGACTTGACTTGACTGTGTTTCTGTGATTGGCTGTAAGCTCTGTAATCTCGATATAAATGCAAATATCAAAGCAAGAAATCAAAGCAGATTCACTCAGGTCACCATGGGGCAAGGGATAAGGTGGATGCAAAACAAAAATATTAAAATTATCTTCATCAAACATCAATTAGCGACATAATAGTGTATGAATTTCATCTGTTCAGCATCATCAGAGTTTCTCTAAAGTCAGAGATTGTCATCAGCTGCTGTGTATTGTTTCCTGTGAGCAAGGCAGCAGGGAGTCATTAACACAGATGTGAAGATCAATTGAGTGAAACTGCTGAGAGGAGTTCACATGGTTGGCTGACCTCCTGACCCCTGAGAGACACTTCCACCTTGCACTGAAATGGAGACCAAAACATCAGCGGTGACCCAGAAATTGCAATTCACTCTGGGAATGTGTCTCTGAGAGAAAGTGTGTGTGTGTGTGTGTGTGTGTAGTCCATTTCCATGTGCATAGGACTGCATTTTCTTACATTTAAGAGGAGTTTAATGGCTCAATACAATGCTTCTGCTCTGTGATTTCTGATTCACCTTCTGTGTTAAATGATGACATTTCTGAACCATAATCAAAAATGTGTTTCATGAAAACCATAATACCACATAACAACTGGTTAAGTTTAGCCATCAAAACCACTTGGTAAAGCTTGAAACAAGTCAACATTTACCATTTGGTTTTCCACTCAGCAGGCCCTCGTTGAAAGTCCTTGCTTTTACTAGATCCCCTTCCTACCTTTACAAGTAAGTATAATTAGCAGTAACGCTGGTGTCTCTTTATTATTTATATTTTATGCAGACACAAGAACGTTTTGGTTAGAATTCATGAAATACGGATCTCAACTACCACTGTTCAACTGTGGGGAAGCCTACAGATCTGTTTAATCCGGCCACCAGGGAGGGTTTCCACAACTCTCTGAGTGAGAGAGTTGGAAACGTTCTTCACCTTCACTAAACATCGTGATGAATTATCTCTGCAAATATTATCAAGTCCCTGCACATTGATTTTCATGGAAATGAGATGGAGAATGACGGTTGCTTGGAAGGAAACATTCCCTTCCTTCTTCACAAATGATGCAACATTGAGGTGTCATTTCCTCACAGACTGAAACCTTTACGTAAAGTATGCCCTCAGTTCAGTTTCAACCACTGGCTCAAATTTTTTAACCTCACAATAAGCGACTACACCACCCCCTCCTTTATCTGAGTGAATATATTTGCATAATTTACTCTGGATTATCTTTAATTTATGCAGAAACTGCTTTCCACTTGTTAGGTTGAATGTTTCCAAGGGGGCTAATAAAATTAGTTGTACTCCCACAGAGCATCCATTCAACGATTTATTTTTTTTTTTGCAGTATTTTCCATGACTTTCCTACAAACTGCACTCAGGAATGAGAGTGACTTTTCCCTCCAACATGAGACTGTGACCTGAGGTAATCTCTCTGGGAGAATAACTAACAAGTTAGATAGTGGGGCAGACTCTATTTTTTTCTTTCAGCTCTTTCGTATGTGACTCATTCAGTCAAGCTATTTCTCATGGTGCCCAGCCCACATGAACAAACAGTTCAACACACTGCCGTGAAGAGGCAGAAACTTGGTGTTTCAGATGTTTGGACCGTCTCCATAGGCTATTGATTGCAGGGATAGCTAAGGGAAATAGCCACCAGTCTCACTTATTGTATTTACTGTACTTGTGTGTATACAGTTTTCTATTCAACAAAAAATTACCACTAACCTTCAAATAATGTGTATCAGATAAAGTGTCCTTTTGTTTCCAAATTGTCTGATCATGTTTCTTGATCCACCAGGTTTGTTTCTGTTGTTTCCAGACCTAAAACCTAAAATAAACAGTGGATCTGTCTAAACTTAAAAAAAGAGTCCACTTACAAATTACCTATTTTGTCATTTAGGTATCTGAACTTGTTGACCTACAGAACAAATCCTAGTTTCTTCATCTTTGTTTCTACACTAACAGGAGAATCAGTGTTGGGTTGCTAATCAGTTTTCTTTTACAATCACAGAAGAAGCTTCTGCAAACAGGTTCCACCCTCGGATGATGTTACGTGGGAAAAAGCAGCGGCCATTGAAGCAAAAACAGAACAACGAATCCCCTGAGGGAAGATTGCAGGGGCGTTTTTCAGGACATCAGATAAGTTTTTATTGTTGATGTGTTTTTACAAAGAAAGACTCAGCTGAGCTGTGTGCTAGTCTTCAACTCCGACATTGTTCAAATTAATGCAGGTCAACACATTCACACCCTGCCATTTTCATATATTTCAATGTTATTTCTTTGAATTTTGTTTATTGTAATAATTTTGTGTGTTGTTAATGTGCCCAAATATTAACTAAACAAGGAAAAAACAACAATAGAAAGAAAACTTGAAAATAAAAACAAGAAAAAAGGGGGTGAAAATGTTAAGTAAGGCAGTGGTTAATGAGGAAACATTGTAGTGTGATCATTAATATGTATCATGACACATATTAACCATATTATGCTTATACATTTGAAGAGATACTTCACACAAATAATTAAAAAACATATTTTTCCAAACTCTGGGTATTAGGCTTCACAATATCTGCCTCCAGTTCAATGGAGTAACTCCATATGTTGCTAACATTTTCATTGATGCTACTTTCTTCTTCAGAATATGTGTCTATTTTTTTGTGATTTGGGTGAACTGACCCTTTAACAGTAGCAGTGGAGGCAAGTATGATGTCAGATTGAAGATAATCCCCCCCCACCTCTATCAGTCCATGGATTGAGGTAATGAGGTCATGTTACGCTGAACAGACTGGGTGTCATTTGCTCCCCCCCATCCCCACTTCCCTGCTACCACTCTCCCTCTTGACACAGAGGTCAGAGGTCAGACTCTGTAACTGGTAACAGTCAGGAAGCAGGTTCAGAGCCCTCTGTGGATCCTCATCGAACCCATATCTTTCTGTCACGTCACGATGCGTTGGTTCAATGACTCGATCACATGAATCAAGTTCACAACAGAGCACGGTCACAGTGATGTCAGTCTCACATCAGCCTCAGCTTGGAAGATGCAGAACTGCACCAACCTTTCTACAACAGCCTGAGAGCCCCATATTGGATACGGTATGCAACAAATTTTAAGGTCCCATATTATACACTTTTTCTGCATATTAATAGGTCTCAGACGTCCAACAATATTGTATTCAAAGTGTATTACCCCAAACTCAGCCCTGGTCCTGAATTCATACATCCATCCATTATCTACCAGCGGAAGGAGGGGTACACTCTGGACAAGTCACCACCTCATCGTGGCATAGAGACAGACAACCACTCACACTCACATTCATACCTACGGTCAATTAAAATTAGCCGATTAACCTAATCCCCATGCATGTTTTTGGATGGTGGGAGGAAGAATTTCATGGAGGACTGGTATGTAAACATGGGCCCATACAAATTAGGCTTGGCTGCACAGCTGAAGTTGAATCATGGATCGGTACCAACTGTCCGGGACACAACTACTGTGTAGCTCTACTTAGTGTGATAGCCTGTAAACATGTCCCTGTAGCCTTAGCACTGCAGCTACTGGTGGTCTGGAGCTCAGTTAGCACTGCAACAATTGTTAGCTACAGTGCTAACTGTGTGGCAGGAGAAAGAGTGGTAGGGACGGGTTAAAGGTTTTATTAACAGTAAAATATAAAGAGCAAATGACACAGGCTGGAGAGGTGAGGCAGGCAGGTAGGCACGGAGTAAATGGAGAGGTAGAAACAGTGGAGACACACTGGGAATCTTGGCATATTGGCACAAGGTAACAAGGTAAGGAACAACTAGGCGCAACAGTAAGGTAAGTACAAGAGATTGCGTTACTATAGGTTACAGAATTATCTGGCTTTGGAGTAGTGAAGATACCAAGCTTTTATGGCGGAATGACACTGAGTGGTTGATTTCAGATTAACAGTTAGGCACGGCTGTAACATTGGCATGAATGAGATTCTGTCTGTTAACTCTACATGTTTACTTTCTGCAGAGGCCTTGTTGATTTAGGTGATGGGAACCGGCCACTCCGTGCTTCCTCCGACTTTGATGTTTCTTCAACCATTGTTGGGATGGCTCTGAATTTGGTTGGTTGGTTGGTTAGTTGGCAGCCATTGACCCTTTGCGAAGATTAACTGTTATTACCGGGCATCTCTGTGCATCCGGGCTGCTCTCAGCATACCAGCAGTGGAACAAAACGCTCCTCTTTAGCCTCTCCAGTGGAGGAGGCTTCAGAAAACAGCAGGTCTGATTTGCTTTTATCGGCACAGTAACAAGAGTATAAGAGCACTAAGTGGTCTCTCAACTGACAACAAGTTCCTTTTTAGGAGAGAGTAGGTCCGACCACCACACACACACACACACACACACACACACACACACACAATGGAAAAAAGTTCTATTTTGGGACGGACAAGGTCACAGATCACCTTAATAAAGAGGCAGGAATGTGTTGAGAAACTTGTGCGTTCACTCCAACTGTACGATCTCTGACTCTCCTCGTACAGCCTCCCGCAGCACTAATGAGCTTTGCATTCAGCCGTTCATTCAGGCATTGCAGCTTGTATTCGAAACACATGGTGAGTTACATACTGCCAACACATGTGAACCCCTGACCCCTGCTGATACTCCACAACACACCACCATGAATGTTGTGTTGAATGTGTTTGTGCAAGGGACAGAAACTGCAGCAGCTAATAGTGATTTTTTTAGTTAGAAAGAAATCACTCTTTAGCATAAAACCAAGTTGTCCAGCCATCACCTGAAGTAATTAATAAGTAATGCAACGAGTAATGTACACAAAAATGGTTGATTCAGGTTATGAGATTTAACTACGGTATATGACAATTTCATTACATTTTGGCTTTTGGTTTCACACAGGACACAATCAGCAGTTTCCTGGATGAAAGTCCTGTGTTTAATGGACTCATCCACCACTCTGACCTCTGACATGCAATATGTTGACTTCCACAGACCATCATTAGAAATGTATTTGTGACACATCAAAAACAAATGTAATAGTTATAAATATAGTTTGTGATAATGTTGAATTGTTTTGCATTATACTTATTGGGATTTCTAATATTTGAAATCCATTTTAAATCCATTTCCATTTCATTAAATTCTGTCCACTCTGCTCATCATTCATCTTAAAATGTGAAATGCATGTTTAGTACAGAGGACATATAACAGCCTCTTTGTTGACTGTGTACACAGTCCTCCTGAAGCTAATTAGAATTGATCTCTTCGAAGTTTTCTATGTGCGACACAGTTTTACTATCGACCCCCCCCCCAAGTTCATTTTCCCTTTTTCAGATGGGTGGGTTCAGCTGAGTCTGTGCAGTGTAGCAGAGTGAGTGTGATGTGACTTTAATGTCACACAGTTGCAGGGGTTGAGGAGCAGCAGAGGTTGCCTTGACAAGTCAGGATCAATTCACAACTAAGGGCAGAATTGATTGAACTGTGAAACTCATGTCGATTAGATACTGACACTGGCAAAGCATACCACCATGAACTTGCACCCTCTTCTTATGATGAAGAAAGCATTCAATCTGTATTTGTAGAAAAGCCAGACTGTATAGTCTGGGGGCAGTACATAGGCAGAGCTGAAGCCTGTGGGTGGGACCGACATTTGTCGTTCAATCCGCCTCTGCACATAACAGGCCAGCGCTATGACCAATCAGAGCAACGAACAATGTGTCGCTACCAGCAGAGCCAGCTAGACAGTCAACAAAACAGCACATACATCCTTATTTAAAATCAATGACTTGAGGGCTTCTTTGTGCTCAACTTTCAAATAAAATCCGAAGTCTAACTCTTCCAAAATTGATGACAGAGGCCGCTGTTAGTTAGCCACAGCCATCTTGGTTGTTTTGCTATCTCCAGCGTTGTGCAGCCCTGTCGTCATCATGCTACGCTGCCCCAACGACTCACTATGCAGAAAGAGCATTGTGATTGGTCAGACAGACTCCTTGCCAGAGCCAGGATTAGCTCCTGCTAAGCAAAAACATTTTGTGCCTAGGGTCTAGATTTCTAGACTAGGGTTCTCCCGTTCACTTCAGTAAAGCCAGAGTTTAATTGCAGCATGATCTAGTGTGCATTAGAAGAACTGCAGCTTACATTTAATAATAATAATAAAAAAATCTAATTGTCCATACAAAGACCATATGGGTCATTTTGTCACTTGACCAGCAGGGGACGATTGTGATTTCCACTTTCTTCTGTCCTGCGTGTGACAGATTTGATTGTAAACGAATTCCCCCCAAACAGAGTGATTTTTCAAACCACTGTTGGCTTTTTCTGAATAAACCTTCCCACTGGTCCAAAAGGAGCTATTTGCTGGCAACTCGGTGCACAACAGAGCCACCTGACAGAGCCGCCAGCCAACAGAAATTCACCTCAATGCCTTCCGAAAGCTGCTTTATGTGTCCTGCCTGCAACTAAGGGAGGAGAGAAGAGAAAGGCCCTAAAGAAAAGGAGTCTGCGAAGTGCAACTCTGAGCTGTAACTCTGAGTTTCCTAGCAACTGAGAGATTTGCAAACCTCTCTTGATCAGTTTTTTATTCAGCAATGATTTGTCTTCTTATTAAAGCTAGATTTTATTCCTGAAATATCAAGCAGATATTCTGAAAAGTCCAACCAACCATATACACATTTCTCCAGCATTTACAGACGCACTTGCATGGTGTTGTTTTTTCACTGTAATCTGTCACCACTATGCCTTTGACCTGTTGAATTTTAAACCACAGCTCCTCCATTCCCCCCTCCTAAGAAAAATAAGAAACCAAGACAAAAGCATGAATGCATAATTAATATAGTGAAGCTGCATTTTTAATTGTTGTCGGTGTTCAGAGTTGCCCAGTGGCATTGTCTCTCAGTTCAGGCCGGCTGCTTCTGATGGCAGAGCTTCATTCAGGTCTTTTTAGGGCCTGAGCGATGCAGAAGCACCAGCAGACAACAGCTCTGAGCTCGCCTCTTTTCTCAGGGTGTCTGCCCACACAATGGACTTCCTTAGCCTGCACACAAAAGAGGCTGGCGCATGAAAAAACACCCAAATTCAATGGCATTCCTCTTCACAATGTGCTCCGAGAATATGTGCTTGTCCCTTTCCTTCTTCCTCTCTTCTCTTTGGGCACAGGGTGATGTATTAGGATAATGGGCGAAGATCGGGAAGTAATATATTACTGCATGGAAAGAAACAATTTGTGTAAAAGTGAGAATGGAGACAAGAAATACGTTTTAAGAGTCTACAGTCATGCTAGCAGCTCTGTGAGGCTGTACTGATGTACAGTGATGAAAGCTCAGAGGATCACCAGAGTTTTTACAATTCATCTTGAACATGAATATCCATCCATCCATTATCTACCGCTTATCCTCATAGGGTCGCGGGGGGGCTGGAGCCTATCCCAGCTGTCTTAGGGCAGAAGGTAGGGTACACCCTGGACAAGTCGCCACAGGGCACATAGAGACAGACAACCACTCACACCTACGGTCAATTTAAATTAGCTAATTAACATAATCCCCATGCATGTTATTGGATGGTGGGAGGAAGCCGGAGTACCCGGAGAGAACCCACGCAGACATGAGGAGAACATACAAACTCCACACAGAAAGGCCCCGGACCTGGTATTCGAACCTGGTACCTTCTTGCTATGAGGCGACAGTGCTAACCACTACACCACCGTGCCGCCCTTGAACATGACTGTCTGAAACATATTTCATGATGATCCATCCAAATGTTTTTCAGACATTTTAGTGGAATCCACAATCCTCATTGTAGCCCTGGAGGAAAAGTCAGGAGGTTAAATCAGTGGTGCCTAAGAGCCATAAATCTCATACATTCAATGTGCAGAAGAAATGTGATTCTCAATACTGTTACTTTAACTCCTTCCTTTACAATGCCAATTTAGCATTATACTTTGAAACTGATGATCATAAAAAAAAGATATCATCTTTTTTAACCAAAATATTCCTCTTCTTTGTCAAAACCTCTCCCCAACATTACACAAAGTGCAACTCAACCTTTCAACAGTATGGTAATATTCAGATTCAGGTGTCTTATGCTAGTTAGCAGTTAATGTAGCCTGCAGCCTCTAGCCTGCAGTAGAGATGAGCAGCAGGCTACACACGGGTGGTCTGTAAATTTCTTTCTAACCCCATTTCTCCATTTTTTTTTCATTTTCCCTGAATTTCAAACTTTTCAACCCCATCCAATGCTGACTCAAGTGACATCACTTACACACCGCTCCCTCTGGACACATTAAAACCTTAATACATCTTATCCAGATGGAAGGTGGATCCCCACAATGTGCGAGCCTAAACAGGTATCGTTCTCACAGTGATCCAGATCCATCATCACACACACACACACACATACACACACACACGGTCGCTCTGTTGCTGGTCAGCTAGGGTGACATTAGCTTCCCATCACATACTGTGTTTGGGAGAGGGAGGCAGGGGGTGTGGGGTGTGCTACCATTGTGGGGTACCCTGTTGGCATTCTGGCCAGGAACTTGCCATCGTTGGGCTGCTGGGAGCCTGAATGGGCCACGATGGAGTGAGAGACGAGCCGGGTGAACAGCACCAACACCCACAACCTAATCCTCCTGCCCTGTACATCTGCGCTGGGCGAGTTTCTAAAGCCAAACCCCCTTTTTTCCTCTAAAATACCCCCTCCTCCCTATCGTGCACCAACTCTTTTATTTTCTCTCTGTTTTATTCTACAGCGGGAGAAAGCACAGCTTTTGTATTGGTCCATAGTGTCACACAGACGCAAGACCTGAGGCTGCCAGTCATCAAATGGAAGCTCTCTCTGGGTCTTTCAGAACGCTCACTTTGCTCATGTTGACTCTGGGAAAGAGGGGGAAACTCTTATTTTAGCACGTGAAAAGGCTCCAGACGGGGACATGAAGGCCAGCTCTTCACATTGGACACAATTGACTTTGAAAGCCGGCGTCTTTCTAAGAGTGGTAGGAAGTGTGTGCAGGGATGTTGGCATCATGTTTTAATTGAATTTGACTGTCAGCAGGTCTCAAAGGGGCCAAAACAAGCTTATTATGAAAACGCTCTTCTGGGATCCTGCTGAAGAAAACCAGGGACAACAATAAGGTCAAATGGCCTTCATGTGCTGTTGCAATCGTACTGTTTTTTTTTTTTTCAAACTTTAGCGCAGCTGAATAAATAGTCATTATTCCAAAAACAGTAAAAGAAAAAGGATTAAGCTGGCTGTATAGTATTTTATATAATTTTCTTATACCAACAAATTGCATGAAAAAATCACAGAAAAATTATTTAAACACAAATTAAAAATAAGAAGTAAGAACCCAAAATGGTTGTTTTAAAGCTTGGCAATTATTTTTATTGCTCACCTCCATCTTTGTTATCAGCCCCATAGATATAGTTTAGAGGGTACACCTACTAGTAGATTCAGTAGGCCATTATCATCTATTCACAAGTAGAATTCAACCTCCAGTGAAGTAAAGAGTGAGGCAGACTGTGTAGGAAGTAGGATGGATGGGTCAAACAAACACAGGACTTTCACTGAGAGGTCCACTGGTGCCCGTGTGAAACCAAAACTCAACTCAGTGATTTATTTTTACTCAAATAGTGAATAGTGTTATTTCAACTCAAGCTATTTTTACTAAACCTAACAAATTACCTGATGCCTAAACAACATGGTGCATGGTGCAACTGACAAAGCACCTGTTGTAATTAAACATGTGAAAATGATACAGTTTTTACATGTCAAAGGAGCAATGCACCTTCTTTTTAGGATTCTGAAATGAAACCATGAAAATTACCCGCAGTCCAATCTATCTTTTACAAGTAGGATATAATATGGATTGCCAGAAAGACTAAGTATGCACATGCATATCAATCACTGAACTGATCTCACCATAACATATGGCATATATGTTTGCAGTTTTTGGTCAAAAAAAGATGGTAGGATATCAGATATTATGATAACAGCTTTTTCCACTGCTGCCAGTAGTAAAAAAGTTTAAAAAAGCTTTAATTTGCTTTCTAGAGAGAAACTGATTTATTTCAGTTTATTTCAGTTTATAGTCTACATTTTGTCAGTACCGCCATCTAGAGGGACTCCGAGTTAATTTAACAGCTTTTTATTGTAAAATGAAACTGCTTTCAACCTGCAGAACAGTACATCTGTCCAGCTGTTGCCTTACAGTTCTTAATAAAGTTTATTAGACCACCAACCAGTGCCCTAAATTAACAGCGTTGCTGATTTCCAACATATTTTTCTATGAGGTGGTTAAACCACCAGTATTTGCAAGTTCTTTGACAAAAAAATAAACATATTTACTGCTGAACTATATGTATATTTGTCACCATGAATCTATTTTTTTTTTTTTACAAAAAAGAGAGCAAAAGCAAAGCACATTATTATTTTATTGAGATCCCAAATTACACTAATTACACTACTTGCATTCCTGAACAGAAAAAAAATAGTGTGTTATAGTGGTTGCATGTTCTTCTTGTTTAATGGCTTCTTAGAGAATTTCAGTGTTTTAGCTCAAATCTGGGTATAAAAATATGAATTCAGTTTGAAATTGCTCACTCCTGTGTGAAGCATAGGCACTTCATGATAGTGGATGGTGTTTGAGACAAATAGGATAGGTGGTCTAATAAATTTGTTAAGCACTGTATGTATGTACACCTCAGATGGCATCAGGCGACTCAAACAGTTATAACAAAAATAAAAACTTGCAGCTTACTACTTCTCCATAATTCATGACACCTGCTTGATGTGTGTGTTTAGGAGGAGAAAAAATGAAATTGGAAGATGGACTGTTTGTTTAGCCAGATGATGCAGAGTGCATAAGGTGATTTAACACAATGTAAAGCTTTATACCTTAGCTGAGTTTGAACAGGTAATATGAACCCTTTAGTTGAGGTCTCCCTCTTGTGGAAATTATGACAAACTACATCTCATTTTTTACATACCTCCTCCAGTGAAATAATTTCTTCGAAAATCTGTCACATAAACAAAACTATTTTGGAAGCAGCGGAAAAGTAAAATCACAGGTTTGACAGTGAGCTGCTCATTGTGGAGTGTTTGTGGGGTTATTGAGTGACTGTAAAGGGAATGTAATAAATGTTGTTGCATGTTGATTTTCTTGAATGTCTTGCAATGACATTGTTATATTCTTTTGACAGGTGTATACTTGTAGAAAATGTACAAAAAGTACAAAGTCTTCTTGTTCCAAAGGTATATCAAGGTATTTCCCAACAAGGAAATACAACCTCACCTAAAGAGCTTTTGTTTTTCTCTTCACAAACAATGCTACATTTTATACACTTTTTTTTTTTTACAGGTTTTGGAAATCTTTGCTTCCCCAGCAGACATTTATGTCATAGCAGTATATTTTATTCATGTATTTTCTTTCTTCTTTTTTCTTCATAATTCTGTTATGTCCACTGATAAGACATCTGCAAGTCTTGGAAGAATGTCTCTCTTGTTGTTTTCTTCCCTACCAGTATGGCAAGTTTGCCTGAATAACACAGGTTTGGAAATTGTTGCTTGTATAGTTAAGTTATTTCAGGGATGAAAATATTTATTGTTTAATGTTTTTGCTAAAAGTTGAAACCCTTTATAATGCATCATATAAATCAGAGAAACATCCAATAATTAATTGAATTTCAGGTCAGATATACTCTCAAAATGAATATATTTATGGGAGACAAGTATAAGGTTGAGGAGTTGTATTTACATATTTCACAAAATGAGTGTGAAAAGTATTTTGTAAAATACAAATAGTTTTTCTGTAAAGCTTTTACAATATTAAGAGTGTACTGAATACTTGACTAAATTCATACATGTTGGTGCTTAATTGTAAAACTGCAGAATATGATATTTGTATCACAAGAAAAAGTATGTATCTATTATGTTATGATTTAAAATGGTGTTTGTTTTATGCATGTAGTTCTGATGATGTCGGGTCCGTTTCACAAAGCAGGTTTAGTGAAAACTCTGAGTCTGTTAACCCTGAAATGAGGGAATCTCTGGGTTTTCAGTTCCAGAGCCATTTAAGGTTTGAGTGTCCTAGCTCTTTAAATGTTAGCTGCCAATGGCTGCAAATTATTTCAGATTGTTGCTGCAACTATACTTGATAGAAAACAATGTATTTGATTGGTGTATTTTTGCTGCGATGGGCGGGAAAATGCTTCACTTCAAGACTGCTGAGGAGAAGTGTGAGGTGAGTGGCCTGCCAGACCAATCTTACTTGAAAATTATAAGGTTGATAAATCATTAAAAAACATCTACAACTATAAAAAATAGGCTAAATGCATCTTGTGATAGCCTTCATCAGATACAATTCAAAATTTTTGCTTAGCTAAATTATTTTTCATGAGAAAAGCATTTTTGTTAGTGGCTCAATTTACCTTGATGTACTGAGGTAAACTGAGTCATGTGTTTCATCTAAAACGAGCCACCTTCAGAGTTAGCTTCAGCAAATATTTTGATGGTATATGGCAAAGCATTTCATGGTATATACTGTATATATTACATGCTTCTCCACATTTCCCTTCCATTGATCCCTCCCGAATTCAGGTAAATTGGGCCACATTTTGGTTAATTTCTTAGGAAACTAATAAAAAACAACTGGTTTCTTTTTTGGAGGGTTAATAAGGACTGTTTTTAATATTTTACTGTTGAATTGATAACACACAAAACACAATATAACATGACATTAAACAATTCATAAAATCCACGGCCTTGAAAGTAAGCGCACACTTACTGTAATTTGACTCCTTTCTCAAGCCACTCTCCATACTCATCCAAGCTCCCTGCATTCTCTCCTCTAACCACTGATTGTACTTTCCACTTCCCTTGTTCCTCTCTGTTTTTTTCTCCTCCTCTCCTCTCTCGTCCTTTCTCTCACACCATCTCCCACTCTTTTGCAGCTGCAGCGGTGTTGCACTTCTTTCTAAAAACGTTTTCAAACTCGCCATATGAGCGCATTGAGATTTCCAATTCAAGTAACGCTTGACCGTTGCCATGGTGACTCGTTGAATCGGAGCTCCATTGAGGCTGGCTTTTCATCTCATTCTAACAGCCACTCTAGAGAATATTCCACACACACTGCAGAAGCCACTTGGCAGAGATGACACGACAGAGTTTTTGCTCTTGTTGGAGGTTTTTCCTCACCTTTCTGATCACCTACTGGACGACACCTGGATTATTGAGATGCCGTTTTTCACATGATAACTGTCATTTAATAACTTTCTTCAATAGCTTAGATTAGTTTTGTAAAGTTCAGTTCTTGTAACAGAGGTGTTGGTAGTTTGACATAATTAACCTAGTCACGACTGTCTGTGGCTGTTTGACTTTTGACTGTGCTGGACAGAGGATGGAAAAACTTTGGCTGGTAAATCCTGAACACAAGTTTGAAAGGTAACTCTATTTCTGTCTCTCTCTCTCACACAGTATTTTTCTCAGGAGGTCTTTTCTAACATTACTTTGGTCACACTACTTCACTCTCAAACAATGCCTCAGTTTTAATAGTTTGATTTTGTTAACTTGTAATTACCTCTGCCAAGGAAGTTATGTTTGGGTTTGTTTATGTATTTGTAAGTTGGTTTGCAAAAAAACTCTAAAAGCTACGAACGGATTTTGATGAAATTTCTTTTTACCTTTTTACATACCTCCTCCAGTGAAATGATTTCTGAGAAAATCTGTCACATAAAGAAAACTATTTTGGAAGCAGCGGAAAAGTAAAATCACAGGTTTGACAGTGAGCTGCACATTGTTGCGTTTGTGGGATTATTGTGTGACTGCATGTCTGACAAGTTACATTGTCTGTGAGTTGCTGCTGAGCTGTTCCACAAGTGCCCTCTCACACATTGTGTTGTTAAGTAACACTGATAACCAACAAGCTGAGTTCATATTCCTACTCCAGAGATTATTGGTTTGAGTCCCATTTGATGGATTTTACAGCAGAGTGGCGCAGTGGAAGCGTCCTAGAGGTCGATGGATCGAAAACATCCTTTGCTAGCATCTATTGACTGAAAATGTAAACAGCATGATTATCCTCATTATGGAAGCTTTATCACAAAATGAGATGATCATTTGAATGCAGATGAACAGTGATGTACCGGCAGCAATCTCTGTTTCTACTACCAGCAAGAAGACATTTTTACAGTCTGTGTTCACAATATTGGAGACAAAAGCAACAAAAAAAAGACATGTCTGACTATTTACATTGTCTGTGAGTTGCTGCTGAGCTCTTCCACGAGTGCCCTCTCACACATTATGTTAAGTAAAACTGATAACCAACAAGCTGCCGTCAAATTCATTCTCCAGAGATTATTGGTTTGAGTCCCATCTGAAGGCATATACAGCAGAGTGGCGCAGCCGAAGCGTGCTTGGCCCATCACCCAGAGAACAATGGATCGAAACCATCCACTGCTCGCGTGTCTTGACTGAAAATGTGAACTGTATGATTATCTTCAATGTGGAAGCTCTTACACAAACTTAGATGAGAGTTTCAACGCAAATGAAATAGTGACATACTGGCAGCGATCTCTGTTTCTACTGCCTGCAAGAGGTCATTTTTACAGTCTGTGTTCACAATATTGGAGACAAAAGCAACAAAAAAGACATGTCCGACGAGTTACATTGTCTGTGAGTTGCTGCTGAGCTCTTCCACAAGTGCCCTCTCACACATTATGTTGTTAAGTAACACTGATAACCAACAAGCTGCGTTCAAATTCCTTCTCCAGAGGTTATTGGTTTGAGTCCCATGTGATGACATTTGTCGCAGAGTGGCGCAGTGGAAGTATGCTTAACCCAGAGATCGATAGATCAAACCCATCTTCTGCTACCATGTCTTTATTTAAAATGTGAACAGCATGATTATCCTCGTTGTGGAAGCATTAACACAAAATGAGCTGATCATTTGAATACAGATGAACAGTGACGTACCGGCAGCAATCTCTGTTTCTACTACCAGCAAGAAGAAATTTTTACAGTCTGTGTTCACAATATTGGAGAAAAAAGCAACAAAAAAGCCATGTCTGACGAGTTACATTGTCTGTGAGTTGCTGCTGAGCTCTTCCACAAGTGCCCTCTCACACATTATGTTGTTAAGTAACACTGATAACCAACAAGCTGTGTTCAAATTCCTTCTCCAGAGATTCTTGGTTTGAGTCTGATTTTGTAGCTTTTACAGCAGAGTGGCCCAGAGGAAGCGTGCTGGGCCCATAACCCAGCGTTCCACTGATCGAAACCACCAGTCTGTGTTCACAATATTGGAGACAAAAGCAACAAAAAATGCCTTGTCTGACGAGTTACATTGTCTGTGAGTTACTGCTACCCTGTTCCACAAGTACTCGTTCACACATTATGTTAAGTATCACTGAAAACCAACTAGCTGCGTTCATATTCCTACTCCAGAGATTATTGGTGTGAGTCCCACATGTGCAACAATACAGCGGAGTGGTGCAGGGGGAAGCATGTTGGGCCCATAACCCAGAGATTGATGGATTGAAACCATCCTGTGTGAGCATGTCTTTACTGACAATGTAAACAGCATGATTATGCTCATTGTGGAAGTTCTAACACAAAATGAGCTGATCATTTGCATACAGATGAGCAGCGATGTACTGGCAGCAATCTCTGTTTCTACTACCAGCAAGAAGACATTTTTACAGTATGTGTTCACAATATTGGAGACAAAAGCAACAAAAAAGCCATGTCTGACTAGTTACATTGTCTGTGAGTTGCTGCTGAGCTCTTCCACAAGTGCCCTCTCACACATTATGCTGTTAAGTAACACTGATAACCAACAAGCTGCGTTCAAATTCCTTCTCGAGAGATTATTGGTTTGAGTCCCATTTAGTAGCTCTTATAGCACAGTGGCGCAGTGGAAGCGTGCTGGGCCCATAACCCAGAGGTCGATGGATGGAAACACTCCTCTGCTAGCATGTCTTTACTGAAAATGTAAATTGCACCATTATCCTCATTGTGGAAGCTCAAACAGAAAATGAGCTGATCATTTGACTACAGATGAACAGTGACGTACCAGCTGCACTCTCTGTTTCTACTGCCACCAAGAGGACATTTTTACAGTCTGTGTTCACAATATGGGAGACAAAAGCAACAAAAAATGCCATGTCCGACTAGTTACATTGTCTGTGAGTTGCTGCTGCCCTGTTCCACAAGTACTTGTTCACACATTATGTTGTTAAGCAACACTGATAACCAACAAGCTGTGTTCAAATTCCTTCTCCAGAGATTCTTGGTTTGAGTCCCATTTGCTAGCTTTTACAGCAGACTGGTGCAGTAGAAGCGTGCTGGGCCCATAACCCAGAGGTCGATGGATCGAAACCATCCTCTGCTAGCTTGTCTTTACTGAAAATGTAAATTGCACCATTATCCTCATTGTGGAAGCTCGAACAGAAAATGAGCTAATCATTTGACTACAGATGAACAGAGACGTACCAGCAGCAATCTCTGTTTCTACCGCCACCAAGAGGACATTTTTACAGTCTGTGTTCACAATATTGGCGACAAAAGCAACAAAAAATGCCATGTCCGACTAGTAACATTGTCTGTGAGTTGCTGCTGCCCTGTTCCACAAGTACTCGTTCACACATTATGTTAAGTATCACTGAAAACCAACTAGCTGCGTTCATATTCCTACTCCAGAGATTATTGGTTTGAGTCCCACATATGCAACTGTACAGCAGAGTGGTGGAGGGGGAAGTGTGCTGGGCCCATAACCCAGAGGTTAATGGATTGAAACCACTCTGTGCAAGCATGACTTTACTGAAAATGTAAACGGCATAATTATCCTCATTGTGGAAGCTCTAACACAAAGTGAGATGATCATTTGAACGCAGATGAACAGTGATGTATCGGCAGCAATCTCTGTTTCTACTACCAGCAAGAAGACATTTTTACAGTCTGTGTTCACAATATTGGAGACAAAAGCAACAAAAAAGCCATGTCTGACTAGTTACATTGTCTGTGAGTTGCTGCTGAGCTGTTCCACAAGTGCCCTCTCACACATTGTGTTGTCAAATAACACTGATAACCAACAAACTGCGTTCAAATTTCTCCTCTAGAGATTATTGGTTTGAGTCCCATTTGTTGGCTTTTACAGCAGAGTGGCGCAGCGGGAGTGTGCTGGGCGTATCACCCAGATGTTGATTAATCGAAACCATCCTCGGCCAGCACGTCTTTACTGAAAATGTAAATTGCACCATTATCCTCATTGGGGAAGCTGAAACAGAAAATGAGCTAATCATTTGACTACAGATGAACAGTGACGTACCAGCAGCAATCTCAGTTTCTACCGCCACCAAGAGGACATTTTTACAGTCTGTGTTCACAATATTGGAGACAAAAGCAACAAAAAATGCCATGTCCGACTAGTTACATTGTCTGTGAGTTGCTGCTGAGCTCTTCCACAAGTGCCCTCTCACACATTATGTTGTTAAGTAACACTGATAACCAACAAGCTGTGTTCAAATTACTTCTCCAGAGATTCTTAGTTTGAGTCCCATTTGGAAAGTTCTACAGCAGAGTGGCGCAGCGGAAGCGTGCTGGGCCCATAACCCAGAGGTCGATGGATCGAAACCATCCTCTGCTAGCATGGCTGTACTTAAAATGTAAATAGCACCATTATCCTCATCGTGGAAGTTAGAACAGAAAATGAGCTGATCATTTGACTACAGATGAACAGTGACGTACCAGCAGCAATCTCTGTTTCTACCGCCACCAAGAGCATATTTTTACAGTCTGTGTTCACAATATTGGAGACAAAAGCAACAAAAAATGCCATGTCCGACTAGTTACATTGTCTGTGAGTTGCTGCTGCCCTGTTCCACAAGTACTTGTTCACACATTATGTTAAGTAACACTGATAACCAACAAGCTGCGTTCATATTCCTACTCCAGAGATTATTGGTTTGAGTCCCACATGTGCAACTGTACAGCAGAGTGGTGGAGGGGGAAGCGTGCTGGGCCCATAACCCAGAGGTTGATGGATTGAAACCATCCTGTGTGAGCATGTCTTTACTGAAAATGTAAACAGCATTATTATCCTCATTGTGGAAGCTCTAACACAAAGTGAGATGATCATTTGAACGCAGATGAACAGTGACATATCGGCAGCAATCTCTCTTACTACTGCCACCAAGAGGACATTTTTACAGTCTGTGTTCACAATATTGGAGACAAAAGCAACAAAAAAGACATGTCCGACTAGTTACATTGTCTGTGAGTTGCTGCTGCCCTGTTCCACAAGTACTCGTTCACACATTATGTTAAGTATCACTGAAAATCAACTAGCTGCGTTCATATTCCTACTCCAGAGATTCTTAGTTTGAGTCCCATTTAGTAGGTTTTACAGCAGAGTGGCGCAGCGGAAGCGTGCTGGGCCCATAACCCAGAGGTCGATGGATCGAAACCATCCTCTGCTAGCATGTCTTTACTTAAAATGTGAATGTCATGATTATCCTCTTTGTGGAAGCATTAACACAAACTGAGCTGCGGTGCTTTTCCCAAATAACGACGGAAGTTAGCATGAAACCACGGTAGTACGTAGTACTTCCGAACGACCGAACTTCCTCTTTCCGACCGTTTCCCAAAAATCTCCAACTACCGTCGTACTATGTAAGTTGGAACGACGTTAGTTTGAACTTCCGTCGTCCGAACGACGTAGTTTCCAGATGTTTCGGAAGCACTCGGATGCATTCGTTGCTGAGAGCGTGTTGACGACAGAAACCTGTGTGTTTCCATCTTTCAAGCTGCTGGAATTGTGAATTTGTCTGTGAGATGAATAAAGTATCTATCTATCTAATAATATAACATAACATAATATAATTATTTAACAGTAGGCTATTTACTTTGTAATTTGAAACTTCTAGGGCTACACAAACATTTGTTATTAAAACATAACTTGAGTCTTTTCACCTCAGCTGTGAGGTGAAAGTTACAGTGACATCCTTCATGCATGCTGTAGGGGGGATCATGGATCACAGGGTGTCTAATCCTGACATTTCAAGCCCCAAGAAGAAGTAGAGGACACGACGTCACCTGAACGAACATTCAACGACAGCTCCATGCTATTCGTTCGAACGACACAACTTTCCGATGCAACTTCCTATGCATCGTTCCAACTATGCTTTTGGGAAACACTTCCGTCGTTCAACGATGCATTGGACTACGTTAGTTGTAAACATCGGAAGTTGCGTCGTTCGGACGATGCTGTTGGGAAACACCTGCGTCGTAGATCCATCGTTCGAACGTAGGAAGTAGCTAACGACGTTAGCAACGAACCTTTTGGGAAACGCACCCCTGATCATTTGAATACAGATGAACAGTGATGTACCGGCAGCAATCTCTGTTTCTACTACCAGCAAGAAGACATTTTTACAGTCTGTGTTCACAATATTGGAGAAAAAAGCAACAAAAAAGACATGAACGACGAGTTACATTGTCTGTGAGTTGCTGCTGAGCTCTTCCACAAGTGCCCTCTCACACATTATGTTGTTAAGTAACAGTGATAACCAACAAGGTGCATTCAAATTCCTTCTCCAGAGATTATTGGTTTGAGTCCCATTTGGTAGCTTTTACAGCAGAGTGGCGCAGTGGAAGCGTGCTGGGCCCATAACCCAGAGGTCGATGGATTGAAACCATCCTTTGCTAGCATGTCTTCTCTGAAAATGTAAACAGCATGAATATCCTCATTGTGGAAGCTCTAACAGAAAATGAGCTGATTATTTGAATACAGATGAACAGTGATGTATTAGCAACAATCTCTGTTTCTACTACCAGCAAGAGGACATTTTTACAGCCTGTGTTCACAATATTGGAGACAAAAGCAACAAAAAAGCCATGTCTGACTAGTTACATTGTCTGTGAGTTGCTGCTGAGCTCTTCCACAAGTGCCCTCTCACACATTATGTTGTTAAGTAACACTGATAACCAACAAGCTGCGTTCAAATTCCTTCTCCAGAGATTATTGGTTTGAGTCCCATTTGGTGGCTTTTACAGCAGAGTGGCCCAGCGGAAGCGTGCTGGGCCCAGAAGTCAATGGATCGAAACCATTCTCTGCTAGCATGTCTTTACCGAAAATGTAATTCACACCAGTATCCTCATTGTGGAAGCTCTAACAGAAAATGAGCTGATCATTTGAATACAGATGAGCAGTGATGTACCGGCAGCTATCTCTGTTTCTACTACCAGCAAGAGGACATTTTTACAGTCTGTGTTCACAATATTGGAGACAAAAGCAACAAAAAAGCCATGTCTGACTAGTTACATTGTCTGTGAGTTGCTGCTGAGCTCTTCCACAAGTGCCCTCTCACACATTATGTTGTCAAATAACACTGATAACCAACAAGCTGCATCCAAATTCCTCCTCCAGAGATTATTGGTTTGAGTCCCATTTGTAGACTTTCACAGCAAAGTTGTGCAGCGGAAGCGTGCTGGGCCCGTAACCCAGAGGTCGATGGATTGAAACCATCGTCTGCTAGCATGTCTTTACTGACAATGTAAACAGCATGATTATCCTCATTGTGGAAGCTCTAACACAAAATGAGCTGATCATTGGAATACAGATGAGCAGTGATGTACTGACAGCAATTTCTGTTTCTACTACCACCAAGAGGACATTTTTACAGTCTGTGTTCACAATATTGGAGACAAAAGCAACAAAAAAGACATGTCTGACTAGTTACATTGTCTGTGAGTTGCTGCTGAGCTCTTCCACAAGTGCCCTCTCACCCATTATGTTGTTAAGTAACACTGATAACCAAGAGGACATTTTTTACAGTCTGTGTTCACAATATTGGAGACAAAAGCAACAAAAAAGACATGTCCGACTAGTTACATTGTCTGTGAGTTGCTGCTGAGCTCTCTCACACATTATGTTGTTAAGTAACACTGATAACCAACAAGCTGTGTTCAAATTACTTCTCCAGAGATTCTTAGTTTGAGTCCCATTTGGTAGCTTTGACAGCAGAGTGGCGCAGCGGAAGCGTGCTGGGCCCATAACCCAGAGGTTGATGGATCAAAACCATCCTCTACTAACATTACTGAAAATGTGAGCAGCATGCTTATCCTCAATGTGGAAGCTTTAACACAAAGTGAGATGATCATTTGAATGCAGATTAAACAGTGACATACTGGCAGCAATCTCTGTTTCTACTGCCCGCAAGAGGTCATTTTTACAGTCTGAGTTTACAATATTATAGAAAAAAAGCAACAAAAAAAATCTATGGATAAAAACCATCTTCTGCTAGCACAACTTTACTGAAAATGTGAAATGGCATGATGATCCTTATTCTGGAAGCTCTAACACAAAGCGAGACAAGTTTTTGAAAGCAGAAGAAACAGTGACAGGTGACACAGTGTTGGAAATCAGCAACACTGTTAATTTATGGCACTGGTTGTTGGTCTAATAAACTTTATTAAGCACTGTAAAGCAACAGTTGGACAGACGTACTGTTCTGCAGGTTGAAAGCAGGTTCATTTTACAGTTAAAAACCTGTTAAATTGACTTGGAGTCCCTCTAGATGACAGTATTTACAAAATGTAGACTGCACTGAAATAAATTGAAATAAATCAGTTTCTCTCTTAAATTTATTCTTTTAAACCTGCAATAATATTTTTTACTCCTGGCAGCAGTGGAAAAAGCTGGTATCATAACATCTGATGTTCTATCATCTTTTTGACCAAAAGCTGCAAACAAAATGTCATATGTTATGCTGAGATCAGTTTGCTTGATATGCATGTGCATACTTAGTCTTTCTGGACGTCCATATTATATCCTACTTGTAAAAGATAGATTGGACTGCAGGTAATTTTCATGGTTTCATTTCAGTATCCTAAAAAGACCTTGCATTGTTCCTTTGACATACAAAACTGTATTGTTTTCATGTGTTAAAGGTGCTTTGTCAGTTGTCAGACAGTCCAAACTGCACCTATCCGCATGTTGTTTAATCATAATTTGTGAAAAAATGGCTTGAGTCGAAATAACTTTGTTCACTATTTGAGTTAAAATAGTGAGTTTTGGTGTCACACAGGTCAGGAACAGTGGACCGCTCAGTGAAAGTCCTGTGTTTGTTTGACCCATCCATCCTACTTGCTACACAGTCTGCCTCACTCTTTCCTTTACTGGAAGTTGTATTCTACTTGTGAACAGATGATAATGGCCTTCTCAATCTACTAGTAGGTGAGCAGGCTCCCTCTAAACTATATCTATAGGGCTGATAACAAAGTGGATAAAATCCATAAATTTTCTACCGCTTATCCTCACATAGGGTCGCGGGGGGGAAGATGGAGCCTATCCCAGCTGTCTTAGGGCCGAAGGCAGGGTACACCCTGGACAAGTCGCCACCTCATCACAGGGCACACAGACAGACAACCACACACACTCACATTCACACCTACGGTCAATTTAAATTAGCCAGTTAACCTAATCCCCATGCATGTTTTTGGATGGTGGGAAGAAGCCGGAGTACCCGGAGAGAACCCATGCAGACACGGTGAGAACATGCAAACTCCACACAGAAAGGCCCCGGGCCGGAAATCGACCCCGGTATGTTCTTGCTGTGAGGCGACAGTACTAACCACTACACCACCATGCTGCCCCACTGGACACATGTGGAACTTAAATTTGTATGTTGTTTCCTCCTCCATGTTTTGCTGTTGTACTTCCTGCCACCACGGCCCTTAACTCTTTGAATGCCATTGACATAATATGATGTCATTCAAAATCTGAACCATTGACGTAATAAGCATTTTTTTTTAATTTTTTTTTTTTTTTGCAGCTGGTCGCTGATCATGGTCTTCTGCAGCCTGTGAGTAATGTTGGGGCTTCTGTGATTTGTAGCCAGTACATAAAGAATTAACATGCACCACAGAGATCAAAGCAGGAAGTGGAAATGATCACAATTAGACAGCAAAACAGACTGATTCTGTTTAAAAATCTGGCATAAAAAGTGGCCTCTACTCTCCTCCACACAAAACAAGAATGGAACAAGGTAAAAACATTTTTTTTTTCATGATGAAAGAGCGCAACTCTCCTTTCATTTGAGCTACTCTGTGTTTTCAGAGACATGGTACAAAATATGCTGTGGGTCTTGAAATATGACTGAAAAATGCAAAAACGCTGGCACAAGGCACTTTCGATTTTAAAAAAATGGCTGGCACTCATAGAGTTTAATATTGCGAAGCCTCCGCCAGGACGTGCAAACGGAGGGGGAGTGATGTTCACCCCCAGGAATTTGGTGCTGCTCACCTGCTCCACTGCAGCACCATTGATGGTCAGAGGCTGGGGGTTGAGACTATGAAAAGTAACTCTACTGAGTGACAGAGAGAGATTGCACTACCATAGGTTACAGAATTTTCTGGCCCCAGAGTATTGTACACACCAAGCTTTTACAGAGAGGTTGATTGGAGGAAAGAAATCAGGTGTGCCTCATCAGCTGTGCAGTGCTCTGGCCACACCTCCTACGCACACATGCCCAGCCTGGAAGAAACCAAAAGGGAAGGGGGAAACAGGAATGCAACAACAAAACAGAAACTAACAGGAATGTGGATCATGACAATAACATTAATGTAGGTCAGACCAGAAGGCGAAACCAAAAACCAGCAGAGCATAAAGAGGAGGAGCAACTCTGGAACTGAGCTACAGTTTAATAGTCACATTACTCTTATAAAACTAAAATTCATCTCAGTGACAGTCGACATGCAGTCAAGAGAAGTCTCACCATTTCACTTCTGCATCACATCATAATCTCTCCCACAACTTAGTGAGTATGTCTAAAAATACTTTGTGCGTTTCAACAAACAACATTTAAAAAACTTCTGCTCGACTATAGCTTTCAAATGTTTTTTTTTTTTTTTGCTTTAGTGTAAACTAACAAAATAATTCAACTTCGTTATGTTCCAATTAACCTACCCTGACTAATCAATAAACTTGTTTTGCTTTCACATTTGCTCTCAGAGAATAGATATGTCTGCTGTCAGTGTTCTGCTATCTGAAGATCACTTTTGTTGCTCCATCTGTCTGGGTATGTTCAATGATCCAGTCACCATACCATGTGGACATAACTTCTGCAAACCCTGCATCACTGAACACTGGGAAAATCATGTCCTTTGTCAGTGTCCCAACTGTAATAAAGTGTTCGACACAATACCTGAGCTGCAAGTCAATATTTGTATCTCTGAGATGATTATGTCAGCTCAACAGAAAGCAAGAGAGGACATCTGTTCAGTGACCAATTGGAAGGTCATCATGTCCGGCCTGGTGTGTCTGATCTGTATCTTGCTCTGGATGGTTTTACAAGTCAAGACACAGCATTGTGTTCCTCTGAAAGAGGAATATGTAGAATATGTAGAAAATAAGGCACAGTTGTGGAAGACAGAGGCTGATATTCAGCAGATGATCCAGAAGAGACAACTGAAGATTCAGGAGATCAAATACTCAGTGGAGCTCAGTAAGGAAGGTGCAGACAGAGAGATAGCAGATGGTGTTCAGGTCTTCACTGCTCTGAAGGAGTCTGTTGAGAGAAGCCAGGTCGAGCTCATCAACACGGTGAAAGAGAAGCAGAGAAAGACAGAGGAACAGGCTGAAGGCTTCATCAAGGAGCTGCAACAGGAAATCTCTGAGCTGAAGAAGAGAAGCTCTGAGGTGGAGCAGCTGTCACGCTCTGAAGATCACCTCCACCTTCTCCAAAGCTTCACTTCCCTGAGTGCTGCTCCACCCACCAAGGACTGGACAGGAGTCAGCGTCCGTCTACCTTCATATGAGGGAACTGTGATAAAAGCTGTGACCCAGCTAGAAGATATACTCAGTGGACAGGTAGACAACCTGCTTGTGGCCGAACTGAAGAGGGTCCAGCAGTATGCAGTGGATGTGACTTTTGATCCTGAAACAGCACATCCTGAGCTTATCCTGTCTGATGATGAGAAACAAGTAAATTGTAGCTATGCAAACAAGAATCTCCCAGATAATCCAGAAAGATTTGATACTTGTGTTAATGTCTTAGCAAAGCAGAGTTTCTCTTCAGGTAGATTTTACTATGAGGTTCAGGTTAAAGGGAAGACTGACTGGGATTTAGGAGTGGTCAGAGAGTCGATCAAAAGGAAGGGACAAATCATGCTGACTCCTAAAAATGGCTACTGGACGATGTGGTTGAGGAATGGCAATGAGTACAAAGCCCTTGCTGATCCTGATGTCTGGCTCAATCTGATGTGGCACCCTCAGAAAGTGGGGGTGTTTGTGGATTATGAGGAGGGTCTGGTCTCCTTTTACGATGCTGATGCTGCAGTTCTTATCTACTCTTTTACTGGCTGCTCCTTCACTGAGAAACTCTACCCATACTTCAGTCCTGGCCTTATTCATGGTGGTAAAAATTCTGCCCCTCTAATCATCTCTCCTGTTAATCACACAGAGTAGAGCAACCATTTGATTATTATTAAACAGTTATTGGACACAAATAACTGTTTAAATATTTTCTTTACATGCAGGCATTTTTGTTGTTTTTTTCATCTTGATAGATCAAGTTGAGAAACAGTCAGGATCTAATCTATTCTGAGAGGTGTAAAGGCTTCCTTCACTGCATTGGCAAAATTATTAACATTATTTGTTAGTTTGGACAATTAACTTTGATGGAAAAGGTTTGGTTTTGGCAGAATTACCCAGGGGAAATTTATTAATAAAATCAAACATGAAAAGCTGGGTGAATACATGTCTGTTGCTTTTGTATATGGGAATGCTTAATAAAAAATGCATAATTAAGTTTGTAGCCACTTTGAGTGACAGGAGGGTGTCATTAGCTATCAATTAGGTGATTCAAATTACTGAACTTAACCTCTCGGCATGCGTCCGTGTCTTTGTTTTTCATGCATATTTTTTTTTCATGCATATATGCATACAGTACATATGTATGCATGAGGATAATAATAATGATAATGATGCATTGTACTTATATAGCGCTTTTCATGACACCCAAAGTCGCTTTACAGTATAGATATATTATTCATTCACTCCTCATTCACACTTAGTGACGGTAAGCTACATGTGTAGCCGTAGCTGCCTTGGGGCAGACTGAGGGAAACAGGGCAGCCAATCCACGCCTACGACTCCGACCACCAACGACGCATTCATACGCATACACACACCAGCGATGTCACTGGAGGCAAGTGTCTTGCCCAAGGACACAACGACAGATGGCCGGGGGGAGCGGGATTGCTGCTGGATGACCTCTATGCCTGCCAGCAGGATATCAGGGACTGTCTTTCACTAATCTTTATAATTCTGTCTCAGTACAGTAGTGCAACCCTTCCAGTATTTTCCAATGCTAAGCTTGGTCAGTC
Source organism: Synanceia verrucosa (assembly GCA_029721515.1). NCBI lineage: Eukaryota > Metazoa > Chordata > Actinopteri > Perciformes > Synanceiidae > Synanceia > Synanceia verrucosa. The sequence goes on along the minus strand of CM056556.1, from coordinate 22,524,385 downwards.
CTAGTCATTCTCCTCCATGTACTTACCTACTATTACCTTAATTCATCTGTGTTGCTCGTGCAGATCTCCTGTGGTGTGCCTCCTCAACAGTTAACTTCAAACTCTCTTATCAAAGAGCTCACAGTTTGCTACGGAGCCCCGGACATGACATGGTCAAAAAAATATTAAATTGTAGCCACAATATAACACTAATGTGTGCACGAAATACTATTTCGTGGCCACAAAATAGTAAATTGTAGCTATAAATATTCATTATTACTACAACCAACAATAATGAATATTAATCCCATAAAAATCAATCACAAATTAATAAAAAATACATTAATTCACTTTTTTTTTTTTTTACAAAATATGTGTTGTAGTATCAGCGGCATGACTTGAGATGTATCGGAGGTAAATTTGATGAAGCTACAGTTATTAATGTATAAGTTGAATATTTTTTGTTTTGTGTTGCACTTTGTAGACGGTCCCTGGGCTGTCTCCGCAACGGCAGCTGTTCATTTGGAGCAATGTTTTCTGTGGTGCACCGGGACGGATCGTTTCGGTAAAACTACGGTTGTAGCTCATCATATGCCTCATCAACATTGCAGAAATGCATCGTTTGCATCTTTCGATCATATTGTATTTGACGTATTGATCCTGGAAGTTCGAATCTGCCAATATCTTTCTAACTTTACTGAACTTATACACACTTCGTGGCCACAAATTAGTATTTCGTGTGCACGTTGTACTTATTTCGTGGCCACGAAATACTAATTCGTGGCCACAATTTACTATTTTGTGGCCACGAAATAGTATTTCGTGCGCATGTTATAGCTATATTGTGGTCACAATTTAATATTTTTTTTGACCATGTCAAAATGTCTGTAGTTTGCTGCTCACTCTGTTCAGCCAAAACACTGACCCGTTATCATCACCCTTGCTTCACCGTTGTTACTGCACCTTGAAAAATGTTGGTACCGTTCTACCTCACCTTCTTGACATTGCTGTAGGCTTGACAGAGAGACTGTATGGAGAGCTGTAACCCACTAATTCACATATACAGAATGTTTTTTTTTCTAGAAAATAGATTCCAAAAAAATAGTCAAGGTAAAATGTGTGTACCAAAACTATGTCAGTAATCAGGTCAAACCTGAAAGGCAAAACCTTACCTGCAGAGCAGAAAGAGGAGGAGCAACACTGGAAAAGCACAGAAGTTTTGAAACCACACTCCTTTAAGTGAAACTTCACAATCGTCTGTTTCAGCAGACCTGCAGGTGGGACAAGTGTCTCTGTTTCTCTCCAAAGAAAAGGCTGACTTAATCAGGCCTCTCAACAAAAGAGAGCACCAGTGAGTACAGCTTAAAACTATTGTTTTTCCAAACAATATGAGCTCAAAAACTCAGCTCTACACAGGCAGGGTGATCCATTGTTTATATTTTATGCATTCAAATGGATTTTTGCTCTCCTGAAAAATAACTACATATTTAACAATCAACTTCCTGATATTCCAACCAACCTAGTTTAATATTCTCTTTGACCAATCAAGAATTTTGTAATTGTTGTTTTGCTTTATCACTCTTTCCCTTTTTGTCCTTAGACTGTAGATATGTCTGCTGCCAGCTGTCTGCTGACTGAAGATCAGTTTCTGTGCTCCATCTGTCTGGATGTGTTCACTGATCCAGTCAGCACACCATGTGGACACAACTTCTGTAAATCCTGCATCACTAAACACTGGGATATGAATGTCCCTTATCAGTGCCCCAACTGTAAAAAGCTGTTCTACACCAGACCTGAGCTGCAGGTCAATACTTTCATCTCTGAGATGGCTGCTCAGTTCAGACAGTCAGCTCAACAGGAAGCCAGCAGCAGCATCTCAGAGAAACAAGCTGCCAAGCCAGGAGAAGTTCCCTGTGATGTGTGCACTGGACCCAAACAGAAGGCCCTGAAGTCCTGTCTGGTGTGTCTGGTCTCCTACTGTGAGACTCACCTGGAGCCTCATCTGACAACGTCAGGCCTGAGAAGACATCAGCTGATCGACCCTGTGGAGAACCTGGAGGGCAGGATGTGTATGAAGCATGATAAACTGCTGGAGTTATTCTGTAAGACTGACCAGATGTGTGTCTGCATGTTCTGCACCTATTCAGACCACAAGACACATGATATTGTTCCTTTGAAAGAAGAACATGAAAGAAAGAAGGCAGAGCTGAGGAACACAGAGGCTGAAATTCAGCAGATGATCCAGAAGAGACAACTGAAGATTCAGGAGATCAAACACTCAGTGGCGCTCAGTAAGGAAGGTGCAGACAGAGAGATAGCAGATGGTGTTCAGGTCTTCACTGCTCTGAAGGAGTCTATTGAGAGAAGCCAGGTCGAGCTCATCAACACGGTGAAAGAGAAGCAGAGAAAGACAGAGGAACAGGCTGAAGGCTTCATCAAGGAGCTGCAACAGGAAATCTCTGAGCTGAAGAAGAGAAGCTCTGAGGTGGAGAAGCTGTCACGCTCTGAAGATCACCTCCACCTTCTCCAAAGCTTCACTTCCCTGAGTGCTGCTCCACCCACCAAGGACTGGACAGGAGTCAGCGTCCGTCCACCTTCATATGAGGGAACTGTGGTGAGAGCAGTGAATCAGCTGGAGGAGACGCTCAGTAAACAGATGAAGAAGCTGTTTGAGGCCGAGCTGAAAAGAGTCCAGCAGTATGCAGTGGATGTGACTCTTGATCCTGATACAGGACATTCCAACCTCATTCTGTCTTTTGATAAGAAACAAGTAAAATGTGGTGATGTGTGGAAAAATCTCCCAGATAATCCAAAGAGATTTGATACTTGTGTTAATGTCTTAGCAAAGCAAAGTTTCTCTTCAGGAAGATTTTACTACGAGGTTCAGGTCAAAGGGAAGACTGACTGGGATTTAGGAGTGGCCAGAGAGTCGATCAAAAGGAAGGGACAAATCACACTGACTCCTCAGAATGGTTATTGGGTGATATGGTTGAGAAATGATGATGAGTATGAAGCCCTTGCTGATCCTTCAGTCCGTCTCCCATTAAGGTCTCATCCTGAGAAGGTGGGGGTGTTTGTGGATTATGAGGAGGGTCTGGTCTCCTTTTATGACGTTGATGCTGCAGCTCTTATCTACTCCTTTAGTGGTTGCTCCTTCAGTGAGAAACTTTACCCATTTTTTGGTCCTTGCAGTCACAATTATGGTAAAAACTCTGCCCCTCTGATCATCTTTCCTGCCAGATATACTGCAAGAAGATTCTTTTATGTTAATTTATTTTAATAACTACATTTATTTCCTTCAAAAATCATTAATAAACATAAAAAGTGTAGTTGTAAATAAGAAGCATTTGAATATTTCATTGTCCATTTTTTTTCTCACCCATTGATTTGCAAATTTGTTTTGGTATTTTCCAAGGAGTAAATAAAACCTCATTAATTACATTGAGAGTTTGAGCATCACTGTCACATTTGCTCCAATGAAAGTAAAAGTTTCTATCAGTGACAACAGCGCTCCAGTCAAGAAAAGGCTATCTGTTTCTCTGTAAAGAAACACTTAATGGACTCCGACAGGTTTTTATCAAACGCACAACAGAATCTCTGCCAAATATACTGCCCTACAGAGATTAAATGCACAAAATACTTGGTCAAATTGTATTTACTGTAAAATCTGACTTTCGATCTGTTTTACCATGTAAGGAACATTATTCCACTGGAATAAATATTTTGCCAATAAGCCCACTACATAACAAATAAAAAAACTATAACTCCAGTGACTGAAGTCTAAGTTAGACTCAATGCTTTAGCTTAATCTAATGCTGCATAATTGTCCTGGCCTGCCTTTTTCCTGTAATTGAAAATATATATATGTTGGTGCTTCAACATCTTAATAAATGAGTTTATTATGCTACACCCATGTATAAAGGCAGTAGCTGAATTCAACAGTGACAAAAAATATAATACAAGCAGAGGCTGGATGTCCAAAACTGAATTCTACTGACATTTTTTTGTTTGTAAAGGTGAAAAATTAATCATAGTCAAGGACCTGAATGTGTGATGAGCTGTCTTAGCATATCTGACGCTGAATAAATGCTGATACATCAACCAGGTTCCATTTTGTTTTGGTCCTTGAAGAACTTGCACATGTAGACTTTGCACAACAGTATACTATACTATAATAACAAAAACAAAACAAAACAAATTAAAACATATTACATATATAGTATGTTATCATATGTTTACATTTTATGTTACTTGTATTTGTGTTGTATATTTAGAGTGTAATATATTTAATGAGGTGAAATGGTCCTTCCATCCTAAGAGCAGTGAATACATTATGTGTTCAGAAAAAGGAATGAAAATAATTAGACCTCTGTGGCAGCTGCAGGGCAGAAAAAACTCTGACCAATTCCTGCCATTCGGACCGAATGGAAAGAACCAATCAGATGCCTTCCTGTCTCCCTGCTCATGCCCCCCTCTGTCCCTCCCTCCTCCCCACTGTTACCAGAAATATGCAGCACACTCCCCTGCAGAAAAACAGAGTTAAGGTGGGTATACTCTGAGCAATTTTCGGCCCATTTTCAGACAATTTTTCACTTGTGCGACTATTTTTGGGATCGTGTACACAGGGTAACAAGAAGTGAGTAACGCCTCACGATCAGCTCTGAATCAGCAATCGTAGTATGGTCGCCAGAAAATTAAATGTGTTTGAAATTCTAGTGGGCTGCACGGTGGTGTAGTGGTTAGCACTGTTGCCTCACAGCAAGAAGGTACCGGGTTCGAATTCTGTGTGGAGTTTGCATGTTCTCCCCGTGTCTGCGTGGGTTCTCTCCGGGTACTCCGGCTTCCTCCCACCATCCAAAAACATGCATGGGGATTAGGTTAATTGGCTGATTTAAATTGACCGTAGGTGTGAATGTGAGTGGTTGTCTGTCTCTATGTGTCCTGCGATGAGGGTGCGACTTGTCCGGGGTGTACCCTGCCTTCCGCCCTAAGACGGCTAGGATAGGCTCCAGCCCCCCCGCGACCCTATGAGGATAAGCGGTAGATAATGGATGGATGGATGAACTTCTGGTCGTCCCTCGTGAGCATATCGCACTGTTGGAGCAGAGCCACAGCCCCTCTTAGCACTACCACTCACACTGCACATGAGTGAACACAGAAATGGAAGTGAAGTCAAGTTATGGAACAGCATGTCGGCGCAGCAAGTCATTTGGACCGAAAGAATGGAGGCTCAGCTGGTCGAACTCTGGCAGGCTCAGCCGAGCCTTTTCGATGTGGCCTCACAGAGTTATCATGACCGCAACAACCGGGAAAAAGTTGGGGGGGGGATTGCCACCCAATTGCAGCTATCTGGTAAGTTTAATGTTTTTGTCCACACTAGCAATTTAGCAGAGCTGATGTAGCTAAAATGCTGGTTGCTGCTGCTACTACTATTACTACTAACACTACTACTGCTACTGCTACCACTACTACTATTACTGCTGCTATTGTTACCACTGCTGCTGCTACTACTACTACTACTGCTTTCACAAGTACTAATGCTACTATTAGTACTGCTACTACCACTACTGCTACTGCTGTTACAATTACTACTGCTGATGCTGCTGCTGCAATGACAGCAATAAATTTCTATATATTGGGTCCAATTTCAGATAACACTATGCTACCAAGCTAAAAACTGCCTAGATTGCAATGCACGCGTGTGAATTTCTTTTTGATTCAACCATCGAAATAATGTTTGATCAGCAAGCAATAATTGTTAGTAGCAAATGTACATAATAAAGTTCATGTTAATGTTACTTTTTCAGTGAATGAGGTGAAAACCCGTGTGGCATCACTGCAGACACAGTAAACACAAGCCTAGCAACAGTGGTCACAAACCACTGACTTCCAAACAGACACTACACTACTTGGATTTTTTTGAAGGCCCATGTCATACACATGCATACTGAGTCCTCTCTGAGAGTAATTTCATAATCAAGCTCTTTAAATACATACATACACACACACACACACACACACCATATGAAGGGATATTTGTGAGGAAACAATATCAAAGTCCAAGGAAATTCTCAGTTTAAAAAGTATTTAGTCAAATAAATGCCACAAAGATTTTTTTTCCAAAACAGAACAGCCCTAAGTTCATTTTAAGTTACTTCTGCATAAGTATTTCCTTAGTCAGACCTAATGAAAATACAGTGTTAAATCAGAATCTGACCTAAACTGCACTGATAAGATCTTCACTTCCTTGAAATTCATTGTCTGTCTGCTTTCTGTGCTGTTTCCTTACAGCTTGACACAGAGTCAGAGGACACAATGGAGGAGGGAGACGAGGACCAGTGCAGTGTGGAAATTGAAGCAGAAGTCTTTAGTTCTTCGAACACCACCAGTCCGGTTTCAGTGCCTGCTGTATGTGCTGATTCTAGCAGTTACCTATGTCGTTTCTAGCTCTTTGTCCTCATTGTCATGTGTTCATGTGTCTTGATTCATGTGTGTGTTTCTTTTTATCTGTTTTTTTTTTCTTTGTTGTTATCTGTTCTTGCTTTTACAACTGCTGGGGCCTCTTGCCAGGTCATCATTGTAAATGAGAAGCTGTTCTCAACTGATCTTACCTGGTAAAATAAAGGTCAAATAAATAACAGTCTACAGGTCACAGAGTCAAAAGAGCTAGAGAGTACAAACCTAAAATAAAATCAGCTGAGCACAGCACTGAGATGGATAAACTTTCCCTGCTTCAGCAGGTCTCAAAGTGTCATCAGCAGACTTGCAGCAAGACATAGAACTACTAGCAGTGTTCATGACAGACCCAGGAGTGCAGCCCCACGAGTGATGGACCCCAATGATGTCCAGTACCTAAGGACCTATGCACTCAGACACCGTTATGCAACTGCCACACAGCTGCAGGCCTGTTTAGGAGAAGTGAGGGCTACTAAGGTTTCTAGACAAACCATTCGCAACTAACTCCACCGCTTTGGCTTGAATGCCAGATCATTGCAGGTGACTCCACTGACACCAAGACACCGCCGTGACTGTTTGCAGTGGGCACAATGTGACCTGGACAATGCAGCAGTGGTCTACCATCCTGTTCACTGATGAGTGTCAGGTCACCTTGCACAGAAATTATGGTCGTCAGAGTGGCTGGAGAAGGCAAGGTGAGCGATACGCCGAGGTCAACATGGTCCCCAGGGCTCACTTTGGTGTAGGAGGTGCAACAGTCTGGGCAGGCATCACCAGTCAGTGCAAAATGGATTTGGTGACTGTAGCTGGCTCAGTCACTGCACGATCTTACCTCAGAGACATCATAGAATCCATCATCATCCCCCAATTCCACCAGCACACCTCCAACTTTCTGTTCATGGATGATAATGCTCCACCACATGGTTCCAAAATTGTCACAGCTTGACTTCAGGAAGTCTGCCTCATATGGTATGGCCAGCAACTGTGGAAGAGTGGAGCGCATTGCCTCGGAACAACATCACGGGGCTGGTGAGGAGCAGGAGCTGTCAAGCTGTCATTGAGGCAAATGGTGGAAACACCCGCTACTAACGTTGTCAGTTTAGGTTATTTGGGGCTATCTTTCTTATTGTCGAAACTGTTGGGATAATAAATATTGAACTATGGAAATGGTGATTCTTGTCATTCATTAACAGTAATATCAAAGGGAACTATTATTTCATTAAAATTCAGACCAAATAGCAAAAGCACTCGTGTAAATAACAATATCTCTAACTTATTGTGGGTAGTGCTTTATATTGGTCACTTTTCAGAAATGTTTATATAAGAGTAGTGTTATAAAATGCATAATGTGTGAAGAAAACATAAAGCTACCACTGTAATATTGCAGCTAAACTGGACAAAAAGGAGAGCGATCAACAGGCTTCCTGCACTCTCCCTCTGTTACAAACAAGACTGATAACGAACAGCTGAGCAGTGACACACAGCCAATTTTAAGAAAATGAGAGTGGTATGCAACCGAAACACCAAACATATCCAAATTCAAATATTTTTGATGTGATTTTCTTATGCATGGCATGTACTTGTTATTGAAATCCTGACAGCACACAGATACCAAGAATTTGACGATATAAAAACAGCAGAGTTCAGAAATGCAGGCTGCTTTAGTCATCAGGAGAACTGCACAACAAGAACACACCAAGTTTTTATGGTTTCCTGTCGGCTCAAATCTGCATTTGAAATATATGTATTTCGTTGCTGCTAGGAAGGCTGTCTGAATTCAGTCCAAACCTTCAGCCTCTACAGAACAACACACAATACTTCTGGTATACTGAGAGGTGGAGCAACACTGAAAGAGCAGAGCTTCAGTGTCACATTTCCTGAAATGAAAGTGAAAGTCTGAGAAACAGCAGAGCTGCAGTCGAGACAAGTCTCTGTGTTTCTTTCTGAAGAAACATTCAACTGAGTGCAGCAGGTTTTCATCACAGCAGAATATCTGCCAAACACTGGTGAGTACACTGCCCTGCATAGACTAAATGACCGAAATATTTTGTCAATATTTATTTGAAACCAGAACCCATAGCAAAGGAAATCCAGCTAAACTAGGCCTGCTAAAAGCTAATTAGATTCCCTTTGGACTGTCCAAACAGTGTCTGATTTAATGTGTAGATGTGGTCCATTGATTACAAAAGTATAAAACATACATTTTACTTACCTAACTACATGCACCAATTTTATATATTATTAAATAATCAAATATAACTGTTCCCCCCCACCTTTTGTCCTTAGACTGTAGATATGTCTGCTGCTATCTGTCTGCTGACTGAAGATCAGTTTCTGTGCTCCATCTGTCTGGATGTGTTCACTGATCCAGTCAGCACACCATGTGGACACAACTTCTGTAAATCCTGCATCACTAAACACTGGGATATAAATTTCAAATGTAGGTGTCCCAACTGTAAAAAGATTTTCAAAACTAGACCTGAGCTTCAGGTCAATAGTTTTATCTCTGATATGGCTGCTCAGTTCAACAGCAGCTCAGAGCAACAAGTTGCCAACCCAGGAGACGTTGCCTGTGACATCTGTACAGGAATCAAACTGAAAGCCTTGAAGTCCTGTCTGGTATGTTTGTTCTCTTACTGTGAAACTCACGTAGAGCTTCATTTGACGGTATCACACCTAAAAACACATCAGCTGATCGACCCTGTGGAGAAGCTAGAAGGCAGGATGTGTGTGAAGCACGATAAACTGCTGGAGTTATTCTGTAAGACTGACCAGATGTGTGTCTGCATGTTCTGCGCTATTTCAGTTCACAAGACACATGATGTTATTCCTCTGAAAGAAGAATATGATGGAAAAAAGGCAGAGTTGAGGAAGACAGAGGCTGAAATTCAGCAGATGATCCAGAAGAGACAGCTGAAGATTCAGGAGATCAAACACTCAGTGGCGCTCAGTAAGGAAGGTGCAGACAGAGAGATAGCAGATGGTGTTCAGGTCTTCACTGCTCTGAAAGAGTCTATTGAGAGAAGCCAGGTCGAGCTCATCAACACGGTGAAAGAGAAGCAGAGAAAGACAGAGGAACAGGCTGAAGGCTTCATCAAGGAGCTGCAACAGGAAATCTCTGAGCTGAAGAAGAGAAGCTCTGAGGTGGAGCAGCTGTCACGCTCTGAAGATCACCTCCACCTTCTCCAAAGCTTCACTTCCCTGAGTGTTGCTCCACCCACCAAGGACTGGACAGGAGTCAGCGTCCGTCCACCTTCATATGAGGGAACTGTGGTGAGAGCAGTGAATCAGCTGGAGGAAACGCTCAGTAAACAGATGAAGAAGCTGTTTGAGGCCGAGCTGAAAAGAGTCCAGCAGTATGCAGTGGATGTGACTCTTGATCCTGATACAGCACATCCCAGACTCATCCTGTCTGATGATGGAAGACAAGTTAAACATGGTGACGTAAAGAAGAATCTCCCAAACAATGCAGCACGATTCAATACTTTCACTAACCTCTTAGCAAAGCAGAGTTTCTCTTCAGGTAGATTTTACTATGAGGTTCAGGTTAAAGGGAAGACTGACTGGGATTTAGGAGTGGTCAGGAAGTCGATCAACAGGAAGGGATACTTCACAGCAAGCCCTACAAAAGGTTACTGGACCATATGTTTGAGAAATGACATTGAATATTACATTCGTGCTGATCCTGAAGTCGGTCTCTCTCTGAGGTCTCATCCTAAGAAGGTGGGGGTGTTTGTGGATTATGAGGAGGGTCTGGTCTCCTTCTATGATGTTAATGCTGCAGCTCTTATCTGGTGCTTTACTGGCTGCTCCTTCACTGAGAAACTTTACCCATACTTTAGTCCTTGTAATAACTATGGTGGAAAAAACTCTGTCCCTCTGATCATCTGTCCTGTCAGTTACATTGAGTAGAAGAAACACCTGATTTTCCACAGAAAGACTCATTATCTTTTGCTGTAGTAATATACATATATTCTGCTTAACACATTTATTAGATGACCACCCAGGGTGAGGTGTTTGCCAATGCTGCCCTTAATGAACAGTATTGCTGATTACCAAAATATTTTATGTTTCTGTCATGGTTAATCCACCAGAATGAGCTCTTGAATGAAAACAATATATTTAATGTTAAAATTTAATTATTATTGTTATCCACGAATTCAGTGTTTTACAAAAAGCAGAAAAAATAGCAAAGCACATTATTTCTTGATTATGATGCCAAATTACAGTTATTATTTGCATTCCTGAACAGAAACAAATGTTTTAGTAGTTTTATGTCATTCTTGATTCATTTTTATGTTATTCTTGATTAATTTCTAATTTTTAGTATTTTTTATTTTCAGTTGCACATTACACACAAGTTATGAAACAAACACATGCACTAGAGGAGAGGTGTCAGAGTGAGGGGGCTGTCCCATATCCAGGCAGTTGGGGTTTCGGTGCCTTGCTCAAGGGCACCTCGGCAGTGCCCAGGAGGAAGAACGGGCACCTCTCCAGCTACCAGTCCACACTCCACATTTGGTCCGACCTGTCCTCACTCCACATTTGGTCCGACTGGTGACCCTCCGATTCCCAGCCCAAGTCACTACAGACTGAGCTACTGCCGCCCTAATTAGTTTGAATTGTTTCACTCCTGTTTAAAATGGTGAAGCATAGTGAACTCACTGAGACCAATTCATGATGCTGGATGTGTCATGTGTTATTTATTTATATTTAATTGCACAATTTATCCTAATGGTTATATTGCCTGCTTTCAAGACTATTAAATCATCAGAATGCATTGCATGTGCTCATGAATCAAGTATGAATGCTTAGGTGCCAAATTCAAATCGTTTTATTGTCTTATAATTGTATATACAAAGTGTTGTAGCCTGGCCCAAACAACTTAATATGCTTTTCTCTTCTCTTCTTTTTAAATAAAATGTGTTTTGTCTGATTGTGTTATTTTGGTTTGAATGATATTAAAGCTGAAAAAAAATAATGGTTGATGTTTCAAATGACTCCCAACCATGAGATTAAAAATACCATCAGCTGTTCTTAGAGAGTTCAAACACCCCATTGTTTATTTAAGGGTTATATAATAAACGATAGCTGACGTCGCCCTCTAGTGGGATATCTAAGGAACTACAGCTGTTGTCCATACGAGGCATCCATCCATCCATTTATTATCTACCGCTATCCTCATAGGGTCGCGGGGGGGAGACACAGCAACAGACTGGACTCTTCACTGGAAGATTTCAAGACTGTGCATTCAAATAAGAGTGATCATTTTAAATACTCAGTGTTTTCCGGTGGTGGAAAGTAATTAAGGCCTTCTATTCTCTAATTAAGGGGCTTTTTCTGAACCATTCTGATTTCACTTAACAGTTATTTGAAAGAGGTACTTTAAATTTCTTTTTCCTCCTATATTGTGATCTGTAAGAAATCTTTTGATATTCGTTGAGCTGAACATTGGGGTATTCGTGGCAGAGTAAGGCGAGCATTAAGTCTGTTGATGAAAATATACTCTGCAAAATCTTGCCCTGACCTCTTTTAATCTATTGTCTGTTAGTAGTACATTCTTGTGCTGCTGCATCTTCTCAGTGTAGAAAAAAAGAAGTGTTGACTAGTTATTTATACAGACACTCTTTCATGCCCACTGCCATAACACTCTGCAATGCATCCATGTGCTGGCACCCCCTGTAGACTGTGACTGAGCATGTAATTGTTTCACTTAAGGTGTTTTATTGATGTGTCTTATTGATGTCTTATGGTATTATGTTGTTGCACCATGTACCTGGTTACACTGTGTTTCTGTTTATTTTAATTGTATATTGTAGCTGCTGGGACCTGAAATTTTCCCTCTGGGATTAATAAAGTACCTATTCAGTCTAAACAAGGCAATAAAGCCACTTAAACTACACTGAGAGGTGGAGCAACACTGACAGACAACAGCTGCAATGTCACATGTCCTGAAATGAAAGCGAAAGTTGAGAGACAACAGAGCTGCAGCTGAGACAAACTTTCTGTCTTATGAAGAAAGATTCCATTAAACTCTGCAGGTTTTTATCAACAACACAGCAGAATCTCTACCAAACACTGGTGAGTACACTGTCCTACACAGACTGAATGCACTTCTTCAATATTTGGGTTGTAATCCAGTCCAGATCACATAAAGAAAAAAAGTAACTAGTCATGCTAAAAGTTAACTAGTGGAGATTCAGAGCTGTTTATATTGTCCAAACACAAAGTACAATATATTAATGTGCTACTTTTAAGGAAGAAAACTGAAAGCTTACATTGCTGTTACACACCTTGGTGTGACCTTGAACTTCAAACTCTTCCCTCTTATGTTGACTCTTTCTGTAGTTATTGTTGTCTGCCTATGCAGGCTATAATATTTACTGTTAATGTGTAACTGGTATTCATCTATCAGTGGCTGTGGGGGTTGTGGAGATAAAGGTTATTTGTATAATTCCCTGCAGTCCAGAGCAGTATTATCTATATTTTTTCTGCATATTTAATGTGGAAATGAGACAAGGCAACCCAAGATGGGTTGGGTGGTTTACACTTCCCTGGTTGACATTATATTGACTTTACAAAAAATGTAGTTTGAATGTCCTTAGCTTTATAGATGCACTGCATTTAAATATATGGCTGCAATTTTATTTAACGGAAAAGCTATTATTAGAAAGAAAAATTGAAAAGGTGGGCTGTAATTAATTGTCATGTCTCGTCAATCTTGTTCATTCCTGTTATTTTCTGTTTTATTTTGTCGTAACTATGTTCTCTCTTATTTCAGATCGTTTTACTTCCTGTCCTCCTGTTTCCCGCATCCAGTGATTGACTGACCAGCCCTGATTCCACTGGTGATTTCCTTCCTAAAGTTTAAATCACAGTATCTCTTCTTGTCTTGTGTCTATGATTACTACTCTGATAAAGCAGCTGTCGAAGCTGTCATAAGTAGATACACCTGTAGTTATATTTCAGACAAAAACAATTAGGCAGTGAGAACAAACAAATCAAATCAAATTATGCTGACTTTAACATGTTCACGTACAAAGCCTATTAAGTAGTGATGCGCAAGTCAAGTTTTTTTTTTTGGTAACTGTTATGATAGCCAATCCGCATGCCAAGGTATAAACCCTCAAAATATCCTCCATGTAAAAACCATCTTCACCTCCACCTCTGATGGACCAGCTGATCTCTTATACTATATAGTACATGGTTTAAAAATATGTTATAACAGCTTTATTGTTTACACTTTTTGTCCTCAGACTGTAGATATGTCTGCTGCCAGCTGTCTGCTGACTGAAGATCAGTTTCTGTGCTCCATCTGTCTGGATGTGTTCACTGATCCAGTTAGCACACCATGTGGACATAACTTCTGTAAAACCTGCATCACTGAACACTGGGATATTAATATAACATGTCCCAACTGTAAAAAGCTGTTCTACACCAGACCAGAGCTGCAGGTCAATACTTTCATCTCTGAGATGGCTGCTCAGTTCAGACAGTCAGCTCAACAGAAAGCCAGCAGCAGCATCTCAGAGAAACAAGCTATTAAACCAGGGGAAGTTCCCTGTGATGTGTGCACTGGACCCAAACAGAAGGCCCTGAAGTCCTGTCTGGTGTGTCTGGTCTCCTACTGTGAGACTCACCTGGAGCCTCATCTGACAACGTCAGGCCTGAGAAGACATCAGCTGATCGACCCTGTGGAGAACCTGGAGGGCAGGATGTGTATGAAGCACGATAAACTGCTGGAGTTATTCTGTAACACTGACCAGATGTGTGTCTGCATGTTCTGCACCTATTCAGACCACAAGACACATGATATTGTTCCTTTGAAAGAAGAACATGAAAGAAAGAAGACAGAGTTGAGGAAGACAGAGGCTGAAATTCAGCAGATGATCCAGAAGAGACAGCTGAAGATTCAGGAGATCAAACACTCAGTGGCGCTCAGTAAGGAAGGTGCAGACAGAGAGATAGCAGATGGTGTTCAGGTCTTCACTGCTCTGAAGGAGTCTGTTGAGAGAAGCCAGGTCGAGCTCATCAACACGGTGAAAGAGAAGCAGAGAAAGACAGAGGAACAGGCTGAAGGCTTCATCAAGGAGCTGCAACAGGAAATCTCTGAGCTGAAGAAGAGAAGCTCTGAGGTGGAGCAGCTGTCATGCTCTGAAGATCACCTCCACCTTCTCCAAAGCTTCACTTCCCTGAGTGCTGCTCCACCCACCAAGGACTGGACAGGAGTCAGCGTCCGTCCACCTTCATATGAGGGAACTGTGGTGAGAGCAGTGAATCAGCTGGAGGAAACGCTCAGTAAACAGATGAAGAAGCTGTTCGAGGCCGAGCTGAAAAGAGTCCAGCAGTATGCAGTGGATGTGACTCTTGATCCTGATACAGTACATCCCATACCCATCCAGTCAAATGATAGAGGACAGGTAAATCAGGGTGCAAACTGTAGATGTGTCTTATCAAAGCAGGGTTTCACATCAGGAAGATTTTACTTTGAGTTTCAGGTTAAAAGATGGTCTAAATGGACTTTGGGAGTGGCCAGAAAGTTAACCAATATGAAGGAACAAATCACACTGAGTCCCTCAAATGGTTACTGGACTGTATGTCATAAGTTGCTGGGTGGGTACTTTGCTCCTGCTGACCCATCAGTCTGTCTCTCTCTGAAGGCGAAGCTTGGGAAGGTGGGAGTGTTTGTGGATTATGAGGATGGTCTAGTCTCCTTTTATGATATTGACGCCGCAGCTCTTATCTACTCCTTTACTGGCTGCTCCTTCAAAGAGAAAATCTACCCATTCTTCAGTCCCTGTTCAAATGATGGCATTAAAATCCATACCCTTGATAAGGTTTGTGTATTACAGTGAGTAAACATCACCATATCAACGCAATGTAGAGTGGAGGCAATTACTCAGCCACTGGTGCACACACATTGCCTGCAATGAGCAGCAGCACTTTACAGCCCCACTGATATAGTAACCATAGCAACTAACAATAACCATTTTTTTTTGCATGTTAATGTTCTCAATGTGTTATGTCCAGCCAACACAAATGTCTTTGATGAATGAAAATAATTTAACATAGTTTAATGACATAACACTGCCAACACCAAGTTATTTAAGCTGATTCAGACCAATTGTGATGTGCTGAATCCAAACATCACATTGGTTTTGCTCAATTAGGTAAACCTTTTAAGCTATGGCGACATGGCTATTGTCATTTGAAATAATCAAACTTTGAAGATTTTACATGCACCGATTGTTGACTAATTGGTATTTTTATTTCACAAGTGAATAAATTGGCTTCGACCGAAAAGCCCTGGATGCAACATGAGCATCAAATTGCATTACTTTTCCTCACATATGGATAATTTTTCTGAGAATCTGGGATCAAACAGGGAGGGAGTCCATCAGGACATGAAAGAGATGGAACCAAGGAACCAGGGTCATGATGACATACAATTTACATGTACTTACCTTTGTCAGTGTCTGCTATTCAATTTACAGAAATTAGTCTGTATCATTAAATTAATAAAATGTGTTAGAAAAGTATTTTTTTCCTCTTAAAAAATTTTAAAAAAAAGTTTCAGAAAAGAAATATTAACAAAAACCAACCCATATTGTCACAAAAATGCAATCAATTTATTAAGAAAATCAGATATTTAAAAAAAAACAAAAAAACTGAGCACCAAAACCTGTCCTGATATGGAACAAACATGTCATTTTAGGATTCAGAGGTGCAAAATTGTCCAAAATCTGTTGAAACACATAGACAAATTAAAAAAATAAATAAAATAAAGAAATGTTTTGTAATCCAGTGTAATCTATTGGTGATGTACAGTATAGGCTATATACATTTTTCTTTTTTAAAATTCTGATGAAAGCATGTCTTTGATGCAATGTGTTTGCTATTTACTACTGCACAATAACTCAATTTGAACAGCACCAGCAGACAACAGTCCAGCCTTGGTTTCAATAGGACTTGATCTCAGCAGTTGGGTGTGTAGCACCGCATTATGTAATAACGTTGCATTATGTAACAATGTAATTATTTTTCACATCATTATGTAATAATGCCACATTTTGTAATGAAATTCTTGAATGCAACGTAATAAAATTATTACAAAAACAACACTTTTTATGAGGAAAATGTAATAATTTGGTGCATTATGTAATAAACCAAAATGGATGTCTTAATGTGAAAAAAATGATCATGTCAGAACAAAATAGATTTTAAGCATTCAAGCATGACTCATAACGAAGAATTCATTTTCAAAGTTTAATTAGTCGAAAAATAAATAATCAAATACAACTCAGTTATAATAATAAAGAATGTGTTTGCATTAAACGCATGTTATGGACACTGAAAGTATTAAAATATCAAGAGACATGTTGTGAATCAAACAAATAAATGATGTAGGCCTATAATGCTAGTCCAGTTAGAGAATTTTAACATTTCCTAGTTGTTATACATACATATTCAGATGTGTGGATGTCTCCTGACATGTCAGTGCAATGATAATACTTGTGTCTGTAACACGTATTAACACATTCTCTGTGATAATAATAAACAATTATAATTGATTATGTTTTGACTAATGAAACATCTTAGTAGTTTGTAAAATTAATTATGAGTCAAGCTAGAATACTTAAAATCAATGACATCAATTTTGGTGGTTTATTACATAATCAATTATTATTACATTTTCGTCATTAAATTTTTTTTTTAACAGCCCCATTTTGTAAGAACCGGTGCAATATGTAACAACTTTTACAAAATGCATTCATCCATTTTCTACCGCTTATCCTCTCATAGCATCACGGGGGTGGGTGGAGCCTATCTCAACTGTCTTAGAGTGAAAGGCAGGGTACACCCTGGACAAGTCACCACAAGTCGCATATAGAGACAACCACTCACACTCACATTCACAACTACGGTCAATTTAAATTAGCCAATTAATCTAATCCCCATGCATGTTTTTGGATGGTGGGAGGAAGCCGGAGTACCCGGAGAGAACCCACTCAGACACGGGGAGAACATGCAAACTCCACAAAGAAAGGCCCCGGGCCGGGAATCGAAACCGGTACCTTCTTGCTGTGAGGCGACGGTGCTAACCACTACACCACCATGCTGCCCATATTACATATTGTGTTAAAGAATTTTATCACAAAATGTGGCGTGTGTCTTATTACATAATAATGTGAAAAATTATTACACCATTACATAATGTGGCACTACAGGGTGCACCTTAAAAGTAACAAATGCAAGCTTTTATTCCTGTTTTATGACTTCCATTCATAAGCCTCCTAAATCTTATTGGTTTGAAATATGAAAATGTGTAAGGTGAGCTGACTGTAATTATTTGCTCAGTAGTAATAACAACGAATACCAGAGCTGACATATGAATTGCAACAAGAAGCCTTTGACTATTGTCAGCTAATACAACCACAAACTGGCCAGTTCTCTAAGGATTCGTTGTACTCTCTGACGGGGCTGGATGAGCACTGAATGAGGGGAAATGAAACCTACACTACATGCTAGTGTTCATAAGAAACCCCATGAGCAAAAGCATGAATGATGAAAAACTTCGGAAAGGAAAAAATGGAACAACTGATGCTCTAAATGACTGATATTTGTTTATTGTGGGATCAACCCAATTAACTAACGTTCATTTCCTCGCTCTCTATTTTAATGAGCAGGGTGGCTCTATGGATGAAAAGTTAGCCTGCTGGTCCTCCATTTTGGTCCATACTGAAATGTGTTCAAAATGCAGCCACCCACATAAGCAACAGAAACTAAGAGATTATAGCTCATACAAACTAAGAAAGTTTGTATGAGCTATAATGCACCAATATTTCCATTAAATCTAAACGTACCTAATAAACTAAAGAGTCAAGCCTTCAGGTTCCAGCAGCAGTGGATTTGTGGAAGAAGCTGTGGATTTGCTGAGCTGCAACCTGGCCCACAATAGGCTCCAGCTCAGTGGGGGCAGCGTTGCAGAGCTGCTGGATGCTGGGGAATTGCTGAAGCAGGGCCAGAGCTTTGACCCTTCCGACCCCAGGGACATGCTGCACCAGACCCAGGACCAGCGGGTCCAGCAGCCGAGTCAAACTCCTCCTCCTGAAGGGGTTCTCTCTGCCTTCCCCGTGAACCTAGAGACGATCAGAGCAGGTTGGATATCAGACGCATCAACACATTTTAACATTAGCAACAAATCAGTTATTGCAAGTTTTATCATTTATCTTCAATATTCACAATCTGAGTGATGAGCTGCGAGGCCTCGGTCTGCCCGCTGACCGGCAGCAGGGTCAATCCAAGGTCAAACACAACAAACTTCTGCACAGCATTGAAGTACTGCTCACTGAGTCTGGTGTTCTCCACCAACACCAGCTCCTGGAAACTGCTGCTGGTCTTTAACAACAGAAGGGACACAGTTTACATCCACACACAGAACAACTTTTGGCAAACTTTTGGATTGTCTGTTTCGTTGTTCATTAAAAACTCACATTTCTGTAGCGAACCAGTTTCCTCTTGTAGCCGTTTCCTGCTATGATGTCACACTCAGACACGTACAGGATGCAGCTTTTGCTGGGCAAGTGGAAATCAGCCGCACCGAGTTCATCAAACAGGATTTTCACGCCTCCACCTGCAACAGAAGCAAAGTGAGTCTTCATGACTGCATTTTCTTCATATTGAGGCTGTAAAACTCCTAATCTTTCAGCAAAAGATGCAAATGACAACATGGCATTCTATAATCTTCTTATATTGCTTTCTTTATGAGTAAATAAAGATGATAGAGACCATATTTTATTAATAATGTAAAATACATGAAATACAAAGAAAATATGCTAATGTTAACTATAATATAATAATGATATAATTATAATCATAAAGGTGTTGGGAGCAACTATCGATTAATCCTTTTGTTCATAAATTTTTCCAAATGTTTTAGTTTAATACCATGTGGGCCTAACACTCAGTAAATGAATGAATATCCAGATTTTATACACAGTGACTTTCAAATATTCAGCTTTAAATGCCATAAATTACACAACATCTAATTGTGAATGCGAGATTTCTTTTAGGTGGTGTATGAGGTGTGTGACTGTCAAGCAGAATTACACCTAAATATGTATTAAAAGCGACTCTATTCATTAAAAGACGATAATGAATGTCATTGCGTCTATTTTGAAGAGACTCATCTGTCGCTTTAGTGAAAACTCATCATTCCGGCAGTAACACCATCCCCTTAACAACCACTTTTTTCCTGTAAAATGTCAAATTTCCACAGTTGTTCACAAGGATGCCCTAATGAGAGTGTAAAGCAGAGGTGAGTCGTGTGCAGAGCTAACAGAAGTTGATAAGACGTATTTCTTGCCATTTTAAACTGATGACATGTGAGCCGAATTAAAGAGTGGACGTCTTAGAAACAGACATGGTGCAGTCATATTCTTCACGGCGTATTTCTTAACGTTTAGGCGAAACAAACTTTAACGTCCATATATTTTTGAACGGCGTTTGGCACAAGTTTGTTGTCGCCGTGTAAAGAAAATAATAAATAGCAGCACAGACGTTAGCTCACACATTACAAGCTGTTCATATATCAATATATATAACTGTTAATAAAACAATGAATTACCCTTTAAGCTTTGAACGAGGGACGAGTTTCTCCATTTCTCGCTGGCAATAACATGTCCGTAAGGAACCGTGTTCATCAGAGCAGGCGCTTTGGTCTCCATGTAGTCAGTCAGCCACAGGCCTGTTTCACTGATGGAAACTTAATAAACTGACATGTGTCCATGCAGACAAACACAGTTAGCTAGTTTCCTCTCTGCTAGTGTGCCCTGTTCCCACCATAATATCCAAATCACTTCTTCGTCTCCAGCTCGACGGTGTAGGTGAAGAGGCGCAGAGGCCTCGTTGTCGCCCCTGCAGGACAAAAGGGGGAATAAAGCCCTTGACCCGCTTTCAACCAACCCACAAGTAGGCTACATTTATTCAAATACTGTACTTAAGGACAAATGTGATGGATTTATACTGTTGCAGTACTCTATGTTGTATTCACTTAGTGTTCTTTGTACTCCACTCTTTCATACATCAGAGTAAAAAGACACCAACTGAGCCGCCTAATCCCTCATTTGATGCTGATACCTTTAAATGTTAAAACTGTTATTTGTAATAGCACAGTATACATAGTTGTACGGCTACTTTTAACAAGTAAAAAAAAAATCTCTGTACCAGTGCTTCATATTTATATTTACTAGGGCACATGCACAATAGTGTTTTTATACTAACAAATAGGAATTAAGACAGTTTGGCTGAATTGATGAGTCAATATTTTGACTTCACAACTTATTTTCAACATAGAATATGATTTCATGACTTTTTCAAGGATATGACTTATTTTCAACATACTCTGACAAGACAGAGGTTAGCAGATATAAATATTTAATCAGCCAAAAAAAGAAAAACAAATGTATAACTCATAGGAGAGAACAATTTCCTACCAGTCTCAGCTTTTGTGATTAAAATCAATATAATTCTGTCAGGCTAAGATATAAAATTTTAATGTTTAGCTTGTGGAGGAAGTAAAATTTGCAACACAAATCTGAATTTTGTGGTCGTGAAACAAACACCAAAAACTTTTTTCACATCCAATTTTTTATTGTTTTTTCATATCCCGATTGCACACACAAAATGAACTTTGATGTTAATGAATAGTGAGCATTTTATATCTTTAAAGTCAAAACGTTGCATTGGAGTTGTTAAGAGATTGCACAGCAGCAGCTCATCTCAACAATCATCATGAAACTCAGTCAAAAGCAATTTGCTGGAGCAAAGCCATCAGTCAACCTAATCATTTCTCTTTGCACAATATGGTAATATTATTGCCTGTTTTCAGTGGACATGCTGAATAAGTCAACTTGTTTATTCATACACAAAGTTATAGTATTCAAAATATAATTTCACAAGTTTTAATTAAGTATAATTGCCCATTTCCAGAAATGGGCTCAAAATGAGTCTACAAAAAATATTCTGAGGAGAAGAAGCAAGATGGGCAACAGAACATATGATAGCATGAACAAGCAATACAATGCATTAATATGAGATTATCATTACACTGAACTGAAACTGTCCATTACAAATTACAATCTGGCTATGACAGGCATTCATTCTTGCATTCAATGAACTACGAAAAAGGTGAACTCTACAAGCCACACAGCTCTCCTGATTTTTTTTCACTTCTTTATCTTAAATGTTTTACAAAAACAAGAATGTGATATGTCCACCTGAGTTTGGGTGAGATTAACTACCCAGCACCTTACGGCTCCTCCCTCAGTCTCTCAGTAACAGCACTGACTGTCTGGGCTCGACTACACTGTACAAATGTTGTTCGTGTATTGTGAATAGTATACGGTGGGGGCTCAGCTTCCCCCAAATCATGTATATATGCCTCTACTGTTTCTGTTTGTTTTCATAGTCTTCAACCCATCTGCTTCTAATGGAGCAAAGTTTATCGCTGACATTTGGGAAATGACCAATATATGACATGGAAGAAGACGAAGAATGGTCTTCCTTCAGATTTTGATGAAAATCCTCCCCTGAAATCATGGCTTCCACAGTAATCAACTATGATGAGCAGAACAAAGTACCAAAACATTAAAGGGGACCTATCATGCTTTCGTACTTTCCCCTTTCCTTTACTGAGTACTTATTCTCCCCTCAGAAACACTGCCCCTGAAATGCCTGAAACACCTCGCTTCAAGGTCCCAATCAGAGTAGACTAGTTTCTGAACATTAAAGCATGTACTGGAAGAAACCCAAAATACAACTAGGCTAAGTACCTAAAATTAGCATAATAGGTCTTCTTTAAGGCTGGTGAAAATAAAAATCGACCTGAAACCCCATCCAAGCTGCCATTTTCTGCAGGTAACAGGAAAACTGAAATGGCAGACGGCCAGAATACCATGTCAGCTTGTTGCTGAGTGACACACACACACACTGTACAATGGTGCAGTTTAAATGCATTCTCAAACTGTATGCACAACAAGATTCCTTTGTACAGAGGAGATAGAGACGGAAGTCAAAGACAGGCTCAGTGGGACATGAGGCACAATGTTCAACAGCTCGATTTTCTCATATTTACTTGCACAACAGCAAGTTGTAGTAAAAGTTCAGAATATAGGTGTCATGGTAATTATATTACATTGTTTTCTTGATTAAAATCCATGGATAAACCAAGAATAGGGAACATTGTGTTTCCAGGTTGATCAGACATTACTGGACAAACAAACAGTGTCTGAAACATCTTATTCATCTTAAAACATTAGTCAGCTTCTGGGATTCCAGTTTGAAGAAACCAAAGTGTAAATCATTGTTCACGCCCACTTCCATGTCTGACTAGAAGGAAGCAGCAGCCGCAGAGATATTATTTTTCTAGTTTAAACAAGTAGATCCAGCTTCATGCCAACACCAGACTCCAAATCAAGATTCTGTCTATAGATTTTTTTTTTTTCTTTTTTTACATTTTTGTAATGTTTCTGAGGAACACACATTAACACCCCGCAGTGGCAGTTCAAGC
Source organism: Synanceia verrucosa (assembly GCA_029721515.1). NCBI lineage: Eukaryota > Metazoa > Chordata > Actinopteri > Perciformes > Synanceiidae > Synanceia > Synanceia verrucosa. The sequence goes on along the minus strand of CM056556.1, from coordinate 22,501,380 downwards.
AAAGCAGAGCTGAAGCAACAAGAAAAAAAAATTCAATACTGAGTGGTGTTGACAAAAAATAAAATACAAATAACTTCCAGTGCTTGTTAATGAGTCAGTTTATAGTCTACTCTCAAGGAGGAAATATGAGTTGTGTCAGCACCAGCCAAGCCTTTAAGATCATGGAAATAAGAGGACCACCAGAATAAGAACACAACTATTTACAGCATTTGTACATCAAGTCCCAAGTGTCGGGATCTGAATACATTTAACAAGTTAATTCTCAGAGTAGCTTGACTAACTGGATGTTACATGGAAATCCATTTCCAATCCAACTGCTCTTTAATGTGGTGTAATTTATGGCCTTATGGTAAGACTTTTTTTTTTAATTTATGGCCTTATGGTAACAAACTACGGGAAATATGTTCAGAGACTGTAAATAAAGGCTACTATTGTATATTGATGAAAAAAGCCTCAGTAGTTCATATTATAATGAATGAGAAATAGTCAGAAGTCCAGTTGGTTGGCTGTTCTGTGTGGATGCCGCTGGTCACATGCTAATTCGTCTTGTGGCACAATTTGGTTTCGATGAGACAACAGATATTGACTACTTAATAAAGTCAGTCAGAGAAGGAGACATGTAGGAGATGCAAGTAAAGCCTGTTAAAATGTAAAACGCTGCTTCCAGCTGGTTGATATATAAATATCGTACAGACTGAAAAAATACTGTATTTCTGCATATGACACAGCAACAGCAACACCCAGTGCCTTCACACACATAAGCAATCAAAAATTCAACAATAGTAACACATTATTTGGAAAAATGGCATTTCAAGGGAGAACAAAAGAGAATGTGTGTAAAATGAATACACAGTTTATTCAAATACTTATGATGAAAAGAAAAGAAAAGAAATTCAGACATTGAGAGGGAGACAAATGTTATGGACTGATGCTCTTGCCCTCCAAATGGAAATATACGAATTCTTTAAATTACAGCTCTCTGACAACAATAACTGTCTTGCTACAGTATGATGAATGTCTTCCTGGCTTGAGTCATGTTTTGTGCAATCACTGTCAGAAACCAGGAGCTGAATTTAGAGGCGATTTCAGGGGCAATGGCTGTGATGTGCAGGTACGAAAAAAAGATGCAGATGAAGGGAGACGGCCAACATGTGACTCGGGATGGGTGGAAACAAAAGAGAGCACAGTGATTACATGGGTGGATGAAATGAAAGCATCCTGAAACATCTTTGGCTACAGCATTTGGCAATTTGACGAAGAAATAAACATCGATCAGGTGTAGGGATGAAGAAAGAGGAAGGCGAATGTAATACGGAGGACGGAGGGGACACTCTTATGAATGAAAATCCATAGACACACACACACACACACACACACACACACAAACACACCATCAACCAATCAAGTAAAGAGGTGTGTATTAGTGCAAATGTATAAAAAAAAAAAGAGAGAACAAGATGGAAATGGTTGCGGTATGAATAACTGAAGTAGGTCAGACAGAGAAAAAAAAAGTCTATGCCCCTCACAACATGCATGATCAAATAAACAAAATGTGTTGCCAGCTTGTGCTTATAACAACTTTCCTCTCATTCAAAAGCATTAGCCGAGTTCATGCAAAACCCTGCGGCATGCCTGTAAGTCTCCGCGCCAGAGCTTTAAAAAGATAAAGTGGCTGTCATGTGTCAGAGATACACGTGAGTGTTACAGTCAAATACTGCATGTCTGTGTGTGTTTGAATTAAAATCTGTTGAAAGTTCAGTTTGAAAAAAACAAAAACAGCAGCTTAACACATGCAGCTGCTCATTTATGTGAGTGGGTGTTCGCGGGTAAGTAGACATTGTGGCATCCGGAGATGTGAATAATGATGGCTGGTGGTGAGTTACTAAGAGTGTTTCCTTGCTGTGTGTGTTTGTGGCCACCGATGAAGAACGTAGACAGACGAGCAATGAGTAAGAGGGTTGAAGAGGGAGGCCATAATGTCGGCCAGGTTTAGATTGTTTCTGCTTTGAGAGGCTTCGCATCTACCCGGCCGCTGCGGGGGGAGGCTTGTTCCGGGCCACGTATCTCTCCAAACCCTGAGTGTGCTTTGTTCTCTTGTATGACAAAATTTGAATGTTTTACAGGTTGCAGCTTTTCTGGTTTCTTTCTTGTGGATTAAATGTGTCTGGGTATTGATTGAGTCCGTCAGGCCCGGTTCTGAAGTTGTGGCAGGAAGACAGGTGGTACTGGCCGGGCTGGCAGTGCCATTGGTTGGTTGATGTTTAGCAGGTCGTGCAAGAGTTTGTTTTTGAGACTTTGGCCACAGGGGTTTTCAGAGATGTGTTGTAGACAATAATTAAATGCTGATCATGTTTATGGTCACATACAGGGTTGCTATCATATCTGACTGGTGAATCATGCCGTCAGACCTCCAGTCACTGGATGGAAACAGGAAACTCTACTCGAGCACAGATTTCTTCACCATGCCAATTTGCAGCAGATGACCTGGGGCATTATTTCATCAGTTTCATCGCAAAAGCATCGGTGGTCCAGCACTGCGACCATGTCACTAAACCCTGGCTCCTGGGACAGTCCGGCTTGGCTTGACAGTGTGACCAAGGGGTGTGTCTGATTGGAAGAGTAAATCTTCGGACATGCCAGGAAAAGTTGCTAAATGCCAGGTGTGACTATTCTGGGTTCTGGTCATGATTTGGTTCAACAAGTAGCATCTGAGCTGGGTACGGATTACTTTTGTTCTGGGTTAGGTCTGTTTGGGTTAGAGGTTCAGTCAGCAAAGGTGCTGGATTGAGGACAGGCCAGAATGGGTTGTGGTTCTGGTTACTTGCTCAGTGGGAACCACTACTGGACTCAGGACGGGCTTGACTAGCAGTCCGTGGAGCACCGTACAGGGTCACCGATGCTATGTGGTTATTCTGCATCACCTGAGGAAGGGGGATACAGAAAGTGTGTGTCAGAATGGACTGGATCATATACAATTACAGTTATATATAATATATGTAGTTGAACACATCCAGAATTATTGTGTCTATACCCAAGGCTTTTTCCCCAGCAAACTTAAGCAGAGCAGCCAGAACTCTAAACAGACTTGGATTTGGATCATATCCTTGCCTGTCTGAATATGGCATATCAGTAATACTTATGGAATAAAATATATTTTTAAATCGCCTGCTCAATGGCAATGACAGTCACCTCAGGAAGATCTGACTACATGTAAATTAAGGTGAGGGGGGATATTATGCTTCTGTGCTTTTCCCTTTTACCTAGTGTGTTATATCCTTTTTTGTGCATTTCAGACGAGCATAATCAGGCTGAATACAGGTATATTTAGACAGACAGTATGAGAAGAATTATGTTTTTGTGACCATTAAAGCATGTTCCCCGGTTCTAGTAGAAACCCACCCCATTCGGAGGTTGAATCCTGGCCCACTTTTGATCTGTGACTTAGCTCTACTGTAATACTTGCATTACATTGCTAAAAATGCAAATTGAGATATGAAAATCTCAATAATTACAATACCACATAAATATTCACACACACTTGAACACAAGCTAAAGCCACAGAGATACATGTTCTGACCTCAAATATCATCCTCTGCAGTCCAAAGCAGAAAGTAGAGCCGAAGGGGTTGGTGTTATTGGCTGATGAGGACCTATCAAACACGAACACCGGATGATGTCAGAGACGACACTCGATTTTGCAACTTGTAAACCAACAATGCCAGTAAAATATGCTAAAAATAATGTCAAAAAGCACATGCATGTACCTGTGGAGCACAACAGGTTTTTCCATTGGGTGACCGAGCAGTTCCTGAATCTGATCCCACTGGTGAAGAAAGAAAACGTTAGCAGAGACCACCAACAGATAATACATGTTTACCCACTGCTTTGTCACACAAGGTCACAATACCTACATGTATATATGAAAGGCTTCTTAGGAGAACATCAACAAGTACAGTATGTGGTTGTATTTGCTTTCAGGTGCTAATACTGGTGTTTCTAATGACAAAGTATATTCAGATGGGCCAATGTATATTACAGAAGACAGATACTGTTCTTCCCATTATGGCTGAAGTATATCATCAACTCTCACCCCTTTCAAGGCAAACAAGAGACATCTTTGGTTGCAAGCCATCAGAAGTGATTAGAAAGATCAGATGATTAAAATGTAAACCCACAGGTCGACTTTGAGCATACAGCATGATACCAAGTTCAGAGAAAAAAGTACATTGGTATGGATTTCGAGAAACTTAATGTGTTAGAAACATAGCTATAACAGCTACCGCACGATGGAATGATCGAGATGCAAAAAATGTAAACTTGTGAGGTAGTGCGTGGCTCCACATCTGCTCCGAGTTCCCCCAGCAGTTCAAAATGGAAAGGCTGGATACGCAATATGTTTTACTGAGTGTTTCCTCATTCATTCCAAAAATGTTCACACGAGTGTGAGAAATGCATTCTCTGCGTCTTCTTCCATCGTTTCGATGTATGCAACAATAACCACAGCCATGTGTGCGCAATTACACATACAAACTGTTTGAACCTCCCTTTGAGATGTGTTAAATATAGCAGTTTGTATTTGCAAAATTGCTTTCAGGTTTGAGAAATCATCTTGTGTGTGCTAAATTAATCCATTTACATTTTATTCTCCCACACAATTGCATGTAAACGCCCTGTATTGCATAATCACTGTGGCAAACATACTAACTAGATGCAGACGTGCTAATTTGTCCCTTTGAAAGACAACTCTTAGTGTTTTTATATACGCAACCCTTTAGTAGATTGGTTCTTGATATCTCAATTAAGTAAGAATTGATGTCCGACCACTGAAGTCTGGATCATTTTTTCTCGTCATTGATCCACTCACCTGCATCTAACACGTAAGGGTCATTAACATATCCCATTCACTAATTTCAATTAAGCAGTACAAATGATTTTATCACTCTGTGATAAACTGCTGTAGTACTCTGACAACACTGCTGCAGTTTAAAGGGGCATTCAAGTTGCACTCACATCCGCGGTGTTGATAAACAGATAATCCCTCTTTAGTATTCATGTTTGCATTTGCTGATTTACATCTATCTATAATAGATTTACATGTATCTGTGTACGACAGTGATCTATAGTTAAGACCAAAATTATTCATACCCCTGGCAAATTTGGACTTTAAGTTACTTTTATCTTTCTTGATTGGAAATGACACAGGTGTCTCCCAGAAGATAATAACACGATGTAAGATAAGAAAAAAAATAAGAGACTTCATTGTGGAAAAACATATTGCTCAGGTTTGATTTACATTTGAACAAATAGTATCACGTCCAAAATTATTCATACCATTTGCAAACTGTCACAGTCTGTGGCAAAAGCCAAAGTTCTATACCAGTTGGTTTGTGGACAGTCACGGACACCGTTAAGACAAAGGAGCTCACTGAGGTCCTGGGGCTGAGCAACTTGTGGCTGCTCACAAGGCAAGAAAGGGATAAAAGGCCAAATCTATGTGTTTTCAAGTTCCAGTGGCTACAGTGCAAAGTTATGGAAAATATACAAGATGTTCTGCACTATGGAAAATCTCAGAGGACGTGGTCTGATGCCAAAAGTGCCACCTGTGTTGGCCAGGAGGATAGAGAAAGAGGTAAAGAAGAATCAAGGATCACCACCAAGGCCATCCTGGTGAATCTTGGTTCTGCTGGTGGAAAAATCTCAAGGCAGACAGTGAACAAAGAAGAAGACTTCTGGTCTTCTGTTTTATTTTCAGATGAAATTGTTGGCCACAGTGATGTATCCTTCATTTGGTATAAAAAAGGAGAGGCCTTCAAGCCTAAGAACACCATCCTCACTGTCAAACATGGTGGTGGAAATCGGATGCCTTTGGGGGTGTTTTTAAGCTCAAGGACCAGAGAACCTGATCACAGTTAATGGCACCATGAAAAAAGAGCAATGCATCAAGATTCTCAACAACAACAAACTTGACCTTGGGCACCAGTGGACACTGTGGCAAGATAATGATCCAAAACACACAGTAAAAGTGGTGAAGGAATGGTAAGAGGACAAAAGCATTCATGTTTTTCAGTGGCTCAGCCAGAGTCCTGACTTGAATCCAGTTGAGAATCTGTGTAGGGATCTAAAGATCAGTGTGAAGGCAAGGACACCTTCCAACCTGAAAGAGTTGGAGCTCATCGCTGAAGATGAATGGGCAAAAATACCAGTGGAGACATGCAAAAAGCTGTTCAGCAATTATACGAAGTGTTTGATTGTTGTAATAGACAACTAAGTCTTTTCATTTTTATTTATTATTGAGAAGGGTATGAATAACTTTGGACATGCCACTTTTTGTTCAGCTGTATATAAAAGCTGAGAAATATTTTTTTCCGCAATAACACCTCTTGTACATAGTCTTATTATCTTCTGGGAGACGCCTGTGTCATTTCCAATCAAGACAAAAAACGCTAGTAATTTTAAGTCAAAATCTGCCAAGGGTATGAATAATTTCAGGCTTAACCGTATGAACAGTATGTTTGCACATTTACATTTAGAAATTATTTTGAACATTTACAAATATTGTTTTGCACTGATAGTCAGTAAGTAACTAACCTTGCTGTAGGTGGTTAAGACACATTCTTCTGTCTGAGAATCAGTTCCTTCTAGAGAGCAGGGACGCAAACAGAAATCAACATTAGGTGAGAGGCTATTTAAAGTACAACCCCATACCTTAACAGTGAGACACAATGGATTCACTCTTTGAGAGCTTCATGACAAAAAGTGTCTCACCTTTCTTAATGACTAGTGGAATCTTAAAGTCACACCGATGATATCTGTGATAAGAGAGAGAGAAAAACACAATGACAAGCATGCTACACTGTCAGAAGTACAAATAGAGCGAAGGGCTAATGTAATAACATATCAGCTCAGGATATAGATAATTACATACAAAAGGTCAGTAAATTTCCATCACATAATGCACAGATGATTTGCCGGCATCCCATTAAATAAGAATTCAGCAAAACTATACGCCACATTTTACTTTAGCCTCTAAATTTGCACAAAACACAAAGGCCTGAATTTTCACAGTACCTTTACCTGTTCACTACAGGGCACATTTCACATTATTGTATGTATTTGTCAAAGGACTGGATTTTGGATATAACTGGCAAATCAAGGCACTGTGTCTGCTTATGACAGGGATGGGGATCCTCCAGCCTCTGGGCCGTATATGGCCTGCAGGAGCATTTGAACCGGCCCTTTGTGCAATTCTATAAATTTTCAAATTTCATCAAAAATTCTAAAACTAACACTTTCCTAATATACATAAAAATTCTGGAAAAATATAGACTGCGCTGGTAAAGAGGATGGCTATACATTAATCAACATGAGACTGTTACAGTGCACAGGACAGTAGTACACGGACTGAAGTGATGTACCACGGCAACTGGGGAAAAATAGGAAGGTGGATGCCGAATGTGGCATAATCCAAGACAAATGGACAAACATTGTTTTCTTTGTTGAGGTAAAAGGCAAGTCAGTGTGCTTTAACTGTGGCGAGATACTGGCAGTAATGAAAAAGACCAATCTCGGGCGCCACTTTTGTGGTGAGTGAATTAATAGCGAAAAAGCTGAGACCTCACAGGGAGAGTCTGGGAAGGAGTGCTTTGTGGCCCCGCTGTACTCCTTTTTGTCTGTGTTCAGAATAGCATGGCCCTCAGAGGACTTTATAACAGTTGATATGACCTTTGATATGAAAAAGGTTACCCACCCATGGCTGATGATGTGGTAATGGGATTATTTCTATCTGCACATGACGTGGTAAATACAGCCAGAGCAAATAAGTAACTAGACAGCAATATATTTACATGTTGAAGTTGTAATGTCCAGGGAAGTTGGTATGGAGGACAAATTTCTTAACCAGGTGAGTTGTGGAGTCAAACAGGATATCCTGAAAAATAAGAACACAACATTTTTAAGATTGATATTAAGATTGGACTGTTCTGCTTCTGTTTCTTTGTGGTAGCACATGAAACATATCTTTAGGCGATCAGTGTATTGCTAAATTCCATTTTCTACAAAAATCAGAAGTCTAACCCCTAATTTTCACTGCATTCAGAATGACGCCAACGTTGGCCGGCCGTTGTCCGTCAATACCCACCAGATCCGCCTGCTGTGGCTCCACCAGGCAGCTAGAATTGCGAGAACAAAATCTCGCTGATGAACGAGATCTCGGAAATTCATACATAATCATGCAATATAGCGGTTTATAGCGGCGTGTTGGTGAAAAGAGAACCATCCTGTGTCCACTGAGCAGAAGGAAATCGATTATATGATCCGCCGCGAACACATATTATTTTATTTTGAAAATAAACCGGATGTTTTCTTTTGTGTCTGTACACAATTTCCTGTCCTGCATGATCTGCTCTGTGCTGAATTCATGGTCTGACAAAACGTTGGTGTCGTTCTGCATCCGGTGGAGAATAGGGGTCAGTTGGAAATGAGATCACACCAAAAAACATGCTCCAGTTCAACAAGTCTCAAAACTTAATGGGGTTTGCTCTACCCAGGTTTACCATTGTCAGGAATACAAATGATTTTGTGAGAATCAAATAACAGAAAGTGTTAGAAACTGTATATTGCCATTTTTTGTGGTTGGGGGTTGGTGAGGTACATTGAAATTTTCAAGATCAGAAATCTGACTTAAGGGAGTGTTCCAGTTGAAATTTCTGGAAATTCTGAATTCCAAATTCAAAAGCAGTATATGATCTAATGCCACTCTGCATGTATTCATTTTGGAGAAAGAGACAAGACTACCAGCACAGGAGCTAAGCATTGTTGCTGTGGATGGGGTCAGCAGCAAAATGTATTTCAGCAAGACAAAAGAAAGGGCCACCAAAAAAATCATTTTCAGTTTGATTGCTACATTATTTCTCCAAAAAGTACATTAGATTATAACTTTAATAATGGTGGTCTGTGGCTTCAAAACCATCTATAACTCTCAATAATAAACATGAAAAACATGTTGGCTGAGTTCACATACCACTCCGAGGGTAAAGTAGTTGAAGAAGTAGTCGTTACATTTCGATGGAACCTGCTTGTGAGGTGACGGAGAGTGGATCTTCATCTAAAATGCACATAAACAGTGTATGACAGGGGTGATATATAACAATAAACGTCCTCACTGGTAATGCTTAAGCAGACTACAGTATTTTCATATTCAGTAGACATGGATTATTGCATTCATTATTTCAGGCAACAGCTGAATAAGTGTCTGAAGAAGTGTTTGTCAACTAGGGATGTAACGATGCATCGCGAGAAAGTTGATGAGTTGAGCATGTCGTTACACCCCTACTGTCAACACATAACGTTGAAAGAAACTTATATTTTTATATTTCCTACCTTGTCCTCGGACTTGTAGAAAACTTTATGTGGTGAGCCCAGAGCACCCAGCACATCCTGACATGAATCTCCAAAGTAGATGTTTCGTTCCAGGTACCTCACTTTAGCATCAGCCATCACACCTGGACCACAGCCTGCACCCACACATTACAAAAAAACAGCAAGATGAGTGATGAACATATAACTCACAATGATTGCCTCCCTGATTGTGGACAATTGGGCAAAAACATGTTTTATAATCACCACACAGCTAGAAATATAAAACCAAATGTGATGATAACGTTGATAACCAATCATAAATATTAGTTTTGCAGTCCTCGAGATGTAAACAAGACACAGAGGCATGTGTTACCTGCAGTGAGTAGGCGGAGTTTAAGCCCCAGAGGCCCTGCCTGATCCCTCAGGACATCTACACACTCTGCAAAGATGTTGCCAAGGAAACAAGCCAATGGCATTGCTGGAGCTCTGTGGACAGAGACAGTGTATGTGAGCATACCACTGTTCTTTTTATTTTGCATAATGTTGTTCATTAGAATAAGAAATGTTGAACATTGTGTACCCTTTGGTAGTAGTATGTCCTTTGTCAGTTTGTGTGTTTCTGCATGTTACCTTGTTTCTTGTAGGTTGTTGCCAGTATAGATATGCATCCTCTTGACCATGGCCCCATGCGGAATCTGCAGGGAGGCCAAACCCATGGCAAAGTTAGGCTGCCAAGGCAAAACAACTGGAAATAGAATGGGACTGGTACATGCTGCATTTATTCACGACAAAGACATTTTAAAGAAACATATTTTTTTTCCATCAACGATGAAGCACGTCTCATAACACACTGACTGTCCTACATACCCTCGTCCCAGAGACAAAAATCAGCTCAGAAATTAAACCAGAAAAAAAGGAGTTGTCATGCCAGCTTGTAAAATAATACTCCAAAGTTATGATAAATTTTGGATGGCATTTTCAAAAGGGGAAAACTTTGAGATTAACAGACAGAAAAACTATGTTGTGAGATAAAACAGATGTTGACAAACTGCATAATTTCCCATTGACAAAGGTAATATATAGCCATGCACACATTGTCTCATGGGAGCTCTGGTGATTACCACCCCTAATATAAATACAGAGTTTGCAGATTGTGTCCAAACAAGACCGTGTCATTTTGTCTGAGGAATCTAAATTGTAAGCTGCTGAGTGTCACTGATGTCATCTTGGGAGAATTTCACTCATTGGCTGAGCGAAACAAAGTCCCTAAAACGCAGTCTGTTTTTTGTTTTTTTTAAACTGTTCACAGTACCCAACAGGGACTGCTCTGACATCTCAACCCAGGAAATCATACTTTGTGTATTTCAAGATCTGTCACAGCCAGGATTTAGTATCCTGTTTTAGTATCCTGTGATGTTGAATCACATCTCTCAGCATTTTGGATCATCATGACCACACAGGAAAACAAAGATCAAACAAAAGGCAAAAGACATCATCTCAACACACATTCCCACATTATTTGCTGGGATGTGAAGAAGTGACCCTCTTTAAATGGCCGACCAGAAAAATCAGTTCTCTCACCTCATATTTTGGGGCTTCATTCCACGAATCCAGTTGGAAGGAGAAGGACAGGCCTCGAAAGTTGAGGTGGAATAATTGCTCTGCTGCATTGTAAACTGGACAAAGAGGAAAAGAAAGATTTCCCAAAAGAAAAGAATGACTAAATGTAAGTAAGTTTTCTATGAGAAATCCATTAATGTGTTTCACACTTTGTAGAAATACCTCCAGGGTGTGTGGCGCCAAATGACTGGTCTATTTGCTCTATTGTAGGGGCAATGGCCTGAGAGTTAAAATGGACTCCACTGAAACACAAACACAGAGCCAGCGTTACATCTATAAACATTCACACAGGATATGCACTGCATTAGCTGAGGAGCAATTGCCAGAAAAGTGGAATAGACTCCGCTGGAATACAATCATACACAAAGGAGATTAAGGAGCACATTAATGAAGGCAGACTCCATTACTGTGACATCTTTCACTGAGCAGCTGCATACATACATACATACAGACAGACAGACAGATAGATACTTTATCCATCATATTATTCAAGTTTCTAAATACCTTTGACATCTACTCACCAGTATTTCAACTTGACTTTGCTCAGGTCATACACTTCAATCACCTGTCACTCAGAAAGACAAAAAAGGTTAGGGTTAAGGGTTGCTACAAAACAAATGGTTAAATAAACAGGCGTCAGTATACAGTATACAGAGCGGAAATCTTGAGTGCACCCACAAAGATGAGAGAGGTATGTATCAACTCGTCTAAGATCAGGGAAGAATATAGTTCAGTATGGAAATACGATGGTGTGTTCCTTTAAAGTTCCTGTCTAATATAAACTAATAAATGAAGAGGTAGTGTCTTTAGGTGCCAAATTCAGAATTCAGAGCATCAATAAAGCAGCTAACATCTATTGTTTATTTAAGTGTGCACTCCATTGAGCTGACCACTGATAACTGCGCCCTGACCCACAGCATCATCTCCAAAGTGCAGCATCCACCCTCCAGCCCCTCTCCCCAGGTAAATGCTGTAGCTCTGAATTTAAGTCCCCCAAAATCAACAACTTTCACCTTGAGTCTCTGATTTGTAGCATCAAACAGCAGTTTAATCCCATCCTGAGTCAAGTTCAGTATGAGGTCATGACTGAGTGGTGTCTGGAGGGGACACAGAACACATTGATTATATAATTAACCCACGTAACCAGATATGATAACCAAATTACCAAAATCAGCTTTTTTTTTAAAAAAAAAACCTTATCTCTAAGATTCATGATATTGTAAAAACAACCTCTCTGACTGGATTTGGTAAGAGCTATTGCACATGAGGAAATCATTTAAATATAATCTGACAGACACTGTATCTTTGAGGACTGGATGTTTATGAATTAAAAAGAAAAGTTAGATAACTGTTTTATCATGGTTTAACAAAGACACATATATGGTGCAGAAAATAATTGCTTTTCCTAAAATACACAGATGACCATCATTTCAGATCAAAAAACAATATTTTGTTTGTGATGTATTTGTGGAAGATATTTGATGTTTGAGTTTCACTTCTGAAAATGAATGACACCTTGAGGCTGAATGTTATCAATGTTACCAATATCACCTTTATTATGGGGTGCCGATTGTTAAGTTGTGCATGCTAAAATAAACAGCAACTTTTTGCCACATTTAGCAAACAAACATAAAAAACATATGATTTTTTTTTAAAATTTTAGTTTTAAACAGATTTACAGCAATGTTTGTGAACTTTGTGATATTTACTTCTCTTGTGAAAATACAATTTCAATGTTTAATCTGAACAAAAAAAAATCTAAATCTGAGGGTTAAATATTAAATCTAAATGTTAAGTTTGAATGTAAATGTTAAATATACATGTAAATATAAATATAAATGTTAAATATACATATAAATATAAATGTTACATTTAAATGTTACGGGTGAAACTAAACATTTAACTAATATGCAAATTCACTCTGCCTGTCAATGGAACTACCAATAACTCATTGACACGAACGAGCGAGAGGTGTCATCCACAACCCACCGGCGTGCGCACGCTAGCAGACACGGTGAGGATACAGCCGGGCCTAACGCTCGTTCGCGTCAATAAGCTTTTATTTTGGTACTTCAGGTGACAGGCAGAGTGAATTTGCATATTAGCTAAATATTTATTTTCACCCATGACATTTATATTTAACATTTATATTTATATTTAACATTTTTTACAGGTGTAGTGGTGTAGTGGTTAGCACTGTCGCCTCACAGCAAGAAGGTACTGGGTTTGAATCCCGGGTACTCTGGCTTCCCCCCACCATCCAAAACCACACATGGGGATTAGGTTAATTGGCTAATTTAAATTATATGTGAGTGTGAATGTGAGTGGTTATCTGTCTCTATGTGCCCTGCGATGAGGTGGAGACTTGTCCAGGGCGTACCCTGCCTTCCGCCCTAAGACAGCTGGGATAGGCTCCAGCCCCCCCGTGACCCTATGTGAGGATAAGCGGTAGAAAATGGATGGATTGATATTTACATTTAACATTTAGATTTAATATTTAACATTTATACTTAGATTTTTTATTCAGATTAAACACTAAAATTATATTTTCACAAGAGAAGTAAATATCACAAAGTTCACAAACATAGCTGTAAATCTGGTCAAAACTAAAATAAAAAAAAACAAACTTTTTTTTATATATGTTTTTTTGCTAAATGTGGCTGTTTATTTTAGCATGCACAACTTTACAATCGGCGCCCCATGCTTTATTGTTAGAAAAAAATTACTGTGTAATTACTATGTAAAATTATGTAATAGCAACACTATTTCCTGAATTGCCTCAAACAGATCTTCTGAATTTCTTGTAGCTCACAAGCCTCAATGTACAGCAATACCAATACATCAACAAATATATGAGCAAATTCAGAAATCTGACCAAATATGCTGTAAAAATGAAAATATTTGGGGATGCAAAACAAAAAGAATTTTGGCACAATAAGAAATATACACAAGCTCATCAAACTTGAGTGAGAGACAGGCCATCTTACCTGTTCACTGTATAGCACCTGGACATTTTTGATGATGCGGCAGTGTTTCTGCAGAATGGAGATGGCCTGGGCCAATGGCATCCCTGCAAACACACATGCAAACACACACTCAAAGAAGAAGCAATTGATGGTCTTTGTGGAGTCATATCTGCAGTTACTTGCAAATAAACATTTTAAATGTGACTTCAATTGTGAATGGATAATTCCTTGTAGTCTTGTTCTCTGTCTGTATGTCATGCTCTTAAAGTTTGAAAGAAAGTAAAACTCACCTAAGGCGAATTCCCATTGCTCATTTCCTAGTGATCTCTCAGGCACCACCTCCAGATCCAGCATTGGCAAGTAGTGGGGGGGAGCAGCTCACCTCACCTCAAGACCTCAGTGCAAACCTCTGAGGGACCCTTTCTCCTCTTCACCTGCCTTTCCCTGATCACGGCACAGTCTCGCGATAGTTTCAGATGGATGCTTTAATTCATAACTCTGCTTATTTGACCAAGTGCGAGCGTCAAACAACAATTTAATCTATGATAAAAGATAGTCACTTTCTAACGTCATGTGATATAAAAGACATACGACACACAAATATTCAAAATAAAGCCCACAGAGAGGCCTAGGACTGAACACCTAAGGTTTACATATACGTTTTAAATAAGAGATTTAACAAATGGTCCAGCAAAAGGCTGACAGATTGCACACAAACAAATTACGCAACCCGTCAGGCAACCTAAGGCCAGCTGTCAGTCAGCCTACTGCTTGTTTGTGTGGTTTAAAATCGATAATTCACTCGATTCGACGCAGGAATAAACAAATAGAAACGTCAGACGTGTTCAACAGACACGCGTCTCATAACAGGCTTTAATTTCACATCGACTTGTTCAGTTATGGTGCTGTCCAATATCTCCAGCAGAACAATGACACAACTAACAAAATTATATTAAGACACGAAAAGCAATTTTCCAAATCCGACTATTCTCGCTGTTAGCTAACGTCTTTTGTCGCTGCCGGGCGGTTACGAAAGCATCAAAAAGCTGGACAACAACACTGTTTCTGTACGCTGTGGGCTAACGTTAGCTGACGAGCTAGCTTGCCCTCCGCGTAATGGTAACAAAGTACATTGCCATAAATAACGTACGTGTACAAAACAATTTCTAAATTCAAAACAATTAATATCACGTTTCCGACTGTGTTACGATATACACAAAGAAAGCACGGTTGCCTTTGCTGTTCTTTCTTTCTTCCTTTTCAGCCGACGGTTCAAGCTTTGGAGCTAGCTCTTATGCCGCTAATGCCCAAATTCAAAGTAGCCGTGAGATAGTTCCCTTGTAACTCACGCTCTCGTCGGTCGGTAAATGCTCACTGCGTCCTTTGCTTAGATTTATGGGTCTTCAATGTCAGGAGCCGATAAGAGCAACACTGTACCCAAACAACAGCAACTTCAGGCATCAACAACAGCCAGCGGGATCAGCTGATAATTCAACTTCCTGTGCTTGACGCACGTACTAGTTTGACGCAATGACGTCACGACCAGCTGACACAAGGGCCTAAAAACTCAAATTATTGGGGGACTTGAAAAGCAAGAAAGAACAAAACTATTAAAGCAAGAATGTATACTGCAAGGTTTACATTAACGGAGCTCCACTTAGGCTATTTAATATATTTTGATTCATTTTATGCAAACTAATAATAATAATAATAATAATAATAATAACGGAAGAAGAAGAAGAAGAAGACATTGCAGCACTGCTGTTCTGAATCCTGAGGTGGTAGAATGATGTATTACAGAGGTGTTTGATATGGGTGAGAAAGGTGAGTTGAGGGTCCATTTTAACACCTAGGTTGGTGACAGATGTGGAAAGATGATGCTGATGTGGTGGGATCACTAGAATTACAGGCCATGCATTTAGCCTAAATTATTTGAATTCAACTTTATGTTGTATTTTACAATACTCCTGTATTGTTTTTACATGTACATTTGAATAGATGTTCAACGTTTTATGATCTATCTATCTATCTATTCTTTTTGTTATCCTTATGTTCTCCAGATGACATTTAAATCTCATTTAGGTGGGGAAGCATGAAAAAACAAAAAGCAACATTATTAACACAAACAAAAAACAGATCCTTTGGCAACTTACAGATTTGTGTTCTGTTAAAATTAGAAGTGTATGTTATGGTGAGTTGAACATGAATGTTGTTATTTATTTCTGTGGAAGACGATGTTTGGTTTTCACTTCTAACAAGGTCAAACATCTGACTGTTATCACAGGCACATTATATACTGTATGTCTGTGTTCTTTGTGTGAAATTAACTACTGGCATCATCATAATGGCATATATACACTTATACACTATATTGCCAAAAGTATTCGCTCACCTGCCTTGAGTCGCATATGAACTTAAGTGACATCCCATTCCTAATCCATAGGGTTCAATATGACGTCGGTCCACCCTTTGCAGCTACAACAGCTTCAACTCTTCTGGGAAGGCTGTCCACAAGGGTTAGGAGTGTGTTTATGGGAATTTTTGACCATTCTTCCAGAAGCGTATTTGTGAGGTCACACACTAATGTTGGACGAGAAGGCCTGGCTCTCAGTCTCCGCTCTAATTCATCCCAAAGGTGTTCTATCGGGTTGAGGTCAGGACTCTGTGCAGGCCAGTCAAGTTCATCCACACACTGTCATCCATGTCTTTATGGACCTTGTTTTGTGCACTGGTGCACAGTCATGTTGGAAGAGGAAGGGGCCAGCTCCAAACTATTCCCACAAAGTTGGGAGCATGGAATTGTCCAAAATGTCTTGATATACTGAAGCATTCAGAGTTCCTTTCACTGGAACTAAGGGGCCAAGCCCAGCTCCTGAAAAACAACCCCACACCATAATCCCTCCTCCACCAAACTTTACACTTGGCACAATGCAGTATGACAAGTATCATTCTCCTGGCAACCACCAAACCCAGACTCATCCATCAGATTGCCAGATGGAGAAGCGTGATTCATCACTCCAGAAAACGCGTCTCCACTGCTCAAGAGTCCAGTGGTGGCATGCTTTACACCACTGCATCCGACGTTTTGCATTGCACTTGGTGATGTATGGCTTGGATGCAGCTGCTCGGCCATGGAAACCCATTCCATGAAGCTGTCTGTGCACTGTTCTTGAGCTAATCTGAAGGCCACATGAAGTTTGGAGGTCTGTAGCGATTGATTCTGCAGACAATTGGCGACCTCTTCGCATTATGCGCCTTGCTATATGTATATATATATATATATATATATATATATATATATATATATATATATATATATATATACATATAAGAAAGGTACCGGGTTCGAATCTCGGGCCCGGCACCTTTCTGTGTGGAGTTTGCATGTTCTCCCTGTATCTGCGTGGGTTCTCTCCGGGTACTCCGGCTTCCTCCCATCATCCAAAAACATGCATGGGGATTAGGTTAATTGGCTAATTTAAATTGACCGTAGGTGTGAATGTGAGTGTGAGTGGTTGTCTGTCTCTATGTGCCCTGCGAGTCCAGGGTGTACCCTGCCTTCCGCCCTAAGACAGCTGGGATAGGCTCCAGCCCCCCCGCGACCCTATGTGAGGATAAGCGGTAGATAATGGGTGGGTGGGTGGATGGATGGATGGATGGATGGATGGATATATATATATATATATGTATATATATATATATATATATATATATATATCCATGCAACTCCTCACATAGGGTTGCAGAGGGCCGGAGCCTATCCCAGCTGTCTTAGGGCAGAAGGCAAGATACACCCTGGATAAGTCGCCACCTCATCACAGGGCACATAGAGACAGACAACCATTCACACCTACAGTCAATTTAAATTAGCCAATTAACCTAATCCCCATGCATGTTTTTGGATGGTGGGAGGAAGCTGGAGTACCCGGAGAGAACCCACGCAGACACAGGGAGAACATGCAAACTCCACACAGAAAGGCCCTGGGACCGGATTTGAACCCCGTACCTTCTTGCTGCTAGGCGACAGTGCTAACCACTACAGCACCGTGCCGCCCAACATACATACATATATATATCTACATATACGTATGTGTATATATATATATCTATATATCTATATATATATATATACACACACACGTATATGTGTATATATATATATATATATATACACATATACGTGTGTGTGTATATATATATATATATATATATACACACACACGTATATGTGTATATATAATTATATAATAAATATACAAATATATGTATATATACGTATATACAGTATATATATATATATATATATATATATATATATATATATATATATATATATACACGTATATATATATATATATATATATATATATATATATATATATATACATAGTGACACAAGAGGGTAGGGTTAAGCATAACCAAACAGAGACATTTCTCCAATAAAAAAGCCACGTCCAAAAAGTATTGCCTTCTTTATGGTCTTTTTGATTATATAGGACCAAATATTACTAAATGAACATCAACATCTGTATTGAAGAAGACTTGAAACTAGAGATTGAGTTTTTTGAGGTAATAAATCAAGGGGGAATTAGATTAATTTTCTCAATTACTTCCATACAATCGGGGCGGCACGGTGGTGTAGTGGTTAGCACTGTCGCCTCACAGCAAGAAGATACCGGGTTTGAATTCCGGGCCCGGGGCCTTTCGGGGCCCTAAGATAGCTGGGATAGGCTCCAGCCACCCCCCCCGCGACCCTATGAGGATAAACGGTAGATGGATGGACTTCCATACTCACCCCCTGCTGGCTGTTAGAAAGAATGCAAGGCAATATCACATTGGTTTCACTTATCAGATGGACAGTTTGATATATAGTGGCTCAATCTCACACAGCTTGCATGGCAAAAAGAGTAGCAGCTAAAGTCCAGAGCATGTATCGATCTGTCTGGGTCTGTGAACATATGAACAGATTACTTTAGAATGAAGAAAGACGAGGGTAAAGATCTAAAATTAATGGGAAAAAAACATGGAATTATACATAAGAAATCATTATAATTACAGTAATAATAGTGATCACACAAAAGTACACATCCAGTTCATGTCAGGCATTTTCACAAACATTTAGCAGAGCTTGTCTGTGTGTGTGTGTGTGTGTTATGGTGCCAGCTGGTTCCCATTTAGGCTTCACTGTTGTTCCTCCAGGGAACAGATAATACAACTGCCCATTTGTGCATCTATCCAGCAATAAGGAACATATTTGCTAGTGATTCACAGTGAGAACACAAAATATTTACTGTCTTTGTCGCTCACAGTATACACAGCCGTCACAAGTCCAGGCTGTCCTTACAGTCTGATGCCAGTCAGCACATGTGTACAATGTTTACGTCTCTGACACACAGATGCTTGGATAGGATTAAACCAGCTAACCACGCGTCATTATGTTGTTCTTGTGGATAATCCTATACCCCTGTGTAAACAATTACAGTATAACACGATACATTCTCAACGTTACATAGTCAAAAGTCTGGGCGCAATCATTTTTGCGACTCGAGGGTTGCTGCATGATTGTTCACTGTAGGAACACACAGATGGCCCTGGATGGCAAAAGCCCAAATTGTCTTTGGGCTTCCTCACTGAAAAATCTGAAGCACATTAGGCTTTTGCCAATTCATTTCCCCATAGATGATCTATCAGTTGGACAAAGTCTCCTATGACTCAACTGTGCTTTTGAGCACATCACATGCCTTTCAAGTTCCTGCCGGAGATCCTGCTTTATAAGCATTTTGTTCTCATTAGGGACCTTGCGGATCTCACTCGGACCTGCATGGAGCCACTAGTGCGTGACAAACACCTGTGTCTCACTGTAGTCCTTCTCTTCTCCCTTTGTTTCTCCCATCTCATCCTTCCACTTGAAGGGCCAGGGCGTAGGGTTAGTGCTGTTGTGGCAGCTCAGATTGGGGTCGTGCAGGAGGTTCCACATGAGCCAGATCTGAGGAACGCTGAGGCTGTGGACAACCATGAGCTCCCTATAAAAACAGGGGTCGAATGTCTGGAGGTGTGGCGCTGCAGACGGTCGGGGAATACCGAAGGTCCTGAAGCCTTGGTGGCGTGATGGTTTGACACCAATCAGCTGGAGGCACATTCCCAGAAAGACATCATCAATAGGGAACAACTCTACCTGAAAAAAAAAAAAACATTGTAAATAGAAGAATTAAAACTAAACCATGAAGACATACTATGAAATATTAAAACCGTGCAACTTTGAAGTACCTGTTGACAGGCAGTACTGAGTCTTCGAGCTGTGTGTCCCGACATGACAAACCCTCCTCCCCCGGCGTAATTTGGGTACAATCCTCCTCCATAAACAAACTCTGGAACATAGTATTTGGAACTGCGCCGGCGGATAGGTTTAGCATTGATAATAATATCGCCAACAAACAAATCCTTGTCTGGCTTTTGACCTTGTAGCATCTCTAGTATATTCTCCACATTCACATACACATCTGCATCCCCCTTGAAGATGAATCTGTATGAGGAGAGAAAACAAGGAAACCATCAGAAAAGAATCATATAAGAATCAGCTGAATCCCCGATTGAGGCTTCTGAACACTGACTGGACATGAGGACAGCTGCTGTTAACCCATTTAAGAAAATGAGTTTCCTTCAGCGTCAGGTTGAAGAAGGTATCATCAAAGTCCCAAAGCAGAATATCCCTAAAGGTTCGACTCTCGTAGGTCAGGAGCCGATCCCAAAGAGGCAGAGCAGTCCGATTCCTGGGAACCCCCAGCAAGAAAACAGTACGGATGGACACGCCTTTTTGGAGTCCCTCTTTTCCCCAGGTCCGACGTACCACCTAAAAATGATTAAGCGTAGAGAGAAAGAAATTATTTTGTTGCCCAAGGAATTGAATGAGTAAAAGTTTAGGTTAAATTTATTTAATCTTTTGGAATAAATATCTGCAAAAGGACAAGTTTTTGTTGTCTGAGTAGTGTTGTCCAGTATTCAATATGTTAACAACCAGTTACTTTTTTACATTATAGATACGGAGCAATGTGTTTAGGTCCACTTGACAAATGTAAAAATTCCCTCTCCTTTTAGCTCTAGATTTGGTGACCCCCAAAGGAAATACCTGACTCCTGTAGCTGCTAAAAGCACTACTGATTTCACAAACTAGTTGCTGTGTCCATCTGCTGTTCAGTGTTGGGCATTCAGTGTACAGTGGGTTTTCCACTGAATACAACTGCTGGCTGCTGCTATGAACGACACTGAGAGCCATGGGAGTGAAACAAGACAGCAAAGATACGTGCCGAGCTTATACAGCCCAGTTTCTGTACTAATTCACAGCAAAGTTTACAAAAGCAACATCATTTTTGGCAAAGTCTATACAACACGGTATATTCTACCTGACGTTTATCAAAATCCGCAGGGATAGATTTCACTGCAATGAGCATGTAGAGAGCAGTAGAAGCCCCTTTAATCCCCCCTCCTTCTTCTTCTTCATCCTCTGCATCTCCAGTTTGACATTTTTCTGGCTGGTCTATGAGCAGCTTAAAGTTTCTGTTGTCTTTTTCTCTCAGATAGCTCTCGAAGTCAAATGGTGGCATCGTGGGCAGGGGCACGCTAGCAGTCTTGGTCGGCATAGCATTTTTTCGTCGCAACTTGGATTTCCCTTTAGATTTGACCTGAGGAGGTTTAGACTTGGACTTGGACTGAGGAGGTTTAGACTTGGATTGAGGAAGTTTAGACTTGGACTGAGGAGGTTTAGACTTGGGCTCAGGAGGTTTGCAGGGAGGCAGCTGTGGCTCTGAAGGGCTGGATGGGCTCTGCTAATTCGGAGAAATGAGGACAGACAGGAGATATTTATTATAGCGACTGCATGTCATCCTATTGAACATATAATAAAGTCTTCCAGGTTCACTATAAAATGTGTCAGACTGTTTGTGGATGAAAACAGATTGTCAATCATGCAAACATAAATACACACATACTGTGTGTACATTGATGTGCTCTATTTGCAGTATGAATATTCAAACAGTGATGACAGGTGTGATGCTAAGTCAATATATAACAATAAAACTAAACAGGGATTTGGACAATTATTACAATTTGTTACTGTACAATCAATTAGTATATGTGCTCCTCAAAGCCACCAGACTCCATTGACAGAAACAATAATTTCACCTCGCTCATCAACACAGAATACTTGGGTGAAAATCGACAGAAACAAAATAAAACTTTTCAAAAGTTACTTGAAGAGTAATACTTACTAACACTGGTTTGAGAGCTTGAAAGCGAGACTAAGAGATGTAAAAAATTGTGAAGTCTATGACCTGTTTTTAGCGGCATATCTGTTGTTTGGTGCTGGGCATGTAATACATTTGATTCTGATGCCCTTAGGGTAAAGGGCAGGGTACTCAAGTACTCAAACTGAGTAGTTAGGTTTAGGGTAAGGGTAAAGGGCAGACTTAGGTGCTTATAATGTCAGATCAACTCATACCTCTGGAGACCCCTGTCTCCCTTTGACTCCGCTGGCGCCCAGCAAGGTCCTGCTGGAGCTGGTAGAGCCATGGAACTCCAGCCTCCACACAGGCCTGTCCCACCCAGACGAAAGCACGGCCTGGACACATAGATGGGATTTCATGGGACATGCAAAGTGGACATTTGAAATATTTTGAGAGGAACATTAATGTTTATTTTCATGTGCATGTACTGTATACGTGTGCTCTGGGTTTCTGGAGCATGGTTATATGCTGATTGGTCAACGTAGCTAGCTTTGTGTGAGGGAGTGCCAAACTGCCAAATGTGTTACTTTGTGGCATCACTACGTTACAAAAGAAAAAGTCACATTTCAAGTGAGGCTTTTCAGGCAGTTCATAAGCAGTGCTTCTGTGTGGGACAGTAATGCTTTGGAGTTAGAATCCAGGATGACTTTTTCCCCCAAATCTTTATTCAAGGCTACCAACAGGAGATACCAAGTGTGAAGGATTGATTCATTTCAACTTGCCACCTTTGACTGGGAATCACACAGACATGGAGAAATGCTAGTTTGGGGAATTAATTCTAAATTTAAAAAATTGTCCTGGTGGCCTCAAATTCAATCAACTGCACCACCTGCTGTTGTGGAGTGTGAATTAGAGTACATTTCTTAAAAAGTTTACTGACATTTCTGTGTGAATCTGCAAGGTGGAAAATTGGTGCCAAAGTGCCTTGAAATATTTTAGTTTGTACTTGAATTATATTTTTTGTAATTGAGGAAATATGTGGGTGGCACTGTGGTGTAGTGGTTAGCACTGTCGCCTCACAGCAAGAAGGTACCGGGTTGGAATCCCGGGCCCGGGGCCTTTCTGTGTGGAGTTTGCATGTTCTCCCCATGTCTGCGTGGGTTCTTTCCAGGTGCTCCGGCTTCCTCCCACCATCCAGAAACATGCACGGGGATTAGGGTAATTGGCTAATTTAAAGGGACACTGTATAAGTTTTTTAAAGTATTTTATTACTTCAGATCAAAATCTTCATTCATAACAAGATCATCATTGGTGTAAAATAACCTATGCCATCAATCTGACTTATTCTTTCAGTGATAGTGGCCGTCAGGGAGTCGACCCATTCCACCTACCGTAGTTTCAACCATGTTGCAATACATGCAAAATCAAATTCAACCACTAGATGGGAGAAAAAAATTACACAATGTATGTTTAAATTGCCCGTAGGCGTGAGTGTGATTGAACTGGCGACTTGTCCAGGGTGTACTCTCTCTTTCGCCCTGAGACAGCTGGGATAGACTCCAGCCCACCTGCGACCCTATGTAGGCGGTAGAAAATGGATGATGTTTCTTCATATCTGTGAAACATGCTGTTTTGTTTCTGAAGCAAGATGTATGTGTATGATAGATACATTTCTTATTTGCAAAACAAAATGCATTAATTTGTTAATGATGTTTTATATTTGCAAACCACACTGAGTTTGTTTGTGAATCATAAAACGTTTTGTGTATTTGTGAGGTTTTGGCATGATTTTAACTCCATATAACTCCCTTTGCCGTGGACTTTGGGCTTTGTAACTTTGACAGTAAAGGGGATAAGGACAAAAGCATCATGGGTTCTCTTTCAGTATTTTTGGTGGAGAGGGGTGTAATTGTTGAATTCTGAATTCTACAAAACATAATTGATCTACCTCTTGCTGTGCTGTGATTGGTTCCATCCTTACCTGGCGGGCATAGAGCAGCAGGCAGAACAGCACCAGCAGCAGCATTGTGCACAGCACATCTCCCTTTACATGGAGGACCCTCCTCATCATTGCCAACTTCCTTAGCATCTTCTGAAGAGTGCCTGACTAATCTGCTGAATTCATTGAAGAGTTGTGACAATTTCCTTCCCCAGGTTTCGGCTGCATTGCTAAATGTTGCCTCAAATATCACATCGTAAAAAAGTCATATTACAGGATGTTCGTCCATTGCGTTTGGCTCCATCCTCGAATACTCCTCAGGCACCAATTGGTGGAGGCATCCTGAGCAAACGACAACACATTTCCATAAGATACAAAGAGGATTGTACCTCTTCTCCTCCATTCATTTGCTCTAATAAGAAGGATATACTGTCCTGGAAGTGACAGGGAAACCCTCACCCATCTTGCCTAATACAATTAAGTAATAAAAAAGTAAATACAATGCACCAACAGACACAGCTAATCATCTGCTTTCTCTTCCCTTTTACTTACATCTCAGTAGGGTTTGGCCATTTGGAGGTCACAAGGTGTTCTAGCATCTTTGTTGAAACTGGCAAAATGACTATGAGCTTATCCAAAATGTAGCCTAACTGCTTGGTGATAAAATCATATTCTTTTAACATCGATTCCATTCAGAAGGGGCAGTGTCTGTCTTATGTAAGTGTGAGCATGCAGGATACCAAATCTTTCATGGAACATTGTGTACCAACAATCGCATATTTGCAGACATCCAAGAAACGCTTCTTCATATGTGCGGCTGTCTCATCTCAGCTATTTGTCTCCGCATTCCACACTAGCATACTTCACGGATAACCAACACAAAAAGTGGCCCGTAACATCTCTCGCCTATTTTCCGCATGCTAATAGGATCAAAAACACGAGTCTGACTTACCAAGAAAGTTGTGAAATGTCCCCGATCAATGCGTGTCATTCAAACTTACCAGACCCAAAACGGAGGAGGAGGTCAAACTGAAAACATCTGTTGCGCCGTAGCCTACAAGAGTGCTCCACTCTGCACACAGACCAGACAGATTTCCAAAGTTTCCAAAGACCCAGAGGGCGAGGAAGAGAGGAGGACAGGAGGACAGGAGTGTGAGTGTGTGTGTGTGTGTGTGTGTGTTAGTGAGGAAGTTTAGAACAGTTACCTGGCGCTGAGCCTCGAGTATTCAAAGCTCCAGCGCTGCGCTCACAGTGGCCTTCATGAACTGTAGGAAATTTTACAATCTGCAGTGTTTTTATAATTTTCATATTATTCATAGAGCCTATAAGACCAAAAATAAGAACAACCCTCAAAAACTAGAAAGATAAAACTCTATTTGTGATGTCATAGGGTATAAAATGTGGAACATGTCCATCAACAATGACTTGGGAGAGATGTTAGATGATACTGAAAACACCCAGATAATGTTCCGAGTATATGGGAACATGCAGCATATAATACAATAAGCTCATTTAGGTATAAAAAATAAACACACATTATGTGTCCACAACATATTCCACTTATTGTCTGTGAAGCAGGCATCATACTATGACAACATGACAAGCTTATGACATACTGCTGTAATATCAGCTCTTTGAGAGAGAAAGTAGCTCACATTCACAAATATCGACTTTCCCAGGGCTTAGAAACATACTGTTGTTGGTAATTTAGGCAGTGTTCCCCTTAGCATATCTGTAAAAAAATAAAAAAAATATATATAACAACTAATTCATTGTTACAAACAAGCATCAACACTGTGATTATGGATGTCTCTTTAAGGGAGTAGTCATAGGCTACCATACAACGTGAGCACAGCACACAATAGTGAGCATCAATTTTACAAAACTGATAAACAATGTTTATGTAGTTTCCCTAACAAACCACATGCCGTTCAGATTATTAACCAGGAGCCCCTGAACGCACCGTCCACATCCTTTAGCCTGACCACGTGACTTAAACCAAAGCAGAGCGACTTCAAGCCAGATGCCAACACAGCAACAGAGGAGGAGAGAGAAGAAGGAGGAATAAATAAAAAAAAGTGCTGTGTGGTTTTGATAATGAGCCATGTCTCTCTTTAGCTCATCTGTACAAAGTAGTCGACCAGAGATTAAGGCCAACTATAGAGTTCACTAGCTTAAGCAACACATCCATGCTGGGAAGAACACATATGCAAGAAGTGACAGTAATTTATGACTACAGACTTACTGAACCATATGTAGCGCCTATAGAACATGTGTGCATCCAGTCAGGACAATGCCAAATGTTGGGATGCTGAGGTTGGAAAAGCTGCAAGCAAGAACAAGATAGAAATAAATTAACAACACCCTTTGAAATATGCAGCATACATGGCAGATGTATGTCCTAAAACTGGATGTCACAATTAAAAAAAAAGCATTGTTGTTTTTTACCTCACATTTCTGTTATATTATACATGTGATCGCTCCATTGGTGGATGGGCCAGTTATTTCAAACTCATGCAATGCTGCTCAACCCACAGCGCTTTAAAGAGCAACTATTTTGCTTTCTTCCTGTTCTTCAGTGTGTTGTACAGTTTTTTATACATGTAAAAGCTCTGCAAAGTTAGAGAGAAGCAAAAAGTGTTCTCCTTTCCCTCACAGTAGTAGTTAATCTCCACCTCAGAAACACTGCTCCTGAAGTGCGTGAAATGCCTCACTCAATGTACCGCCTTTTCTTCTGTACCGTGGTGATGTCACCAAATAATGCAAATTTGCCTTGTGGCTGGTTTGGCACACCCTCAAACAAATCTAGTTATAGCTGAGTTTGAAGAGTTCTGTTCGATTGACCACTCACAACAGAGTAGAGCACCTCACCAATAAACAGACTAGACTATTTGGTAGGGTGGACTAAAGCTTTTTTTTTTTTTATCATTAAAGCGTGTCAAAGTGTTCTGGTAGAAACCCAAAATACAAGTTTGAACTGAAAATAAAGTTTCAAAAAACATAAAATACGCAGACTTTTAAAACACAAGTTAATTTAATAATAGTCTCCGCAACAAACAAAATTACATTAACAATCTCTGTATACAACCTACAAAGGGTAAAGAACTTGAACACACAGCAGTGGCCCTCTGTGACATCCATTCATTTAAAATAGTTTTCTTTGGCTACAAACAGCACACAACAGCTGGGAGCTGAGACCCAAGTCTGAGCGAGCCACCACAAAGTCACTGGTGAGTGCAACGTTGTGGACTCAATGTGAGCAGGAAGCTGCTCCAGCTGTGCTCTCTCTAAACATCACCGTCAGCTGAATTAAACAGACATGGTGCAGATCCAGCAGTGAGTCATTTTCTACAAACCCTTGTGGAAACAGACGGTTTCTTTTCTGAACTTTAAACATTTCTCAGACAAATGTGCAACGTGACACCTCTCTCTTTCTAAGATGCCCTAAAACAAGCTCTTCCGAGTGCACTAAGCCTGTATTGTATTTCCACAAGCAAGCAGAATTTCAAGTCCTCACGAACAGTAAAGATATGTTGGAGCTGGTGCCGTACATTGCCGTCAGGCTGTTGCTCATTCCTCCTAAATCATGGGAATAAATACAGATTAAGGCTACGACACTGTCCCTTTTTACGCCCATGTGCAGTTCTTGTCCCGTTGTTCTGGGGGAAACATCCTTGCTGGTGCTGTGGTTAGGAAAGCTGAATTGATTAGTTGTGCTTTTGCTTTTAATCTATTTGTCCATTCCTCTATCACACAATGTTAAACCCTCAGGAGGATGCAGTGCCAGCTCTCATGATCCTGAAGAGTGCATTGATGTTGTTGCTCTTGATGGCATCCCGACAGGCAGAGATCACTTGGTTCTTGGGCTTACCCACTGAAGAAAAGGAGGAACAGTGACAGGCAAATTAATGAGGATAGGAGGAGTGTATCTGCTATGTAACAACACATAAAAGGATCACACAAATGTTCTTTAAAGCTCTGTTCTTTGCCATTAGATAATTAAGTTTCCTGTGTGATTTAATATAATTGTTGAATACATATATACACTCATGTACATATAGTAATAGACTTTTGTTCATCACTGCTGTAAACAAAATAAACGCCATCAGTTTGACTGCTAATGTGTCCCGACTGAATGTTGAGTCATGTCTGCTACAGTTCAGAACCAGATCTGAAGTAAACAGCATACAAAATAACACTTTTAAGGAACTGCACTTATTACAGTGCAGCTTACATTCAAAAGCACACACACATACATACACACACACGCACACACACACACACACACACACACACACACACACACACACACACACACACACACACACACACAAAGGCCTACCTCGGAGTCTACCAGCCCGCTGTATGGCCTGGTTGACAGACTTTAGGCAGGCCAGCAATGCACTGTGGTTATTGGAGCGTATTTTATACTCGTTGATCAGATCCCTGTTGAGGTCGTACAGCTCTCTGTACCGCTTCTTCATGGTTGTCCTACAGAGGAAAAGGAGGAAAATCAGAGCAAAAGAAGTCTGCAACATTTCTTTTAAGGATGGCTTTTTCTGTTCGATGCCTTGAAATCACCATGTTGACCATTTTAATGTAGTGCATTCATATCATGGTAACTCACATTTCACCCATGAGGCGAGCGTCCTCTGCTTGCACCAGCATGTTCCTGATGTAGTTGGAGTGGTCGGCCATTGCTGCAGTTAGCTTCTGATGGACAGAATGGAACTCATCCACCTAGCATATCGATATTTAAGACTCAAAATTAAACCACAGCACCGACACCAACTTCTACAATCTCTTTCCTGACAAATTATGTAATTAATTCATCTTCTCTCAACCTTGACAAGGGCTGCTGGTGAAGTAAACAAATAGCCATAAAGTACATGAATGGAGATTGTGTCTTGGGAGTTATTAGTGGAATAAACAGCATCAAACACAAACAGTCACGACAGCAAACATTTCAGTCTCATTTAAGCCAAACCTCAGTGAGCGTAGTGCGTAACTCCTCAAAGTATCCAGGGAAGTCTGCTTCTGCTGACAAGTCCTCTATTGCCAGGAAGAAGGCCAGCGATTGGACCAGATCTCCTGCCAGATCAATGTCATCGGTTCTCAGAGTGATCTGATGGAGCAAATGAAGTGATAAGATCAACCATCTCATTTTAGACTATTTTATTCCTACTGTAATCCATCCATCCATCCATTATCTACCGCTTATCCTCATAGGGTTGCAGGGGGGGCTGGAACCTATCCCAGCTGTCTCAGGGCGGAAGGCAGGGTACACCCTGGACAAGTCCCCACCTCATCGCAGGACACACAGACAATGACAGAGACAGACAATGACAGACATTCACACTCACATTCACACCTACGGTCAATTTAAATTAGCCAATTAACCTAATCCCCATGCATGTTTTTGGACGGTGGGAGGAAGCTGGAGTACCCAAAGAGAACCCACGCAGACACGGGGAGAACGTGCAAACTCCACACAGACAGGCCCCAGGCCCAGGATTCGAGCCCGGTACCTTCTTGCTATGAGGCGACAGTGTTAACCACTACATATCCAATTTGTGCCATCAATGCTTTGCTTACCTTTGATAAGGTGAAGTGATAATTATATTATTTTATATTGTTATATATGATATAATTTACATAGTCACAATTAGTGTTTTAAAGGTTTAGTTGAG
Source organism: Synanceia verrucosa (assembly GCA_029721515.1). Classification (NCBI taxonomy): domain Eukaryota; kingdom Metazoa; phylum Chordata; class Actinopteri; order Perciformes; family Synanceiidae; genus Synanceia; species Synanceia verrucosa. Next base: position 22,471,589 of record CM056556.1, on the reverse strand, counting down.
ATTCACCAATAACACAAACAGCGAAGAGGTAGTGGAGGCTTAGCATCTCCTGCGTTCTGTGGGGTTAAATCACTGATTCTGTCTGGTGGCCTTGAAGAAAGTATAGATAATGGCCTCAGTTCATTACCAGAAATGGCTGTATTGACAGTGGTGAAAATATTCTAAATATAGTGTACATTTAAACTGTATTTATTTTGGTGTACATTTTTTTGTTTGTTTGCTAAATTAAAGGGGTAGTTCAGGATTTTCTACATGGGGCCTCATTTCTGTGGAGACAGAAAAATTCATTCAGTCCTTCTAATTGCAGAGTTCACTGGTGCTAGGCTAACGCAAGTCAATAGTTCTAGTTTAATCTGCCATTAAAAACCCACTCCACAGTGCGCCCGAGGCAAATAAGTTATAACGCCAGACTATCGATGCAAATGTCTGTGTTGATAGAATAATTTTAGACATAAAAATAACCTTGCATTTTGAAGGCAGCAGAGGCGTACTATACTTCCTGGTAGTAAGCTCAACAGCGGCGGACTGATATCACCTAATAGCTAGGTTACCAGATCTATAATAGTGTGTTTACATGCAACTGTCATTGACAGACAACGTAGAGGACACAGAGAAGACTGTTCTGGGGACCAGTTTTAGCCACGTTTGGAGGACTTTCCGATGCCTTTAAAGACGATGATGAGCAATTTTCTCCAGTGAACCATACCTGGATGAGTCAGAATACACAGACGAAGAGTTGAGAGAGATGGATGCTAAAAAGGAAGAACGAGAGAGAGCGTCTGTAGAGACAGCCCCCGCTGGAGCTGCAGAAAACCAGGACAGGAGAACCAAAGACTGTTGGTGCCAGTGCGGAAATTGCACAAAAATGCAGACGGAGGAGGAATGCAAGGTAAACAAACTATTAAAGCTCCCATAACCTTGCTGCTAGGTGATATCACTCCGCTGCTGTCGAACTACCTGCTGCTGCTGCAACATATATCCTTCAAAATGCAAGGTTAGTATTAAAGTTATTCTGTCAACACAGGCATTTATACTGATAGTCTGGCGTTATAACTGATTTGCCTCGGGTGCACTGTGGAGTGGGTAAGACTGTTTTTAATGGCAGGCTAAACTAGAACCACTGACTTTCTTTAGCCTGCCACCAGTGAACTAGAAGGACGGAATGATTTTTTTTGAAAACTGTCTCCACACGTCTCCAACACTCTGGCTCACTTGGAAATGAGGCCCTATGTCCAAAATTCTGACCTACCCCTTGAAGTTCTCCTGCTGGCCCCGTCCACAGCAGTACAGTGATTTGCTTCCATGCCAGTTGTCCTGTCTGTTCCTCCAGACTCAGGGCATCCATAATACACTGATTATGGATATGTACCTATATAACCCCACAAATCTTCAATTGACTTTGAACTTTTACAAACTATGCCAATTTCTCTTATAACTACTTGCAACAAGTTTGGCATTGTGTGTGATATGATGAATGAAATTCATTAATTCCACATTTTTTCATGTTTTGTCTGAATGAACCTTATAGCTGAACACGGAATTGTGGTTGTGTTTGTTTGTACCTGTCCACTGCTGGCCATACTGATGGACAACAGTCCCCCTCCTCTTAGCGCATTAAAAGTGATGTCAGGACTGTCTACACCTTCTGGAAGCAAGAAGTTCTGATTCAGCCACATCACCACCTGCACGCACACATAGACAATACATATTATACACATTTTAATGAAAATGATGTGGAACTGATCCTATTGCCCAGCCTACCCGCTGCGGTCGGTCGTTGATATTGAAGGTGACCCTCCCAGTTGGCGGAGCACCTGAGGAGTCAACTGTGAAGTCATACATGGCGAAACGAGGCAGCTGTCGAGTGATTTCAAACACATGGAACTGGGTGCTGCAGGAGCCACAAAACGGTGTTAATCACATGAGGAGGGAGGAAAAGTAATGCATGCTTTATATTCTGACACACATCCTACCTAGTCTTCCCTCCGACAAAGGCTTTGATGTGCAGATCTACTGGTATGTCTTTAGGGGGGACAATGGGGACTCGGACACAGCCCGACAGGTTCTGGGCACTGGGGTGGACGACGTGACTCTCCCCCTCAAATATCCCCTCTGCGAATATGAGCACTGCACGAATAATGGTTTCTGGAGAGCAGATTCAGGGACTTAGTATTCTCTTGGCATTCTTAAAATCCTTGGCTCAAGTGCCGAAAAACACACACTCACCATTTGGTGTTGAAATGCTGAGCTCCACATGAGCCCTCTGGTCGTCTGTAGCAGGTCTCACTGACAATGCTGTCTGGAGCTGAGTGTTAGCTGGTATCACACCCATCCCACTGTTTGTCTCTGACACACCCTGAAACAACAGAGCAGTTTGTTGTAATTTTTTCTTACTAATATATCATATGTATGTATATTGATATAATGTTGAAAAGTTCAAAATATTGACTTCAGTTAGAAATAAATAAATGCTGAAATAAATAGACAACAAACCTTAGAATTCTCTTCATAGTTCCGCAGCTCCAGCAACAGATTCTGTCGTCTTTGGCTGAGCTCTCTAATGAGGTCTTGTTCGGCACTGGAGTCCATGAGATTCCCTTTAAGGTCTTTACTGGCTGGCAGGTAACCACGGACTATAAGATGATGACACATTTATAACACTGATTAAATGTTCAGTTCTCCCAAATTGTGTTCAGCGTGCTGTGTCTGAATTAAAGGAAAAGTCACCAGTGTTGATAGTAAATGTAGTTGACTGAATACATTCCTCAGTGTTCTGTATGAACTGATCAACTACATTTACCATCCACACAGAAAGGACATCTACATTACTGACTATTTAGCTGACTTTATGACGGTGCATCGACCCTCCAAAGCCCTTAGGTCAGCTGACCAGATGGTCCCGGATGTCCCTCGATCGCACTTAAAGTTGAGAGGAGATCAAGCCTTTGCTGTGGCGGCTCCCACCTGTTCACCCTGGCCTTTGGCTGAGTAGTCACCTATTTGTATCTTTTATCTGTTTTATTTCACCTGTTTGTATATTTTTTCTGTTTTATCGCACCTGTTTGTATCTTTTCACTGTTTTTACCTTTTTTGCTTTTACCGTTCTTGCTGTTGATTTTGCTATGCTGTAAAGCACTTTGGTTGACCTAAGGCTTTTTAAATGTGCTATATAAATAAAGCTGACGCTGACATTGACGTTGCTGGTGGTTGCTGGTCAGAGCTTCACTAATGCAGTGCAAATAAAATGCAACACATCTCCACTGAACACCAGTCACAGCATAAATCCACAAGACAAATTTGGACAGACACAGCCAAACAACATACCCTCTCCCTCAATGGAGGTGCAGATAAGTTGTTTCTGTCCATCCAATCTGTAGTCTCCCTCCACCACTCCGGCCACAGAAGAAGAGAAGTTGTCTTTGAAGATGACCTCACCTGTGCGGTCACTACGAGCATCAATCTGATATAAAAGGGAAGAATATGATCAAAGGTTAAAGACTAGCTAGAGATGCAGTAAGTTAGTGAACTAATGACTTCTAAATGCCAAGCCCACTAGGTTGTGAGCTTACCTTTCCATTGGACCAGCCAGTGATCAGCTCCACCACCCCATCAGCATTCAGGTCAAAGGCATGGATACTCATTGCATGATTCTTAGACTGATCGGGGAGAGAAAACACATTATTGAACAAGGAAATGTATTTAAGGTATGGGTGAAAGTAAACTGGCGAATATTAAGGGATACTGCTTTAATTGGCAGCAGCAAAAAAAGGAGAAAAGACAACTGAGCAGCATCAGTGTAATGTTGGTTTTGCCACAGATGTGTCTAATTGTGTTATTGTATATACACACACACACACACACACACACATATATATATATATATATATATATATATATATATAGATATATATACACAGCCAAAAGTATTTACTCACCCATCCAAATAATCAGAATCAGGTGTTTCAATCACTTCCATGGCCACAGGTGTATAAAATCAAGCACCTAGGCATGCAGACTGAATATTCCAGTCAACCGTCAGCTGTATTATAAGAACGTGGAAGTGTTTGGGAACAACAGCAACTCAGCCACAAAGTAGTAGGCCACGTAAACTGAGGGAGCGGGGTCAGCGGATGCTGAGGTGCATAGTGTGAAGAGGTCACCAACTTTCAAGAACAGTGCACAGAGAGCTTCATGCAATGGGTTTCCATGGCCGAGCAGCTGCATCCAAGCCATACATCACCAAGTGCAATGCAAAGCGTCGGATGCAGTGGTGTAAAGCACGGCGCCACTGGACTATAGAGCAGTGGAGATGCGTTCTCTGGACTGACGAGTCAAGCTGCTCCGTCTGGCAATCTAATGGACGAGGAGAACAATACTTATCGGACTGCATTGTGCCAAGTGTAAAGTTTGGTGGAGGGGGGATTATGGTGTGCGCTTGTATTTCAGTTTGTCCAGTGCACAAAGCAAGGTCCATAAAGACATGGATGACAGTCTGGTGTGGACAAACTTGACTGGCCTGCACTGACCTCACTGACCTCAACCCGATAGAACATCTTTGGGATGAATTAGAGTGGAGACTGAGAACCAGGCCTTCCCGTCCAACATCAGTGTGTGACCTCACAAATACGCTTCTGGAAGAATGGTCAAAAATTCCCATAAACACACTCCTAAACCTTGTGGAATGGGATGTCACTTAAGTTCATATGCAGGCATATATGTTAAGGCAGGTGAGTGAATACTTTTGGCAATACATATATATATATATATATATATATATATATATATATATATATATATATATATATATATATATACTGTATGTACACACACATACATATATGTGTATACACACACACACACACACACACACACACACACACTATATATACTGACCAAAACACATGAACACATGAAATATCACATGAAATCTCAAAGGATTTGCTTTTGTTTGCTGTGTGCCTACATGTTGTTCCACTTGACTGCACGTCCCTAGAATTTGTCACCGATGATGAAACGGAGCAGATCTTAATCACCGAGCCTTTTAAAACCTGGTCAATAAGTAGCCTTACCAATGGCGATCCTTAATACTCATTTGCATTGTCCTGGTGAGACATTCGTCAATGGCACGACTACATCAAAATCAGAGAGAAAAATCAGGGCCATTAGTATGCTGACAGCTGGAATGGCACAGAGACATGTTGCCAGGGCCTTGGGTGTTCATGTGTCGACCATTTCGCGTCTATGGAACCGGTATAATGAGACAGGGCGCACTAACGACCGACCACGTGTCAACACGCCTCGGCAGGACCGCCACATTCGTCTTCAACATCTGAGAAACCGTTTCCTGCCAGCTACAGTGACTGCAGCACAGACCAGAGGTCGACATCAGAACAGAATCAGCGACCAAACAGTACGCAATCGCTTGCGTGAAGCTGGGTTGCACAGCCGACGTCCCCGCTGTGGTTCTCCTGTTGACTCCAGCATGTTGCTATGTCTGTCTGCAATGGGCAAGAGCGCTATTACACTGCATTCGAATTAAAACTTCGTATCTGATATGTGTTGTTAGCATGTCACTTGAATTTGGTACAATATGCATAAAACATCGGAGTGTTATGTTGGAAGTTTTGGTCAGTATATATATATAGTAGGCTATATAATATAAGCAGCCCTATATGCAACAAATGATGCCAGCATTAGCTTCTTTGGCAGTTGGATCTCCAGTAGCTCGTCTGTTGGATCGGACCACCCGGGCCAGCCTTCTTTCACCAACAGCATCAATGAGCCTTGGCCGGTTCACCACTGTTCTTCCCTTGGAACACATTTGATGGATACTGACCACTGCAGCCACCCGTCAAGAGCTGCAGTTCTGGACATGCTCTGATTCCCATTATACCTGCTTCAAACACATCAACTTTGAGGACATAATGTTCAATTGTTGCCTTGTATATCCCAGATGCCATGATAAAGAGATAATCAGTGTTTTTCACTTCATCTCTCAGAAACACGGTGTGTAAGCTATGCTATCTGTACTCCAACACAACAAAAGTGTTTCTACCATGGATGTATTCCAAAACACGTCACCCCCCCAGTTTTCAGAAGGAGATGTTTCCATAAGCGAGACTCTTTCTCTTACTTTTTCTTTTCTTTCTCAGACACTTAAAATAATAATCACAGCCTGTAATGTAAATGGCTGTGTTGGCATGGTCCAATGACACCACACTGCAGCCTGTGAACAGCTGCCATTTACCACTCTCCCTCAATGCTTGACCCAACTCAACTGTTGTCCCTATCAGTAAATTAGACACTAAAAATACCAGAAAAGAGGGTCCAGGATGAGTTATTTTGTAGAACCCTTTAAAGAATATGGAGTCATTCATTTAAACTATCATGCAGGACATGTGACAAAATATCTGACACTTTACAAGATAGCAGTGAGGGAATAAAAAAAACAAAGGCTCACACTGGATGCAGAAGCGATTTGGCAAAGCAGTAGCCTGGTTGTTCACAGCAGAACTGCAGCGCTTTTCCAGTGTGAATGTGGCGCAAGGCTTTCAGAGGGAAAGCCCAATGGAAACAGATATTACACCTCCACCTTGACCAGTGTCAGCCCCTCTAATCTAAGAGGACATTATTATTACTAATGATATGCAGTACCTTAATCCTCCAGTAACGGGCAGTGCGGTCATAAACTCCAACGGTGCCATTGGCTAAGGCGTAACCAAACCTGCTGTCATGCATGTAGCACAGTGATGTCACTGTCTGTAGGGAATAGGACACAGGAGAAATCAGAAATCAGCTCAGAATAATGATTTAAAATATTAACATGCAACTGTCCTCTTTACAAAATTTTAGTGTTTATAAAACACACTGTCATATTCAGTGTCGATGGATTTTCTCTGGAGTCAAAAAAAGAGTGCATCCATTTACCTCATTTTCAGTCATCTCAGACACAAGCTCATCCTCTTTGAATACCCTGATGTCAAAGTCCTCCGATCCCACCAGGAGCTGTAGTCACACCACATAATAGTGTAGTTTTTTTTTAAATCAAAAACTTATTATGTCACTGTGAATTTATAATTCATTTAACTCATATCTACAGTTTAGTCAATTAGAGAGCTATAGAAAACGAGAGGAAGAGGTATGAGGAAGACGAGCAACAAAGCTCTGGAGTCAGTTACCAGAGACAGGCTATCAGTGACGTACCTCATTTTTCCCATCCCCAGTGAAGTCACAGAGCACCAGAGATCTCACATTATCACCAGTTACCTAAAAACAAGATACTCCATGAGTTCATTCAGCCAAGGAATGATTAATCTACAAATAATTGCATTTACCGTACTTGTCATCTCATGTAAAAACAAAGAGGCCCAATCTAAAACAACTAGGCAAAAGACCACGTCCCATAAGTGGCTAGAAACTAGAGGCAGAAATATAACAAACAGAAATGTGTTTTTAACAGTCTAACTAGTTAGAGTTTAATTCTTGTAGGCATCATGATTTCAAAATCTTGCTGTTCTTACTGTCCAGAAGAGGTCATTTCCCTCATAGTCAAAGCCCTGTAAGGCGCAGTTCCCTCCGATGATGGCTAGAGGAGTTGCAATGTCCCCGAGTTTCCCCAACACAATTGCATTGGCCCCATCTGTCACCTACACATGTACACGTATGAATGAAGGAACAAATTCAGGAACTCAAAAGGTTGTAGATTGACGCTTAAATGTATGAGAGTCAATTCCTCAGGACAGGACTCAGCAGATCACCTGCACCTGGAAAACATGGGCCACTCCTTTGAGGACAGCAATGCACAGGTTTCAGCCAGGGAGGACAGATAGTTTGACAGAGGAGTTAAAGACACCATCTTTGTCAAACTTGAGAAATCATGTCCCAACAGAGGGGGAGGACTATAACTTAACCCTCAGACACCACTAGGAACATTTTTGTCCATTTGAGCATTTTTTTTCCTCTTCATCTGGCCATCATTTTGGCTGTGTTAGTGCATATGGCACAATTTTTTGAAAGAAAGTCTCTCTCGACAAATTTTGGAATTCAAATTAATTTTTTTTCCAATAGAGTAATATAATTATGAATTGAATTATGGAGCCCATCCCAGCTGTCATAGGGTGAATGTTATGAACAAGTATGTTACTGAAAATCAGAGGATGGATCTACAAGTGATGTAAACAAACTATATACATTTTAACTTTTAGTACAATTTAGAGAACAAAAAATTTGTGTGTGTGTGTGTGTCAGAGTTTAGACAGAGTTCAGCCCATCCATCAGGATATAAGTGACAATGTCTATGCTACAATACACATTTTTCATTGTTTGCACCCAAATGTATCCCACCACTTATTCTCTTCAGCTCCACTCACGTCTCTGTAGAATATATCAGTGTTGTCATGGACATCATAGGCCAGCAAATTGGTCTGAGATCCCACTAACAGCGTGTCCCCAGTGGTGTTTGGACCCAGCACTCCTGCTGTCAGACAAGTGACTGCCTGGTTGATGTTGAGGAGTGAGATGTTGGAGTCTTGTACACTCTGGCTCAGTCGGTGGGACACAGGTCTCTGGCCACGTGCATGAGGGTTGTGGATAAAAACCTTTCAGAGAAAATTTAAGGTGTGAGATACAAACATAAAATATAGCACATGCTAGATGTCACTTAAGTTATGGTGAAACAGTGGGAATGTTTATTTCCCTCACCTTCCCAGCCTGTGTGGCTGCTGTAAGGCATGGGTGGACTCCATCAAATTTCCCAACAGTCACCATGCGAGGGTTAATCTTGTGGTTCAGCTTCAGTGTGAATATAGGGACCAACATGGTGCCTATTGTATATCCCCAACCAGCCAAGGGTCGAAATGAGACAAGAGACACAGTTGGAGGCATATTACGTAAATTAAATTGGGGAAATTACGTGCAAAATAGGCTGCAGTGCACTCCTAAATAACAATACGTGGTTTTGCTAACACTAATGTAATTACGGGATTTACCCATAGGCACCCAGTGGAGAGTTCTGTTGCCTAGCAACAAAGAGAGGCAAGCTAAAGCTTTTCATCTGGCTAATCTCTCCGTGGTTTGCTGTACAAGAATGGCAATTATACGGTAAAAAGACACCCCGTTACTTTTACAACAAACTGTGAGACCGGTTTCAATCGCATGAAATATGTTTGCCCTTCGAAGGAAAGAAAATCGCCTACATTTGCCTCCGGTGCCTTGCAAGCCGAGCATGCATAGCGTAGCTAACGTTAGCCTCACTGGCTTGATTGTCGGAAACAACTAACGAGACAACAGTACAACAAGCGAGTACACCTTTGAAAAACGTTCTGCAAACAATCTCACCTTCCCCCTCCTCAAGTGCAAATGTTCAAATGAGCTAACCAGCTAATGGACCAGCAGGTTAGCACGACAACACAGTAGATTCCCTGCCAACAACTTCTTCCTGTCTGGTCGTTTCAAAATAAAAGATTCTGGTTAAATTTCCTTACCTTCCTTCCTCTCCCTTTCCTTAGGATTGCGATGGGAGAGCAGTGAAGGCATGTAAATAAGAAGGCCATCGTAAACTCGGTTACTGTACACGATGAGACATCGGTATGTATTGTTTTTTAAGTTCAAACTGTTCGTCTACACAATAATCAATATGCAACGGTGAATTCATACCCGAATAACACTTTTAATTTTCACTGTTGGCCTGTGAGTTCCAATGAAAGCGTTTATTATAACACAAACATGTCCAGTGAATATACTATGTACTGCATTTTCAGACTGTATCAGGCTGACGGTTGTGTTATGCTTGTCATGACTCCATGGTGTTCAAAGTGGGGCTCGTCCAGGATTTGAACCCGAGACCTCTCGCACCCTAAGCGAGAATCATGCCCCTAGACCAACGAGCCTAATCACATACACCTGCTAGCGTGTATGTGTTGGGCACCTGCTAGCGTACCACAGAGGACCACATCACATCTGAAGAAAGAGCGCCATCTAATGCCCAACATGTTAGCTCACAAAATGGGCAGACTGGCAATTAATTATTTGGCTTAATTTTTTTGTCATTTGTGGCTTTTAGCCATTTAAGTTACATTTTTTGATCGCATAAACTAAAATTCAAAATATTATACAGTTATCAAAAATGTACACTATTTTTGGTACATAACACTAAACAATAAAATTAAAAAATATATGGAAAAAAAATAAAAAATATATAACGTAATTGGAGCAATCGACTGAATTCATGTTGCAAAAAAAAAAAACTCAGTGTGCAGATTATTTGTGATGTACAAATGAATCTCATCAACATGGCTGTGAGGTGGTCTGGTTCAACACGCGATTTATACATCCTAAATAAAAGCATGGTGGGAACAGGCTGCAGACGGGCGTGGTGCGTGATGCCTGGAGTAAATATTGACTGGTCATCAGTCCTCTCCCTGACTCATGGTTTGCATGTGTGCATCCCCGATTATCATCTACACACTGCCTAAAGTCACAAATAGCTTCACCAGCATCTCTCCTGAACTACAGTTCTATTTCACATCAGTGCGATCCATCAGGCGCAGCACATGTGGCGTCTAATCCTGTGTTTTAACTCAGGTTACCGTGGCTATGCCCTGAAGTTTATCCTCTTTCTCCTCTCGTGATGAGGAGAACCTCATCATGGAGCCTGTTTAAATGAATTTACATATGTATTTATGGGTGTGGTGAGGGAGGCGTACGCGACACATACTTGTGCACTCAATTCCACGCTGATTGGGATGTACCAACAAGGCTGCAGGTCCAGATAAGGTGTCAGGTCCGACCCTGAAAGCATGTGCAGACCAACTGGCAGAAGTCTTTCTGGACATTTTCAACCTGTCCCTGCAGCTCTCTATGGTCCCTGTCTGCCTGAAGTCCTCCATCATTGTGCCTGTGCCCAAAAAAAAACATCACATGCCTCAATGACTACAGTGGACTACAGGAGGTCCAGGAAGACTGAACACGCTCCTCTCTGCATACATGGGGAGGCAGTGGAGCGTGTGGACAACATCAAATTCCTGGGCATTTCCTCTGACCTCTCCTGGACTGTGAATACTTCACACCTGGTGAAGAAGGCCCAACAACGACTCTTCTTTCTCAGGAAGCTGAAGCAAACTGGACTCTCTCCTCAGCTGCTTGCAAACTTTTACAGAGCCACCATTGAGAGCATCCTGTGTCTCAGTATGACAGTGTGGTATGGCAGCTGCACAGCGCAGGACAAAAAAAAATTAACCCGGGTGGTGAGGACAGCACAGGGGATTGTGGGCCGCCGTCTACCAGATCTGGACTCAATCTACACTGCCCAAGTCCAGAGGATGGCCAGACGCATTGCAACTGATCCCACCCACCCAGGCAACATACTGTTTGTACTGCTTCCATCAAGAAAGTGGTACAGGAACATCAAAACAAGGACAAAAAGACTGAAAGATAGCTTCGTCCCCAGAGCTGTGAAAGCAATACCCCCCCTGTATTTTGACACCTATACTTCACATCCCCCCACACCTCTTCTCACACCCACCCCTGCTGACAATCAATAGCCAAACAGTTCTTGCACGGCGATGCACTTCATCTACTCCTTCTCCACATTCTGCAAATTTACATTTCTGTTGAAAACATCAAACTATGGGTGCAATATCACATTCCATTGTAAATATCAGATTTCTACTGCAAATATCACGTATGGTGCTAATTTCTGTTTTCTGTTCTGTTTTGACATTTCTGTTGCAAGTACTACATTTTTGCTGTAAATACTTTATTCCTATTTTATATTGCATTTCTATTGTATATATCACTTCTCTGCAAATACGGGTGTTTTTTTTTTGTATTTTAGATTTTTATATTTATGTCCTTTACATCTTTATTTTTATTTATTTATGTTATGTTATTTATTTTTTTATTTATTTAAGTGTGTCCTAAAGCTGAGAGACTGAGATGCGTGCATAATGACAATAAAGAATCTTGAATCTTGAATCAAGGGAAGCTGCATTCGTAATGTTTCTTATATCTGGATTTTTGACAGTGTACGCCAATTTCTAGATTACAGCTTACACTCTAAGGCATTACTTTTAAATAAATACACACAGTTATGTTACAATATGGTGTCTTTGTCCGTTACTTGATAAATGATTTCCTGATTGATGAATTCAGATTGCTTTCATTCATGTTGTCAGATGGCACAAGGAACGAGTGATATGTCCCCAGAACATTAATGTCATTGCATCAGCACTGGGAACCCTGCGTTTCTGTGAGCAGCACACACACACTGCGTGTGCGCAGAACAGACCATAGTCTCTGCATGGAGCAGCTTGCTGTGACATGGGGCTCCTCACAGCAGGGAATTCACAACAGCAGCCCCCACATTCATTCATGAATGCATAGAAGAAGTAGAAGTCCCTGCTGTTGTTAAGAGACCCTGGTGACCGTGTCATCTTCGGGCATCTTGAGGAGTGGTACCAGCTTGGTAACCGCACAAGTGTAAACTGCCCCTTTAATGTTGACGTCCGCCAAACGAACTAGGAACCCTAGGAAGCTGGAGATCCACTACCATAACTACTTGGTCTCCTGCGAGGTCAACTGTAAGGGTCCTCCACTTCTGGTGGCGTTGAAGGTCAGGAAGGTACTGGCGGGTGAAATGGCTCCATAACTGGTCTGCCAGGACCTGGATATGCCTCCAACGGCGGCAGCCTAGAAGATCACAGGAACTATATGTGGCTTGTGGAAGCGATATGTCATGCCGCTCCATCAGCAGCAAGTTAGGCGTCAAAGGATCGGGTCAGCCAGGTCAGAAGAGGAGTATCCCAGGGGCTTGGAGTTAAGTATACCCTCTACCTCCGTGAGGACAGTTGACAGCACCTTCTCTGATACAACTTGGTCCCATAGCACAACTTGGAAAGAGGTTTGACTGATCTTACCTCCCTCTCCCACGCGCCACCGAAGTGGGGTGAAAGAGGAGGATTGGACCTGAATGTGAAGGGAGGTGAGAGATTACCTCTGTCTTGTTGGATACCCACTGCCTGATCTCAAATCCCCCTTTGGCTAGGAGGTCTCTCAGGCGGTCAAGAAGATCCTTTGCCTGCTGTGGTGAGCGGAGTGATTTCAGACAGTTATCCACAGGCAGGACACGCCATTCATAGATGTCAGGTGAGCTTTCTCTGTCCATGTCTCGCCAGAGGAAGCAGAGAAGTGGGCGGTCCTCGGGCAGAAGTCTGATTTGATGAAACATAGCCCGTATATCTCCGCTGATGGCGACCACATGTTCTTGAACTCTGAGCAGAACCCCAAGTAGCGACAGTGCGAGAAATTGTCCTGGTAGCAGGTCATCATTCAGAGCGCTGCCCTAATAGCGTTGAACACCACCCTTGCCTTTTGTTTATGATGTACTAAGTGGTGTGGAATGTACCAGCATTCAGCAGAATGGTTGGCCTCCTCGCTGGTGATCCCCTCAGCGTATCCTGCCTCCACTAACTTGTGGATTTCCTGGTTGTAAACTTTAGCAAACTCAGGATTGGTTGACAGACGGCATTCTGTGGAGGAGGGACATCACAGCAGCAAGTGATGTTCAAGGCAGAGCTACTTTCTTTTTTCGAAGGAGAGGCGTTGCATATCTTGTGACACCATCCACTATTACAGCGGTGCTCTTCTCATCATGCATGGTGACAACTGCTTGATCTTGTTTGGATCTTGTCAACTCCCTTTCACTTTTCAATGGCAAAACGTCCAGCTGCCACAGGTGTTGAACATCCTTGTGTAGGTCAGGACAAGGTGTGTCAACTGACAGGTGAAGGAAGGAGCTCTCACCGGGTGGACGTTGGAGAAGGTTGGTGGGCCCTTGTATTGCCCAGCCAAGTTGGGTGCAGACTGCTACTGGTGCTCCGATGGGTCAAGTCAAGTCAAGTTTATTTGTATAGCCCAATATCACAAATTATGAATTTGCCCCATTGGGCTTTACAATCTGTACAGGATATGACACCCTCTGTCCTTTACAAATGACCCTCGCATCGACTAAGGAAAACTCCCCCCCCCCCAAAAAAAAACTTTTAACAAGGAAAAAGACCTCAGGAAGAGCAACAGAGGAGGGATCCCTCTTCCAGGATGGACAGACGTGCAATAGATGCCATATGTACAGAATAACAACAATGAAAACACACTGTATATATATATATATATGTATATATATGTATATACTGTATATAATGTATATACAGTATATATATACAGTATATACAGTATATACATATATATACACATATATATATATATATAGAGTCCATTGTCTGACGCAATTAGCAGGTCGTTAGTAATTTTCATCAGAGCAGTAGTTATAATCTTCTCATTAAAGAATCTCATGAGGTCACTACTACTGAGGGTTATGGGAATACATGGTTCAACAGAGTTGTGGCTCTCTGTCAGCCTGGCTACAGTGCTGAAAAGAAACCTGGGTTTGTTTTTATTTTCCTCTATTAATGATGAAGAATAAGCTGCTCTGGCCTTACGGAGAACCTTCCTATAAGCTTTCAGACTATCATGCCAGTCCAGGCGAGACTCTTGCAGACTGGTTAAATGCCACTTCCTTTCAAATCTTCTTGCTGCTTGCTCTAAACTGCAGGTGTGAGGGTTATACCATGAAGCCAGCTTTCTATGCTTTACTAGCTTCTTTTTTTAGAGGAGCAACAGAGTCTAGAGATGCTCGCAGAGAGTCTGCAGAACTATCTACCAAATTATCAATTTGAGTAGGACTGAAGTCTGTGCCCCCAAGTATATCAAGGTTAGGCACTGAATTAAAAGCTAATGGAATTATATACTTGATGCAAGCACAGCCTCTTATATTATAACTATAGAAAAGTTTGGTCTTGTCCCTTGCTGGTTAAATGGGACAGGTTGAAATCCTAGTGGTGGTCCAGATTGAGGAGTGGCCTGTTGCTGGACATACTGAGGATAACACTGCTGTTGTGTGGTTGTGGCGAAGGGCTGTGGCATAGCTTGAGGCTGTGGAGGTGAATGCTGTATTGGCTGGGGTGTGTACAGGGCGGGTGGATGTATCAGCAGGGCTGTAGGCTGACTTAGCAGAAACACTGTTGGCAGTGCCTGTTGAGCTGACTGGTGCCCCAGCTGGACGTGCTAACCTGCATGCTGGGCAGGCAGAGAAGGTGGATATAGTCTCTGGGTGAGCGGGGTGTGTTGAGCTGGCTGACTTGCAAGGAGCTGTGGAAACTCTGGTACTCGTCCAGTTAAGGTAGCTGAATGATGAGTAGACTCACTGAGGTCCAGTGGTTGTGCTGCTGTGTGGATGGATGGCTGCAAAGCTCTGGCGGCCTGAGCTGTTGACCTGAGTTCTCCGTGCCGTATGGGCTGTGCTGTAGGTGGGCGACTGGGTCACTGTTGTCTAGGAGATGACTGTATCCTCCATCAGCTGATCTCCAACAAATCTGATTATCCAGGGGGGATACTCTGGGCGCTGTCACTTCACGGTGGTGAGTCTGAGGAAGACTTGAGCATGAAAGTAATTAACAAAGTAACTGAGTTAGCTTTTGAATGAATTAACTAGAAACTGTAACTATTTATCTATTTAGTTAACTATTTGTTAGTAACTAGCACATCACTGTGCATCAATAATTCATCTGGTGTGGTTTTATCACATTCTTAGATGGGAGAGTTTTCACTTAATGTTTTTTGGTATGTTTGTTATTGTTATGATGCGAGACAAAATGATTCATTAATTGATTTTTTTGTCCATTTCTACAGATCACAGCCACATTACAACTAGTAAAATCTTGTTAATTATCAGAAAATGTTTCATAATAATCCTTATGTTTGCAGTTAAAACACATTTTATTTCTTTTTATTAAATATACATAATAAATATTTATAACTATCACCTACTAGATTTCTTTGCTGTTGTTTGTTGTGTCTTTGTTGCTGTAAAATTATCTTTGCTGCTGGGGAGTGATTAAAACAAAGAAAAACAAAACAAAAAAAACACTAAGCAAAAACTGGGTCAATTTATACCCCACTGTTAGACATGAACGCATGTTCATGTGAACGCATGAACATCCACACACACACACACACATACACATACATATATGTATGTATGTATGTATGTGTGTGTGTGTGTGTGTGTGTGTATTGTGGAGTTACCACAAAAACCTTTCGCTTTAGTTATTGTTAATATTGAAACATAAATGGTAATGGTATATAAAAAACATAATGAATGAGCTCTTTATGAAGAGTGTTTGGCTCTTAAAAGAGCCTTTTGGGGGGCTGGTGTCCAGCAGCTAGATTTTCACCAGATTTACTTGGACTTCGCGGGTTTCTCGGTCTTCTTGGGCAGCAAAACAGCCTGGATGTTAGGCAATACACCGCCCTGAGCGATGGTCACTCCACCCAGCAACTTGTTGAGCTCCTCATCGTTGCGAACAGCCAGCTGCAAGTGACGAGGAATAATACGAGTCTTCTTGTTGTCTCGTGCAGCATTTCCAGCCAATTCCAGAATTTCAGCGGTCAGATATTCCAGCACAGCCGCCAGATAGACTGGAGCACCAGCACCTACACGCTGCGCATAGTTTCCTTTACGCAGAAGCCTGTGAACACGACCGACTGGGAACTGAAGCCCAGCACGAGAAGAGCGAGTTTTAGCCTTAGCTCTGGCTTTACCTCCAGTTTTGCCTCTTCCACTCATTTTTTGCTGTTTTTTGTCGTCAAGATGAAAAGAAATGTATCTCCAGCAGCCGAAACCCTCCTTTATATGTCCACAGAGCCCGCACTTTTGCCCACAGACCAACCAGTAAAGAGGCGCTCAGCAGGTCAGCAGACAGCGACCCATTCATAACGACTCTCCGCCAATAAGCAGCGCAGTTTCGGCCGGGGGGGTCGCTGCTCTAGGCGGTGCTGAGCTCCAGAGGAGCCCTTCTCCAATCAGGAGCCGGAGGTCTGAAGCAGCGTCACCACTTTACAGCCGGTTCCACTGTTTAAGAGCGGCACATCTCTTCACTATAGACTACTTCATCTCTTGACCGAAGAGAAGAAATTATGGCAAGAACCAAGCAGACCGCTCGTAAATCCACCGGAGGTAAAGCTCCAAGGAAGCAACTGGCTACCAAGGCTGCCCGTAAGAGCGCCCCGGCCACCGGCGGCGTGAAGAAGCCTCACCGTTACAGGCCCGGTACTGTGGCTCTGAGAGAGATCCGTCGCTACCAGAAATCTACGGAGCTGTTGATCCGCAAGCTGCCCTTCCAGCGCCTGGTGAGAGAAATCGCTCAAGATTTCAAGACCGATCTGCGCTTCCAGAGCTCCGCTGTTATGGCTCTGCAGGAGTCCAGTGAGGCTTACTTGGTTGGCTTGTTTGAGGACACCAACCTGTGCGCCATCCACGCCAAGAGAGTCACCATCATGCCCAAGGACATCCAGCTGGCTCGTCGCATCCGTGGAGAGCGAGCTTAAACTGTTTGCTACTGCTCCACAAACCACAACGGCTCTTTTAAGAGCCATCTCAATCTGACTGAAGGGATTCTTTCTCTAATAAACATACCGCCCTGCATTAAGTTTACAATAATAATATATACTTGTATGTATCTGCTAAATATATGGTCTACACAATGTTATATTGCTTTGAACATTCGGCAACACCAAGGATAGTCAGCTACGCCAAATTTTGTATTAGAAAAACAGTACATTTGTTGTTTACATTCAGTACTAAAGTATTTTACTCGTTATTGATCACTTAATTTGTCTCCATAAAACATGGGGAAGCAGTGAGTTGCATTCATGTTGCTGAATATGCAGCTGCTCATAGATACTGAGCCTGCTGTGAAGCGTGTCTGCTCACTGTTTACTTTATTTAAATCACATGGAAACGCCATAGCGCTACAGTATAACCATATAGACCCCTACACAAACCAGACATTGGGTTTTACTAAGATCATGTATTTTTCGATGACTTTCGATGTGACCATAAAAAATCGTGAATTGAGAAATATTCCTGTCTGGACTTTTCTTTCTCTGAGCTGTTCAACTTTAAAAAAAACTTGACTATGAATCAAATGTTAGCAGAAGGGAAATATCACTGACTTTGGTGGTGGTGGTCAACACTTCCAGTCAGGATGCAACAGATCTCAGCTCAGCAGCAGCACAGGTTCAGCACCCTGGAGAGAGACAGCAGCTCTGTCTGTGTCATTGTCACTGATATGTGTTGATGTTTATTACATCGTCACCATGAACGTCCGTTATACTATATTGAAATACTGAAGCTGACCAATATAGCTATTACTTCTGTTTACCTGTTTCTCAATAGGTGGCGCTAATGCACCAAAGAGTTAATTCTCGCCCTATAGGACCCGCTTCCCCCTACCGCTTTCTATCACGTCCTCAAGCAGGGTTTATAAAGCTGGGAACGCAGCGAAAACCACGTTTTTCTGGTAAATAGCAATTGTTCAGCATGAGTGGAAGAGGCAAAGGAGGAAAGGGACTGGGTAAAGGAGGCGCAAAGCGTCACCGGAAAGTTCTTCGTGATAACATCCAGGGAATCACCAAACCTGCTATTCGCCGTCTGGCTCGCCGTGGTGGAGTGAAACGGATCTCAGGTCTGATCTATGAGGAGACTCGTGGTGTATTGAAGGTTTTCTTGGAGAACGTGATCCGTGATGCCGTCACCTACACGGAGCACGCCAAGAGAAAAACCGTTACTGCCATGGATGTGGTGTATGCTCTGAAGAGACAGGGACGCACTCTGTACGGTTTCGGTGGATAAACACACACATCTCTAAAAAACATCAAAGGTCCTTCTAAGGGCCACCCACTTTGTCAACATAAAGAGTTTTGTTTTTCTCTTTCTTTTCTCGCTCTTTTTCTGTTTTCTTAAATTATTTTTCTTTGCTTAAAGGGGTCGTTATGTCATTTTTTTTAAGTATTTTATTACAACGAATTAACGTTTTAATTAATAAATACATTTTCATTGGTGTAAGATAACATTGGTCAACAATGTGACTTATGTTGGGCCGCCCGGGAGCGCCCCATACCCGTCCACGGCCGGTCGGTGCCTGCTGGGAAGTTCTCCGGACCGAATGAAAGCTGTGGAGATCCAAGGAAAAACAGACCCCAGACGGGGGAGCCAGGGATCCACGGTAATAGTGGTCCCGCGAGTTGACCTATTCGACTTACCGTGGTTCCAGACATATTGCAATGCATGCAAAATCAAATTTAACCACAAGATGGGAGACAAATTTACATAGTGTCCGTTTGAGGAAGGTTAAATCTAAAAAACAGATAGAAAACAGATAAATAGATAGTGTGTTGAAGCAGTGAAGGTTTTCCAAAGCTTTTCTCATTATGGAAAACAAACAGCTGTAATATTAACTACGTAATTTATGATATCCGTGTGTGTTATGGCAATGACTATAAATGGATAAGTCACCATTTGTTCTCCTGTAGAAAATGGATGGATGGATATATCAAATGCTGTTCTATTAATGCATCCTTTATGTGTAAACCAATCATTTGGCCAAGATGTGTTGTGGTGTAGTGCCATGAAATATTATGTGACAGGAAGGGTAGTGTTTTTGTTCAGTGTCAGAAGACACTGATCATGCGTATGTAACTGGCACAATGATATATAGTAGAGGGGAGATTTTATTTTTGTTCAGAAAAAAAATGACCATTTTGGGGTTTTGACTATTTTTGTTGTTTTTTTTAGATACAACTTTTCCAGTCTTTGAAAACTCTAGTTCACATGACACATAGTGTATGAGGCTGGTGAACACAAAAACTCAACAGCAAGTCTGTATGAATGTGGTTAAACCAATTTCTGTATCGTCCAGTACTCTAGTGGGTCCTCTAATCTTTCAATATTTGGCTCAGACAGGTGGGGAGTGAAGACTGGCCCTGGTGGTCTGATCCATCGGACCAAATAAGTTAATACTGGTTTTGAATGAAAGGTGTCAGTTTGTTGAGTATGGAACTGTTTTGGCAGACGGGACCATCACAGTGAACTTCAGAATGCAAGCAAATACATTCACAGACGGTTTGGACCCGGAAGTGATTTGTGACGTAGCGACTAGCCATCCCCATTGGTACTGTGTGTAGTTAAATGAAATAATTGACAGGCAGCACCTTCAATTTATTGATGAAAGAAGAAGAATCAAAATACATGCCAGCTTTTCATATTGAATTTAATGTTAAAAAGGCCTCAATTATTAGAGCAATACAAACAGTCTCTCATGTGATTCAACAATGGACTGCAGATCATATGACACATTTATTAAATACAGTCTGCTGCGTCCCACCTGTGGGTCCCAACCCAGTGTTTTGGCAATGACTGCTCTAAACAATTAACTTGTAAAGTGCTGCTGCTCATCTTGAATTCCTCTTCTTTTGAGTCACTAAATCATTTTTACACCTATGTTCCCTTCAACAAACCCATCTGTTCACAGGGGGTCTCTTGTTCAGCGCATGCTCAGTCCCACTCAGAGGAAAACCAATCGTGTTCGAGTGATAGCACAGTGCTATTTGCATTGAGTGGATACAAAATGACCGCTCTGTATCAGACCCATTATCCGAATTTGGTAATTCCCCATGGTTCAACATGCCTGAAACCACGGTTAAAGCGCCCAAGAAGGGCTCGAAGAAAGCTGTGTCCAAGAGCGTCAGCAAGAGTGGTAAGAAGAAGAGGAAGACCAGGAAGGAGAGCTACGCTATCTACGTGTACAAGGTGCTGAAGCAGGTCCATCCCGATACCGGCATCTCTTCAAAAGCTATGGGTATTATGAACTCCTTTGTGAGCGACATCTTTGAGCGCATCGCCGGTGAGGCTTCCCGTCTGGCTCACTACAACAAGCGCTCCACCATCACTTCCAGAGAGATCCAGACCGCTGTCCGCCTGCTGCTGCCCGGTGAGCTGGCTAAGCACGCTGTGTCTGAGGGTACCAAGGCCGTGACCAAGTACACCAGCTCCAAGTAAAGCTTTTGATAAAACAGCAACACAAAGGCTCTTTTAAGAGCCACCCAATCCATCTAAAGCTCTTTTCCTGTTGTCTTGTGATTCGTTGAATACTGCAAAACCGTATTCAAGGAAGCAAGTGAGTTTTATGACACATTAATTGATCGTTCGTATTTGTGCCATTTTCTGTTCAGTGATTTAAGATCATATTCAGTCATCTGTATTTGAATATATTTAGTATCTGCATATCATAGCATGATTATGATTACATTACTATAGCATTTCTGTTTTTATAATTTGCAGTTAACATAATTTGTATTTAGTTTGGTGCTTAGAATGTTCAAAGACGTATAGCCAATAGGAGCTGTCGCTGAGCAATGACATCTGGAGCTTGTGCATCTATCCAATATAAAATGCTGTGTGTTTATGTCGTGTGTGAAATCCAGTAAACAGGGCGAACACGCTGTTTTCTACCGTCGTTCAAACATTAACACGTGTAGGACTCGTTCTTTCCGTCTGAACGAGAGTGGTTACATGCTTGAATATGTTAAAAACACAATAAGCGACATTTAGCCACTGCAGTTCGGCACCGTTACTTGTCTAAAACAGACCATAATCGCACATATACATTTTTTTAGATGATCATTTAAGTAAGTTAACTGTTCAATAAGTACTTTATCCACGTTCAAGCGAAAAATTCTGGGCCAGCCTGAAAAGGAAAAACAATTAGCGCAAATAAGGTTGTTTGCCAACGGTATAATACGTTTACAATCTGATGGGCCTTGTGCGCGATTCACTTAACGTTTAATTTTGGAGAATGAAAATAGATTATTTATCTTTGTTAAGTGAGTCTTAAACGCTATAGTCGTTCGAATTAATCAGTAACAAAAATAGTGGGCCTAAATAATATTCTCAGAGAAAAGTCACAAAGAGGATGGTAACAATCAGCTCAGCTGATCGGGACCGCATCAAGGATCCACAGACGAGACAAAGTTTTGAAATCTACGAGTGAAGCTGTTCAAATCTGTGACATCGTATCAAACTGGAGAGGCAGCCGGTGAGATGCTGAAATTAAAAGCTCTGTGAGGATCCGAGCTGTGCTACTCACCCGATGAATTGTTTCTGTTGCAACATGTTCTTTGTCTATGAATCAATGCGTAAAAATGCCAGTTTTACAATTCAATGCGCAAAATAGTCGCATTGTTTTCCTGCGCCTTTAACGTGGCTTTAATTGATGACGGAGTTTGTTAGTAGCCTATTGTTTGTTAGTGTTAGTTTAAGTATGTGCATATATTTTGGGGAATGTGAAATAATTAGGCGTTAGTGCAGTTTTTTTGGAGATATGGTGCTGCTGGAATATAGTCTTAAATAGTTTTTTGTTAGGTTTTGTCTACTTGCGTCTGTATACTTTCAAAGATTATGCATCCAGTGCAAGCTGGCACAGTTAAGGCTCATATATGATGAAATAAGACTAGTACAAATCAGCTGCTATGAAACAGAGAAACTACACAAGAGAGCTGAGAGACTTGCCCCCCCGTTTAAGATATCTGTTGCTTTGAAAACGAAACAATAGGATTATGTAATATGCCTTTCATAAATGGCGAGTTTCTTAACTAACTTTATACTGAGATGAGGTTTAATGACCAACAACTAATGAATAACCGTTATTTATTTTGTCCTTGTCATCTTCAAGATGTAATCAGTTACAACAAAGGAGAAAAAGGCTCTTTGAGGATGATGGGTGGCTTTTAAAAAAGCCTTTTATAACAGAGCGTTAATATCTCAGAGTGATAGTAAATCACTTTTTCTTGGATGCCGTTTTCTTGGCTTTGGGCTTGGCAGCCTTTTTAGCGGGGGCTTTCTTGGCTGCGGGCGCCTTTTTGGCGGTCACCTTCTTAGGGCTCTTGGTGATCTTTTTGGGGCTCTTCGTGGCCTTCTTGGGGCTCTTGACTGCTTTCTTCATCGCTGCAGGCTTCTTAACCTTCTTGGGGGATTTCTTGGCAACTGCTGGCTTCTTGGCTGCCGCTGTTTTGGGCTTCTTGGCCGCTGCGGGTTTCTTAGCTGCAGGCTTCTTGGCTTTAGGAGCGGCTTTCTTGGCCGGCTTCTCTGCAACCTTCTTGCTCATCTTGAAAGAGCCGGAGGCACCGATCCCCTTGGTCTGGACCAGGGTTCCCTTGGCCACCAGGCTCTTGATGGCGGTCTTAACGCGGGCCTTATTCTTCTCCACATCGTAGCCTCCGGCAGCGAGAGCTTTCTTGACGGCAGCAGCAGACACGCCGCTCCGCTCCTTGGATGCGGCCACAGTTTTCAGGATGAGCTCAGCGACGCTGGGGCCGCTCTTCTTCGGGTTAGACACCTTCTTCTTGGTTGCTTTGGCCGGCGCGGCTGCTGGAGCTACTTCTGCCATTGTTGTTTTTCCACTGAGAGTCTGGACAGACACACTATCGCAAGAGTCTGACTGGATTGTTGAAAGCCCGGAGCAGGAGGCTGTTCTTAAACACACCATGAGAACCGTAGAGACTCAACCCAGCCAGTGGCTCCTCTGAGCATCTGAAAGACGTGCCGCTTGTGTTTTCTCTGCACTGATAAAAGCCTCTAAACTAAATGTGGAGAAGGGGTGAAGGCTGACAGTGAAGGGAGCTCTTAGTGGACTTGTGTCTCTTCATATTCAAGTCATGTTCAGCTTTGATGCTCTCTGCATTTTGTTTGTGGAGCCTTCAAAGCTCACCTACTCTCCGCCCTGAACAGCACTGTTCTACGACTTTTCCCACTCATTTCTCTTCTAAAATGATCTAAAATACCCCAGATCTCCATCAAACGCAGTTTTCCAACTGGCCCACATGTTTGTCCAGTGACTCCATGTACAAACAACCATCTGTTGTTGATGTGTTTGTAATAAACTGAAGTTATTGTGGGAGCAGCAAACACACTGATGATGGCCGTAGCTTGTGGTGCAGTTTGGTCAGACTTCCTATCAGAGCTGCTCCCTGTGACTCTGAGCATGTCCTCTGCTCAGGTCTACTTTTAATTATTATTAGTTACTCTCTATTTTTAGTGGTCAAACACACTGACAAATAAGTGTCGCCTCTCTGGGACAGCTGGGACACTGTTTGTATTGATATACATGACAGTGCTGAATAACATCAGTTAATCTGCTGAGTAACAGCATATCAGATTATAACAATATATTACAATATATTCAATATATTACAATAACGTTTAAAAATGACACATTCGGTGCATTTATGGAGATGTCTGAAAATGTCGTTTAAATCATTCCTCCTTGCACAAACACTGATGTCACCGTAGAGCTTTGTTCCTAATCATATCACATTTAAAACAATACATAGATTATTGGTACCATGGACAGCTCCCTCAACTGTTTCCTGCAGGCTTCATAATCTGATACAAAAGACTCCAACCTGCTGGCAGCATCTAAACTGTAACATGTACCTTGAGGTAAGTAGTCATTTGTGGTATTGAGGATGAATAAGTTTTCAGTCTCAAACAGCTGGGTTGGAGCTAATGTGAGGACAGTCTGGTTTATTTGACAACTTTTAAACAGATCAACTGAGCAGTTTTAAGAAGAAGGATATCTCTATTAGTCTCTCAGGGGGGAAATTTAAGTTTTCACTCTGTTAGTATTTCTTTATTGCACATAATACACAGATACGAAACAAACATGCACATGCATTAACGGAGAGGTGTCAGAGTGAAGGTGCTGTCTATATCAAGGCATGCTGAGCAATTGTGGATTCATTAACTTGCTCAAAGGCACCTCTACCTACCAGGCTACTCTACAGACTTAGTCTGACCTGGGCTTGAACCAGAGATCCACTGGTTCCCAGCCCAAGTCACTACTGACTGAGCTACTGCCACTCCAAAAGCCAGTTAGATCTGACAGCAATCAAACTCAGGCCTCCTGCTCACTTTAGCAAAGGAAAACAAACAGAGCTCTGCCATGTACAGAAGTTCATGGATGATACAGCCACACACCTACACACACAGGCACTTTCTTGCTCTCTCTCCCTCTCACACACAAACACACGTTTACTTAACGCACTTTTGGGGTATTAAGGCATTTTTAGCCCCTTCTGGGGACAAATTTTTCATAAAAACTTACCCTAAGCCTCACTACAACAACCAACCCCCTAAACCTAACCCTAACTTCAACCTAACCACTGACCCAAAATCCAAATCAATCAAGGTTTGAACAACTGGGGACAGATTTTGTCCCTAGTTGCTCATGCCATTCCCAATCAACTGGTATTAAGTCAAGTGTGACCCCAGTGTGGGCATAAGGCAGATCCACACACACACAGACACCATATATGCTGGACTCTTAAAGTGTACAAACTACCTATTGCACAACTCTGTCACACACTGTCATTCTACACCGCTGCATGATATTTTGTTTTATATTTCTATCTTTTTTAATCTCTCCTATTTTATTATAATTCCACCCGACATTATCACTCATATATTACATCATATTTCACATCACAATTTTAACTTGCATTGATTTCTTATATTTAAACATAAATTGCACCTTGCATTCCTCTTATATATCTATTATAGCATGTATTTTGGTACTACATTTTTGTACACCCTTGTATGTCTCTGCCTTTCAACCTGCCACAACTGTGAATTTCTCTCTGAGATGAATAAAGTCCATCTCAAATAAAATATTTTCATTAATCCTCTATTGATGGAAATTCAGGTTACAGCATCATAAAGCAGTACAAAATACAATATCACAACAGTAATTGAAATATTTTACTTTAAAAAAAAAAAAAAAAAAAAGTTTCTGACAATAATTGAAACTAACAACAAAATTCAGACCATTTTTCTTCTGTTCGTTTTGTCTCTGCACTTTGAATTTATATCAAACAGCAGTGTTGATAAATGTTTCAATCGTTACTCATTAATGACAAAACTGTAAAAAACACGTTTTTCAACCGTCGTTATAGTCATTTTAAGAAACAATGTAACTAAACTAGGAACAACTCTTTACATTGACAAAGTGGGTGGCCCTTAAAAGGACCTTTGGTATTTTCTTATATACGTGTGTTTATCCTCCAAAACCATACAGAGTGCGTCCCTGTCTCTTCAGAGCATACACCACATCCATGGCAGTAACGGTTTTTCTCTTGGCGTGCTCGGTGTAGGTGACGGCATCACGTATCACGTTCTCCAAGAAAACCTTCAACACACCACGCGTCTCCTCATAGATCAGACCCGAGATCCGTTTCACGCCACCACGGCGAGCCAGACGGCGAATAGCAGGTTTGGTGATTCCCTGGATGTTATCACGAAGCACTTTCCGGTGACGCTTTGCGCCTCCTTTACCCAGTCCCTTCCCTCCTTTACCTCTTCCACTCATTTTCTACTAGTAAATATCTTACCACAGCAACGTCTTTTGCGCTGCGTTCCCTGCCTTATAAAGCCTGTCTGAGGACGTGATAGAAAGCAGTTAGGGGGAGGGGGTCACGAAGGGCGAAATTTAGCTCTTTGCTGCATTAGCGCCACCTACTGAACAACAGGTAAACAGAAGTAATAGCTATATCGGTCAGCTTCAGAATTTCATTATAGTATAAAGGACGTTCATGGTGACGATGTAATAAACATCAACACATATCAGTGACAGTGACACAGACAGAGCTGCTGTCTCTCTCCAGGGTGCTGAACCTGTGCTGCTGCTGAGCTGAGATCTGATTGATTGATTCATATTCATTACTGAGGCATGGAAATGTAACTGTGTCCTGTTTTTTTCATTGAACTGCTCAGAGAAATTAAAATCAAGACAGGAATATTTCTCAGTTTACCATTTATTATGGTCAGTGGTCAAATATAAAGTCACAGCACTGGTTTCAAAATGTAAGAACTCAGGCAGCAACTCTTACAAAATGAGCTATAATTTTCACGTCTTTCACATTTTTCTTCTTAAGCACAACCGCCCCATACAGGGTTGGGCTTAAGTAAGTGTGGATGTTGTTCTTAGGCATGTGTCCAACAGTAACAGACAGGATTAAACTGATCTCAACACAGGGTTCAGTGACACATGTATTATGTATATCAGATTTCTATGTACAAATATCACACAAGCAAGCAGAACTAGCCTTGATGATAATTCAAGAACAATGACACTTCTTATTCTTATATAGAGAGCACAAAATATTCACAACATTGTAAGTATAGTTAATAGGAACAATCCCTCCATCCATCATCTACAGGTTATCCTCACATAGGGTTGGGGGGGGGGGGGTTGAAACCTATCCCAGCTATCTTAGGGTGAAAGGGGGTGACAAGTCTGGACAAGTCACCAGTTCATCATTCACACCTACCAAATTAGCAAATTAACCTAATCCCCATGCATGTTTTTGGATGGTAGGGGGAACCCGGAGTACCAGGAGAGAACCCACGAAGACATGGGGAGAACATGCAAACTCTACACAGAATGGCTGCGGGCCAGGAATCGAACCTGGTACCTTTTTGCTGTGACAGTGTTAACCACTATGCCGCCTGATAATAAGAACCATCACAAGCAAACATAATACTTATACAAAGCATTTAAAGTGTAGCCTTCCTTTAAAAAAATAAAGTTTAAATTAGATATCATAAAGTTCAACTTCAATGCCTTATGTATGAATTTACTAATTCTGAAATACTCACAATGGCACAAATGTATTCTGCATCAGAACAACCACCCCAAATATACAGCCAAGTCATTAAGAACTTTTTTTAGCATCAGGAACAACAAGAAGTCCTGGGGTGCATTTACCAAAAAATGATGGAAGTTAGCATGAAACCACGGTAGTACATAGTACTTCTGAATGACCAACTTTCCCTTTCTGACCGTTTCCCAAAAATCTCCAACTACCGTCGGACTATGTAAGTTGGAACAATGTTAGTTTGAACTTCCGTCGTCCGAACAACACAGTTTCCAGATGTTTCGGATGCGTTCGGTGAGTACTCGGATGCATTCGTTGCTGAAAGCGTGTCAACGACCGAAACGTAGCTTTATTTCCATAAAGACAGTATTTAGCAACTTTGGGAAATATCTGTCAACATGATCATGTTCCCTACTCATTGAAAGTGAACTGAATGCAGTTTCTTTCATATAATTGTAATACAACAGCTTCATTGACACTGTGGGAGTTAGAAGAAGCTGTAGGATAAGATAGTGGTTAGAACATGGACACTTTAATGTGTCAGCATGGTATTTTCAGCCTGAGGGCGATAAGATATTTTACTTTTGCTGGCAGATACAATGCAGCCTAGTAAAATTTCTGACATTGTATTCCATTATCAAGTTGTTTTTTTTGCAATATTTGAGAAGATTCAACATCACTTGTTCATCAATTGTTGGTCACTACCTTATTCAGTTTGGCTGCTTTAATGATGACTTAAAACTATATGTTACACTGTCATTTGCAACTGCACTGTAACTGATGTTGTGGAAATTAATTAAAATTCTCTTCTGCTGGTGAAAATTGAAACAGAGACTTCTGCCAGCTGGCAAAGGTTTTGTTTTCTTTGCAAAGAAAAGGTCAGTGTTAACATGAGCGGTCAAAATGAAGGAAAGACCCCGAACAAAGGGTCAACTTGAATTTATACCAAAGGGACATCTCCCTCGAAGGGCATGTCTTCCCTTTGTCTGTCACAGGCCCTTGAGGTGTGAAACCAAAAAGGTCCAGACAGAACAGCAGGAACACAAACGATTCGAATATACAAGGGAGAACAGGAAAGGCTGAGTGCCCCCCTGCACCTCAGGTAGTGAAAATCAAGGGACAGTAACAATTAGAGCGTCTGGCATCCTAGTGTGAACAGGAAAAGCAAGTGGTCAAAAGGCTAAGGAACTGAATCTGCCATTACACTGACAGACTTTATTTCCATTTTCCTTTTATCTCATAGTTTATAAAAAATTGCACCTCATATTATTATCGATTATATTTTATCATAATCTGCACCTTGCATTCCTCTTATGTATCTATTTTTATCCTCCTGAACCCTACATGTCACTGTGTGTTTCCATCTTTCAAGCTGCTGGAATTTCTCTGTGAGATGAATATCTATCTATCTATCTATCTATCTAATACAATTATTTAATAGTAAGCTATTTAAGTTGTAATTTGAAATTTCTAGGGCTACACAAACATTTGTTTTTTAAAACACCTGTGAGGTGAAAGTTAAAGTGACATCCTTCATTCATGTTGTAGGGGGGATCATACATTACAGTTTGAACGACACAACTTTCCGATGCTACTTACGATGCAACGTTACAACTGAGCTTTCAGGAAACACTTCCATCGTTCAACGATGCATTATCTAAGCTTCTATATAGTCACATTGTTAAGCAATCAACACCTAGTATTTCGAAATGGCGTTTTGATGAATGCACTCATTGCTGAATACAGTTTTTTTTTATTACTAAAATTTGGGTTAACTGGTTATAGTTGGTGTTGTTGAGCATTTACAGCAATACACCATTGTGTATATATTCAGCACATACACAGCACAGAAGCCTGTTCAGCAATCATCGCTGTGACACAGATTGTCCAGTTCTGTGCCAACGAGAGACCCTGCCTTCCTCACCAGTTTGTCCAAGCGTGCTGTGTCCTTCTTTTTGAGGTTGCCCCCCCCAAAGTAGAACTACGTACAGGGAGGCACTCGCAACCACAGACCTGCACGTTCTCTGGAGTGACGAATCATGCTTTTCCATCTGGCAATCTGATGGACGAGTCTGGGTATGGCGGGTGCCAGGAGAATGATACTTGTCGGACTGCATTGTGCCAAGTGTAAAGTTTGGTGAAGGGGGGATTATGGTGTGGGGTTGTTTTTCAGGAGCTGGGCTTGGCCCCTTAGTTCCAGTGAAAGGAACTCTGAATGCTTCAGCATACCAAGACATTTTGGACAATTCCATGCTCCCAACTTTGTGGGAACAGTTTGGAGCTGGCCCCTTCCTCTTCCAACATGACTGTGCATCAGCGCACAAAGCAAGGTCCATAAAGACATGGATGACAGAATCTGGTGTGGATGAACTTGACTGGCCTGCACACAGTCCTGACCTCAACCCGATAGAACACCTTTGGGATGAATTAGAGCAGAGACTGAGAGCCAGGCCTTCTCATCCAACATCAGTGTGTGACCTCACAAATACACTTCTGGAAGAATGGTCAAAAATTCCCATAAACACAC
The DNA here is from genome assembly GCA_029721515.1 of Synanceia verrucosa. Classification (NCBI taxonomy): domain Eukaryota; kingdom Metazoa; phylum Chordata; class Actinopteri; order Perciformes; family Synanceiidae; genus Synanceia; species Synanceia verrucosa. The sequence continues at coordinate 22,441,459 of CM056556.1, read as the reverse complement.
TCCTAAACCTTGTGGACAGCCTTCCCAGAAGAGTTGAAGCTGTTGTAGCTGCAAAGGATGGACCAACGTCATATTGAACCCTATGGATTAGGAATGGGATGTACTTAAGTTCATACGCGAGTCAAGGCAGGTGAGTGAATACTTTTGGCAATATAGTGTATAATAGACTGCGCCTGAAATTCCATATTAACATGCTATTGAGTATGCTAAAAGAGCATGTGAGATTTTTTAGTATGTCCTAAACCTTAGCACCATGTGAGGTGCATACTACTTCCGGAGAAATACTACAGTATGCAAGCACTGGACACTACGCTGGCATAAATGACCCACAATGCAGCAGTGATGACAACAACACAATGGACAATGGCTGTGATGAAGTGTGTCAGTTGTGCATTAAGCGGTGCCTCAGATGTACTATCATTCAGCATACCTTTGAGTGAATAAATGTAGTATGCATCTTGTGATCTTGTGTAAATGTCACACAAGGGTCTCCTGCGGTAGGTTTGCAGTGGCACTATCCACCCGCCATAAACTGAACGGCTCAGTTTTCAAATCATGAACGTGAACGAGAGTGGTGTTCAATGTGTGATTCTTTATTGATACAATAATTTGACTAGTTTTGGAGTGGCAGTGATTTACAGGTGATGAATGGTTAAACAGAGCTTCTATTGAGTGACATATTGTCTGATGTACTGAAAAAAATGAAACAAATGAACGGGAACTAGTTAATTTTTAGGATTGTGAATTTAGTTCTTTTTTTTTTTTTTTTAAAGTGAACCCAAGAACGTGAACTAGTTCATTTTCATATGTGTGAACTGTACTTTGAGCTAACACTGTCTGTCTGACCCCAGTCCCACTCACTTTGTGAATTTTCTAAAAGAGGAAACCAGTTGGTTGTTCATTATTAAGAGAATATCTTATTTTCTCTTATATATTTCTAATTGCTCTTTAACTAAGCAAAAGTAGCCTATGCTTTATCCGAATACTCCATTAATCGCTGGAATATTCGGTAGAATACTCGATTACTAAAATATTCGATAGCTGCAGCCCTAACGCCAGCCTTCTGAGCCTTCTGCTTGAGACTGAAAACTTATTCATCCTCAATACCACAAATGACTACTTACCTCAAGGTACATGTTACAGTTTAGATGCTGCCAGCAGGTTGGAGTCTTTTGTATCAGATTATGAAGCCTGCAGGAAACAGTTGAGGGAGCTGTCCATGGTACCAATAATCTATTTATTGTTTTAAATGTGATATGATTAGGAACAAAGCTCTACTGTGACATCAGTGTTTGTGCAAGGAGGAATGATTTAAACGACATTTTCAGACATCTCCATAAATGCACCGAATGTGTCATTTTTAAACGTTATTGTAATATATTGAATATATTGTAATATATTGTTATAATCTGATATGCTGTTACTCAGCAGATTAACTGATGTTATTCAGCACTGTCATGTATATCAATACAAACAGTGTCCCAGCTGTCCCAGAGAGGCGACACTTATTTGTCAGTGTGTTTGACCACTAAAAATAGAGAGTAACTAATAATAATTAAAAGTAGACCTGAGCAGAGGACATGCTCAGAGTTACAGGGAGCAGCTCTGATAGGAAGTCTGACCAAACTGCACCACAAGCTACGGCCATCATCAGTGTTTGCTGCTCCCACAATAACTTCAGTTTATTACAAACACATCAACAACAGATGGTTGTTTGTACACTGAGTCACTGGACAAACATGTGGGCCAGTTGGAAAACTGCGTTTGATGGAGATCTGGGGTATTTTAGATCATTTTAGAAGAGAAATGAGTGGGGAAAGTCGTAGAACAGTGCTGTTCAGGGCGGAGAGTAGGTGAGCTTTGAAGGCTCCACAAACAAAATGCAGAGAGCATCAAAGCTGAACATGACTTGAATATGAAGAGACACGAGTTCGCTAAGAGCTCCCTTCACTGTCAGCCTTCACCCCTTCTCCACATTTAGTTTATAGGCTTTTATCAGTGCAGAGAAAACACAAGCGGCACGTCTTTCAGATGCTCAGAGGAGCCACTGGCTGGGTTGAGTCTCTACGGTTCTCATGGTGTGTTTAAGCACAGCCTCCTGCTCCGGGCTTTCAACAATCCAGTCAGACTCCTGCGATAGTGTGTCTGTCCAGACTCTCAGTGGAAAAAAAAACAATGGCAGAAGTAGCTCCAGCAGCCGCGCCGGCCAAAGCAACCAAGAAGAAGGTGTCTAACCCGAAGAAGAGCGGCCCCAGCGTCGCTGAGCTCATCCTGAAAACTGTGGCCGCATCCAAGGAGCGGAGCGGCGTGTCTGCTGCTGCCGTCAAGAAGGCTCTGGCTGCCGGCGGCTACGATGTGGAGAAGAACAAGGCCCGCGTTAAGACCGCCATCAAGAGCCTGGTGGCCAAGGGAACCCTGATCCAGACCAAGGGGATCGGTGCCTCCGGCTCTTTCAAGATGAGCAAGAAGGTTGCAGAGAAGCCGGCCAAGAAAGCCGCTCCTAAAGCCAAGAAGCCTGCAGCAAAGAAACCCGCAGCGGCTAAGAAGCCCAAAACAGCGGCAGCCAAGAAGCCAGCAGTTGCCAAGAAATCCCCCAAGAAGGTTAAGAAGCCTGCAGCGGTGAAGAAAGCAGCCAAGAGCCCCAAGAAGGCCACGAAGAGCCCCAAAAAGATCACCAAGAACCCGAAGAAGGTGGCCGCCAAAAAGGCGCCCGCAGCCAAGAAAGCCCCCGCTAAAAAGGCTGCCAAGCCCAAAGCCAAGAAAACAGCACCCAAGAAAAAGTGATTTACTATCACTCTGAGATATTAACGCTCTGTTATAAAAGGCTTTTTTAAAAGCCACCCATCATCCTCAAAGAGCCTTTTCCTCCTTTGTTGTTACTGATTACATCTTGAAGATGACAAGGACAAAATAAATAACGGTTATTCATTAGTTGTTGGTCATTAAACTTCATCTCAGTATAAAGTTAGTTAAGAAACTCGCTATTTATGAAAGGCATATTACATAATCCTATTGTTTCGTTTTCAAAGCAACAGATATCTTAAACGGGGGGGCAAGTCTCTCAGCTCTCTTGTGTAGTTTCTCTGTTTCATAGCAGCTGATTTGTACTAGTCTTATTTCATCATATATGAGCCTTAACTGTGCCAGCTTGCACTGGATGCATAATCTTTGAAAGTATACAGACGCAAGTAGACAAAACCTAGTAAAAAACTATTTAAGACTATATTCCAGCAGCACCATATCTCCAAAAAAACTGCACTAGCGCCTAATTATTTCACATTCCCCAAAATATATGCACATACTAAACTAACACTAACAAACAATAGGCTACTAACAAACTCCGTCATCAATTAAAGCCACGTTAAAGGCGCAGGAAAACAATGCGACTATTTTGCGCATTGAATTGTAAAACTGGCATTTTTACGCATTGATTCATAGACAAAGAACATGTTGCAACAGAAACAATTCATCGGGTGAGTAGCACAGCTCGGATCCTCACAGAGCTTTTAATTTCAGCATCTCACCGGCTGCCTCTCCAGTTTGATACGATGTCACAGATTTGAACAGCTTCACTCGTAGATTTCAAAACTTTGTCTCGTCTGTGGATCCTTGATGCGGTCCCGATCAGCTGAGCTGATTGTTACCATCCTCTTTGAGAATATTATTTAAGCCCCCTATTTTTGTTATTTATGTAATTCGAACGACTATAACGTTTAAGACTCTCTGTACAAAGATGAATAATCTATTTTCATTCTCCAAAATTAAACGTTAAGTGAATCGCGCACAAAGCCCATCAGATTGTAAACGCATTATACCGTTGGCAAACAACCTTATTTGCGCTAATTATTTTTCCTTTCAGGCTGACCCAGAATTTTTCGCTTGACCGTGGATAGAATACTTAATAAACAGTTAACTTACTTAAGAATCACGAAACGATCATCTGAGAAAAATCTTGTATGTGCGATTATGGTCTGTTTCAGACAAGCAATGGTGCTGAACGATCGATTAATGTGTTATAAAACTCACTTGCCTCCTCGAATACAGTTTTGCAGTATTCAGCGAATCACAAGACAACAGGAAAAGAGCTTTAGATGGATTGGGTGGCTCTTAAAAGAGCCTTTGTGTTGCTGTTTTATCAAAAGCTTTACTTGGAGCTGGTGTACTTGGTCACGGCCTTGGTACCCTCAGACACAGCGTGCTTAGCCAGCTCACCGGGCAGCAGCAGACGGACAGCAGTCTGGATCTCTCTGGAAGTGATGGTGGAGCGCTTGTTGTAGTGGGCCAAACGGGAGGCCTCACCAGCGATGCGCTCAAAGATGTCGCTCACAAAGGAGTTCATAATACCCATAGCTTTTGACGAGATACCGGTATCAGGATGGACCTGCTTCAGCACCTTGTACACGTAGATAGCGTAGCTCTCCTTCCTGGTCTTCCTCTTCTTCTTACCACTCTTGCTGACGCTCTTGGACACAGCTTTCTTCGAGCCCTTCTTGGGCGCTTTAACCGTGGTTTCAGGCATGTCGAATAACTGGGAGTTACTAAATTCGCATAATGGGACCGGCACAGTGCGGTCATCTTGTATCCACTCAATGCAAATAGCACTGTGCTATCACTCGAAGACGATTGGTTTTCCTCTGAGTGGGACTGAGCATGCGCTGAACAAGAGACCCCCCCCCGTGAACAGATGGGTTTGTTGAAGGGAACATAGGTGTAAAAATGATTTAGTGACTCAAAAGAAGAGGAATTCAAGATGAACAGCAGCACTTCACAAGTTAATCGTTTAGAGCAGTCATTGCCAAAACACTGGGTCGGGGCCCACAGCAGACTGTATTTAATAAATGTGTCATATGATCTGCAGTCCATTGTTGAACCACATGAGGGACTCTAACAGTTTGTATTGCTCCAAAAATCTTATAACATTAAATCTAATATGAAAAGCTGGCATGTACTTGTGCTGCCTGTCAATTATTTCATTTAACTACACACAGTACCAATGGGGATGGCTAGTCGCTACGTCACAAATCACTTCCAGGTCCAAACCGTCTGTGAATGTATAGGCTTGCATTCTGAAGTTCACTGTGATGGTCCCTTCTGCCAAAACAGTTCCATACTTAACGAAGTGCTGCTCACTGTATTCTGACACCTTTCATTCAAAACCAGCATTAACTTATTTGGTCCGATGGATCAGACCACCAGGGCCAGTCTTCACACCCCACCTGTCTGAGCCTAATATTGAAAGATTAGAATCCCCCTAGAGTACTTCCACTCATCTCCAACTAATGAATAACTTACCACAATAATGTCTTTTATGCTGCGTTCCCAATTTTATAAAGCCTGTATGAGGACGTGATAGAAAGCAGTTAGGGAAGGGGGTCACGAAGGGCGAAATTTAACTCTTTGCTGCATTAGCGCCACCTACTGAACAACAGGTAAACAGAAGTAATAACTATATGGTCAGCTTAAGAATTTCATTATAGTATAAAGGACGTTCATGGTGAAGTTATAATAAACATCAACACATACCAGTGACAGTGACACAGACAGAGCTGCTTTCTCTCTCCAGGGTGCTGAACCTGTGCTGCTGCTGAGCTGAGATCTGTTGCATCCTGACTGGAAGTGTTGACCAAAGCAATATAATGTTGTGTAGGCCTTGTATTTAGCGGATACATACAAGTATATATTATTACTGTAAACTTAATGCAGGGTGGTATGTTTATTAGAGGAAGGAGCCCTTCAGTCAGATTGAGGTGGCTCTTAAAAGAGCCGTTGTGGTTTGTGGAGCAGTAGCAAACAGTTTAAGCTCGCTCTCCGCGGATGCGACGGGCCAGCTGGATGTCTTTGGGCATGATGGTGACTCTCTTGGCGTGGATGGCGCACAGGTTGGTGTCCTCAAACAAGCCGACCAAGTAAGCCTCACTGGACTCCTGTAGAGCCATAACAGCGGAGCTCTGGAAGCGCAGGTCGGTCTTGAAATCCTGAGCGATTTCTCTCACCAGGCGCTGGAAAGGCAGCTTGCGGATCAACAGCTCCGTAGATTTCTGGTAACGACGGATCTCTCTCAGAGCCACGGTACCGGGCCTGTAACGGTGAGGCTTCTTCACGCCGCCGGTGGCCGGGGCGCTCTTACGGGCAGCCTTGGTAGCTAGTTGCTTCCTTGGAGCTTTACCTCCGGTGGATTTACGAGCGGTCTGCTTGGTTCTTGCCATAATTTCTTCTGTTCGATCAGGAGATGAAATAGTCTATAGTGAAGAGATGTGCCGCTCTTAAACAGTGGAACCGACTGTAAAGTGGTGACGCTGCTTCAGACCTCCGGCTCCTGATTGGAGAAGGGCTCCTCTGGAGCTCAGCACCGCCTAGAGCAGCGACCCCCCCGGCCGAAACTGCGCTGCTTATTGGCGGAGAGTCGTTATGAATGGGTCGCTGTCTGCTGACCTGCTGAGCGCCTCTTTACTGGTTGGTCTGTGGGCAAAAGTGCGGGCTCTGTGGACACATAAAGGAGGATTTCGGCTGCTGGAGATACATTTCTTTTCATCTTGACGACAGAAAGCAACGGAAAATGAGTGGAAGGGGCAAAACCGGAGGCAAAGCCAGAGCTAAGGCGAAGACTCGCTCTTCTCGTGCTGGGCTTCAGTTCCCAGTCGGTCGTGTTCACAGGCTTCTGCGTAAAGGAAACTATGCGCAGCGTGTGGGTGCTGGTGCTCCAGTCTATCTGGCGGCTGTGCTAGAATATCTGACCGCTGAAATCCTGGAGTTGGCTGGAAATGCTGCACGAGACAACAAGAAGACTCGTATCATTCCTCGTCACTTGCAGCTGGCTGTTCGCAACGATGAGGAGCTCAACAAGTTGCTGGGTGGAGTGACCATCGCTCAGGGCGGCGTGTTGCCCAACATCCAGGCTGTTCTGCTGCCCAAGAAGACCGAGAAGCCCGCAAAGTCCAAGTAAATCTGGTGACAATGTAACTGCTGGATATCAGCCCCCCAAAAGGCTCTTTTTAAGAGCCAAACACTTTTCATAAAGAGCTCATTCATAATGTTTTTTTATACACCATTAACATTTATGTTTACACATAAAAGAAGCGACAGACTTTAATGATTACATTAACATAATATATATTTAGATTTTCATATTCAAGAAAACGAAAAAGATACCAACAGGTTACTGAGACCACTAGCTTGGTGTTTCTTTACAATCGGTCACCCACCATATTAAAATGATTATTATAATAATAAATATAAAAATAATAATAATTATAGTAATATTTTCTGATAATTAACAAGTTTTTGCTAGTTGTAATGTGGATGTGACCTGTAGAAATCAAAAAAAAAAAATCAATTAACGAATCATTTTGTCTTGCATCATAACAATAACAAGCATATCAAAAAACATTAAGTGAAAACTCTCCCATCTATGAATGTGATAAAACCACACCAGATGAATTGTTGATGCACAGTGATGTGCTAGTTACTGAAAAAATATTTGACTAAATAGATAAATAGTTACAGTTTCTAGTTACTTAATTCAAAAGCTAACTCAATTACTTTGTTGATTACTTTCATCAAAAAGCAACACGTTACTGTTAAAAGTAACTTTTCATACTCTTTAAGACTCCGGGAGGTGAGAGTGATCGTTATGTATCGTAACTCCACATTCTATTTGTTTCACCATGCTTATTTGGTTGTCATTCTATCTGTTGTGAATTCCCTTCTGTGTGGAGCCCCAAGTCACAGCAAGCTGCTCCATATAGAGACTATGGTCTGTTCTGCGCACACGCAGTGTGTGTTCGATAACTTTCCTGTGTTGGTGTTGCTCACCTGTGTTGGTGATGATGTAAGTTATATGATGAGCAAATGTTGTTTATACTACCAAGAGTTGTTAATATTACCAGGTTAATAAGCTCCATGTATAGTTTATCATGTAGCATGTTTACAGAGCGTAGTGAAACGTGAAAGGCCCGGCATGTAACATAGCTAATTACTGTGCACTTATTTAGTTCTGTCATTGTTTATTAGCCGTGTAGCTGTTGCTCATTGAGGCTGTTATTATACTGTATGTTAGTGTGACAAATTGACCGGATCGGTAATTACCGGGGCTGTCTCAGTTTAGTTTGGTTACGTGACCTGCCTGCTGCACCAGGCTTTTGTGTCATTCATGATCCTACACTGCCATTTACTGGTGATTTTCAGTATGACGTTACATATGTCAGTTGCAATTCAGGTTATTGTAACATTATTTCCACGTATTAATTATTATTAATACTGTTTATTATTGTTGTCTTTGCAGACATCACAAACCACACACATCCACACAAATTCACAAATGCTGCAGTGTCCTGTTTATTTGGAAACAAGTCAATAAAGCCATCAAAAGGAGAGAACTTCTATCAACCATGCAGATAATCAACCCCCAGTTGTATCCCGCCCAAGTCGGTCTCACCAGCTGTCCAGGCACTTGCATAAATTCGCCTTTGACAACCCTGGCTACCTGAATAGACAAAATACAACACAACAAGTGATGCAAGCACATCAGGAAGAGCCTGTAGACCATACGCTCACAGGGATGGAAGACTTGAGGCTGGAAGGGATGGAAGCCCGCATGAAAGATATAACTAGGCAGATGAGACAGCTACAGTCAGCCATGGTGAGGGTAAAGCTCACCCTCAACAGCATCCTTTCAACTTGTCATATCCTCTCCGGAGCTCAAGTCTTCCTCATACTCACCACCATGAAGTGACAGTGCCCAGAGTATCCCCCCTGGATAATCAGATTTGTTGGAGATCAGCTGATGGAGGATACAGTCATCTCCTAGACAACAGTGACCCAGTCGCCCACCTACAGCACAGCCCATACGGCATGGAGAACTCAGTTCAACAACTCAGGCCGCCAGAGCTCTGCAGCCATCCATCCACACAGCAGCACAACCACTGGACCTCAGTGAGTCTACTCATCATTCAGCTACCTTAACTGGACCAGTACCAGAGTTTCCACAGCTCCCTGCAAGTCAGCCAGCTCACCACACCCCGCACATCCAGAGACTATATCCACCTTCTCTGCCTGCCCAGCATGCAGGTCAGCACATCCAGCTGGGGCACCAGCCAGCTCAACAGGTACTGCCAACAGTGTTTCTGCTAAATCAGCCTACAGCCCTGCTGATACATCCACCCGCCCTGTACACACCTCAGCCAATACAGCATTCACCTCCACAGCCTCAAGCTATGCCACAGCTCTTCACCACACCCGCACAACAGCAAAGTTATCCTCAGTATGTCCAGCAACAGGCCACTCCTCAACCTGGACCACTGCTAAGATTTCAACCTGCCCCATTTAACCAACAAGGCACAAGACCAAACTCTTGTCCTATTCCCCCTTGTCAGCCACCCACTGATCCAGGAACAGCCTATTCACTTCCACAGTGCAACCCTGCAGCTCAACCATAGCCATACCAGTCTGTATCCCAATCAGCTGCCAGGATATATCTCTCCCTACAACAATCCTGCAACACTCACCATGACAGAGATGGCTATTGCAGCCTCATACGGTATCCCGAAGCCCAAACAACCTCTCTTCAGTTCTGGACGGGAGAATGATTTCATCATGCTGAAAAGGGGACTGGATAGCTTACTTGGTTCACACAGACACTTAACTGAAGATTATAAATACTAAAGGCCAATTTATAGTACTCCGTAAAGTGCCGTACGTACAGATGGAGAGCCCTCTGCGTCGCCGGAGAGCCTGACGGAGAGCCTCTGCGTCGTCTCTGGGCGCAGGAATTTTTTTTAACTGTCTGTCAATCCGTCAAGGGAAGACGGAGACGACAAGGGCTGTGATTGGTCCTCTAGTTACACCCTGCTGTGAAATGCAGCCCCTCTCCCGACACAGAAACAGATAGACAGGTATCCTCTGCAGCAGGACAGACAGGACAGGAACTAAAGTATCGATTATCCTTGTGAAAGGCAAATCAAACACATTCAATCTGCTCAAAAAATCCATTTAATTCATTTAGTAATTATGGCTGGAGTATATTTACACAGAACATACCGAAAGTTGTTGGTTTGCGTTCGCTATTGTCCAATTTTGTGTTGAAAAGAAAGAGGAAGAGGAGTTTTAAAGACTGAAAGCAATCAACGTTGTTCTCTTCTGTCTCCCTCACAAATAATTAAATCATAAAATAGTTTTTTCCCCTGCTTTTATCTGCGATATTAAGGTGAATTGCTTCACCTTCCGAGGGGGTGCATTTCAGCGCAGGGCTGCACAACACGCATCATGATGGAGAAGTGAGAGGGCTCGAGGGGTCTCCGTAGCTACGGAGTCGGATGACGTATTACGTAGTCGGAGAAGTATATTCCAGCCTTAAGTATTGCTTGACCACCTCAGACTTCCCAGTGCCTACCAAATGGTAAAGAGATACATACATGACTCCACGCCATACACCAGTGCTATGGATGCTCTGCAGCAATGCTATGGGCAACCAAAACAGCTGGCTCAGGGAAAATTAAAGAATATACTGAACTCTCCCCCCGTGAAACCTGGCGACGCAAGGACCTTCGAAAATTTTTCCTCAGCTGTAAACACACTGGTGGGGATGTTAAGCTGCATGGACAGTCCCGCTCAGTCAGTAGACACCCTCCTAGGTAAGCTGCCGGGTAACTACAAGGACAGCTTCACCGAATTCTGCATTAAAAGAGGCATCATCCGCAGTGGGAGCGACCAGACATACACCTTACCTGACTTTGCTGAATGGCTGGACATGAAAGTTCAGGTGCTCCAGGTGTCCCAACGCGCAGCAGAATCCAACCCAGTTGAGTCCAGTCGCATCACACAGAGAGAGTTAAAGCAAGTAAATAAATAAAAAAAGGCAAACATCAGCAGACCAATCCACAGTGACAATGGACCCACATCCAGCCTAGCTCAAAGAAAGATCAGCCCACAGGCAAAAGGAGGGAGCGCTTTAAGCCCTATTGTCCATACCGCATGACCACCCAGGATCACTACCTCAATGGCTGCCCTGAGTTCGAAAGAATTACTACAGAGGAGAAAGCCACCTGGATTAAAGACAAAGGTAAATGTTGGAGATGTGGACATGGCCATTCACCAGAGAACTGCACCCTTAAGAAACTCTGCTCCACATGCAACAACACCTGCTGATACTCCATGAAGTCGTGGCCCGAGACCCACAGCTAAACATTCTCACAGTCAGTGCCCCAATCAACGCAGTGTATCTGGATCACGCCAGGTACTCAGCCCACTGTATGGGCCCCACCTCCGGTCTCACCTTGTGCATAAATTGGGGCTAGACCGAGTGTTCGGCTCCCAATTTTCTTCAGCCAAGCATGATGCAGCAACAGAAGAAGCAAGCTCATCCAGCGGCGTCCGTGAATGCCCTGTGTGCCGGACGGGGGATATTATGAGCTTTGACTTGCATGCCCGCTGCGAGTCATGCCTCAGCCTGGAGCATGCCGTCTTGGCACTGACTCCACAGGCGGCTCGCCCATATTGTAAGCTCCTTCCTGCAGCGGAGAGGCAGCAGAGTGTGGACATTTTCGCTGCTGCCGCTGAGGATGCTTTCCTAGTCCTCGACCTGTATCCATTGGATGACGCCCTGGACTTTTTTGATTCGGGATACAGGTCGGACGACTCCCTTCCCCAGCCTGATTCGCCACGCGGGTCCAGTCTTGCTCTCCCCCTGCAGCCGGAGGGGCTACAGCCTGACGATGGCCTCGCGGTTTCACAGTTCCTGTCTCTGAGAAGACCTCCCTGCCTGCCGTTGGGGCCCTCCTGTAGGAACTGCCGGGCATCATCAAGAGGGCAGCCATCTACAAGGACTTGGCGGTTCCACTGGTTCAGCCTCCGCCGCCTCCGGATGACATGATGGGTGACTTTGCCTCGGTCCAGGTGGCCCAACGCGACCCTGTCTGGTCCCACTTCCCATGTATTAAGACTTACCAGTCCGGAGCTGTGGCTGAGCCCGGGAAGTTGAAGATCCCAACAGTGTGCTTTCCAAGCCTCTGCTGCTGCCAATAACATCACGCTGTTGGCGTACTCGGTAAACAAGATGGCTGCTGAGCCAGAGCTTCTGTCCGAATGGGCAGGGGAGCTTGGCAAAGCCGCCAGCGCCGCTCTCAATCTCTGTGCCTCCATAGCGGTGTCCACCGCCCAAATTGCGGCGTTGCAGCAGCTTATTCTTCGCAACATCTGGCTGCACCTCCTCCATCCTGGAGGCTATGAAGAAAGAGCTCCTGGAGGGTCCCATCGGTCCGGACGAACTGTTCGGTCCTCATCTCTGCTCCGCGGTGGACCAGCTGCAGAAGAATGAGGAGGAAGCAGAGAAGTTTCAGTCACATGCATTGCACCCAACACAATGCGCGTCCTCAGCGCTCCTCTGGTCACTGGCGGGACCGCTGGGACCAGTGCCAGAGGCAGAGACATCCCATGGCGGCCACCACGGCTGCGTCTCGGCCCCCTGTTCCTCCTGCCCCTCCTGCTCCTGCTTCTCCTCCGCCGCCATCCCTGGCCGTTAACCGAGAGGTTAACCGAGAGGTTAACAGCCAGCACGGACTCACGTCACTAAAGCAGCACATCTCTTCCATGTCACACTCAGATTGTTCCTCCACGCATGTTGTATCTGCACATGTATGTAATTATGAGCCCACGAGAGCTGTCACTACGCCTCGTGTGGATGGCGAGTGCACGCCTTTATCTGTACACAGTGTCTCCTCTCCTCATTCTTCGATGTGTGAGAGTCATGAGCCCACGGGCACTGTCACTTCGCCTCGTGTGGACTGTGCACACACATCTCCGTCTGTGCGTAGCATCTCCTCTCCTCATCTGTCGTTGTGTGAGAGTCTGACTGCTCCTCAATGTCACGTTTACGAGCCTTCCTCTGCTAAATGGCGACGCCTAGATGCTGATGTGTCTGCTCATTACGCACCGGGGTTTCCTCAGCAGCGTCCGGCTACGGGTCCGTGCGTCCCGTAGCCGGGACGTTTTTACTCCTGTTATTTGCTGGTCCCGTAGAAGATGGGCAGCATGAGACCCATCCTCGATCTGTCTCTGTTCAACAAGTCGATAATGGAAAGACGGTTTCACATGTTGACGATCAGGCAGGTGCTGGAATATGTTCAACAGGGAGACTGGTTCACTTCCATAGACCTGAAGGACGCGTATTTTCATGTCCCCATTGTCCCGAAACACAAGAAATTCCTACGTTTCTCGTTCCAGGGGATATATCCCAGTGTGCTGAACAGAGGAGCGGACATTATGTCGAGACAAGGAGATTGGAGCCTCCATCCCGGACTGATCTCCCAGATCTGGAACAGATTCGGCAAAGCGGAAGTGGATCTGTTTGCCACACGTGAGAATACGCAATGTGCCCTCTGGTTCTCGCTGAGCACACGAGACAATCCTCCGCTGGGATTGGACGCGTTCGCGCATCGGCCATGGTCCAGGATGCTCCTTTACGCATTCCCTCCCATTCCATTGATCCCTCCGGTCAGCGATCAGGAGTTCCCTGGTGATAGGTCAGCATCTGTGGGCCTGGCCGCTGAATGGGAATGTTTAGAGAGGCTGGGTCTCTCTCAGGATGTGGTGCACACTATCCAGAGCTTGAGATCCACTTTTACCAGGGCATCTTACACAGCCAAATGGTCAGCTTTACAGCGTTGGTGTGTAGGAAGGAGTCTGGACTCCACTGCGTGTCCTCTGTCTCACGTGCTTTCATTCCTGCAGCTGTTGGTTGACAGGAATTTGGCTTTCAGCGCAGTTAAGGCTTATGCTGCAGCTATTTCCTCCTGTCATGACAGGTGACATGTCATGCCGGACGGGATACATCATGAGCTTCGACCTGCGTGCCCGCTGTGAGTCATGCCTTGGCCCGGAGCATGCCGGCTTGGCATTGACTCCGCAAGCGGCTTGCCCATACTGCAAGCTCCTTCCTGCGGCGGAGAGGCAGCGGAGAGCAGACGCTTTCGCTGCCGCCGCTGAGGATGTTTTCCCAGTCCTCGATCTATATCCATTAGACGACGCCCTGGACTTTTTTGATTCGGGATCGGGGTCGGACGACTCCGCTCCCCCTCCTGGTTCGCCACGCCGGTCCGTTCTTGCTCCCCCCCTTCAGCCAGAGGGGGCCAGAGTCTGATGAGGACCTCACGTCTGCACAACTTGGTGTTCCTGTCTCCAAAAAGACATCACTGCCGGCCGTTGGGGCTCTCCTGCAGGAACTTCTGGGTATTATTGAGAAAGCAGCAGCTTACAAGGACTTAACGGTTCCACCGGTTCAGCCCCCGCCTCCTCCGGATGACATGATGGGCGACTTCGCCTCGGGCCAGGCGGGCTGACGCGACCCTGTCTGGCCTCGCTTCCCCTCCATTAAGACCTACCAGTCGGGGGCCGTGGCTGAGCCTGGGAAGTTGAAGGCGCCGGTCTCAACCTACACTCCCATCATGAAGGTGGAGGGTTTTACAGATCACGGTTTTCCTCCCGTGCCTCCTCTGGAACCGAGCCTGTCTTCCGTCTTCAGTGTTAAGACCGGCATGTTCGGCGGACGACAACCGGTTCCTCCCTCCTCTGCAGACCAGATGACAGTGAGATCGAGCCCATCAGTGTGCTTTCCAAGCCTCTGCTGCTGCCAATAACATTGCGCTGTTGGCGTATTCCATGAACAAGATGGCGGCTGAGCCGGAGCTTCTGTCCGAATGGGCAGAGGAGCTTGGCAAAGCTGCCAGCGCCGCCCGCTCGCAATGTGGTGTCCAGCGCCCGAATGGCGGCGTGGCAGCAGCTTATTCTGCACTTGTCCTCCTCCATTCCAGAGGCTATGAAGAAGGAGCTCCTGGAGGGTCCCATTAGTCTGGACGGACTGTTCGGTCCTCATCTCGTTCTGTGGTGGATCAGCTGCAGAAGAATGCGGAGGAAGCAGAGAAGTTTCGGTCACACGTGACTCGCGCGCAGCGCGATACGCGTCCTCAGCGCTCCTCTGGTCACTGGCGGGACCGCCGGGACCAGCGCCAAGAGGCACTACTACTGCCCCTGCTTCTTCTCCGCCGCCATCCCGGCAGGGCTATTCGGCGGTCCAACCGACGGCATGCCGGGGTTTCAAGAACCGTCGGATGGCTCCTTCATGGTCTAACCCGCCACTAGAGCCGCCGCGGAAGCAGTCTCGGAGACAATGACTGGTTGGGGGGAGGTGTGTGATTGACAACAGTTTGCTTAGTGTTCATTCAAACTGTTTTGAAATAAAACGTGAACATCTTCCACTAAAGAGCACTATTCCTGTTGAAACTCAGTCTGCATCTGAACTTGTCGGCTCGGCTGCAGCTGCACATCACACACTCCCCACGCTGTGTGAGCCGGCGGCCTGTAACCTCTCGGTTAGCGGCCAGCACGGACTCACGTTGCCAAAGCAGCACATCTCTTCCGTGTCACACTCAGATTTTTCCCCCATACATGTCGTATCTGCACATGTATGTGATTATGAGCCCACGGGAGCTGTTACTACGCCTCGTGTGGACGTCGAGCACACGTATTTGCCTGTACTCAGTGTCTCCTCTCCTCATTCTTCGATGTTTGAGAGTCATGAGCCCACGGTCACTGTCTCTGTGTCTCGTGTGGACTGTACACACACATCTTTGTCTGTGCGCAGCGTCTCCTCTCCTCATCCTTCGGTGTGTGAGAATCTGGCTGCTCCTCAATGTCACGTTTACGAGCCTTCCTCTCCTAAACGGTGACGCCTAGACACTGATGTGTCTGCTCATTACGCACCGGGGTTTCCTCGGCAACGTTCGGCTACGGGTCCGTGCGTAATGGGCTCTCGAGAGACCTCTCGGCCCTTTCGGGTCGTGCCCCCCATGGATTGCTCCCGGGAATATTCCGGCGAGAGCAACGGCGGCGAGGGCTCTGGCTCGGCTCGTCTCCATGACGACCGCAACACATCAGCTAAATGTACGCCCGCTTTCAGAGCATTACTCAGAGTGGCGGCGCGTATGTTTGATGGACAGTTGGATGGACAGGCTGATCAGCAGAGGTTACACACTGCACTGGAGCCTCCATCCAGATCTGATTTCTCAGATTTGGAGCAGATTCGGCAAGGCGGAAGTAGATTTGTTTGCCACACTCGAGAATGCGCAATGCGCCCTCTGGTTCGCGCTGAACACGCGAGACAATCCTCCGCTGGGAGTGGACGCGTTCGCGCAGCGGGGGGGGGGGGGGGGCGGGGACGCTCTTTTTCAGGCAGAGGGAGCGATCAGGAGTTACCCAGTGACAGGTCAGCGTCTGTGGGCCTGGCTGCTGAACGGGAACGTTTAGAGAGGCTGGGTCTTGTGGTGGAAATTTTCTGTCAGGATGGTCTAATTTCCACAGGGTTCTTTACTGCACGAGAGTCCAGTAAATAAACATGACCTGATTCAGTTGCCCAGAGAAAGTTGCTTTTAATATCTGTCTGCAGAACAGAGATGAGAATTCAGACACACAGCACAGAGCTTTGTGAGTGAATGCCCATGCAGAATGTAAGGAAAAACAATATTTATGCACTTCTGATACATACAGTCATGGAAAAAATTATTAGACCACCCTTGTTTTCTTCAATTTCTTGTTCATTCTAATATCTGGTACCACTAAACGTATAATACAATGAACACAACAAAAAATGCAGCTGGTCACATAATACTTTATGTCCTATTTGACATTCTTAAGCTTAATTGATTCCCAGGGTATATAAGAGGCCATTTCATGTCACAAGCAGCACTGCACATGCAAAGGCCTAGAGTGGTTTCCTGCTTACATTCAAGCCGTAGCACAACTCAGAAGTTGTCAGCTCTCACATAATGCCTAAAACAAAAGAATTATGTGAAGCAACAAAGGCAGCCATCTTGGCACTGCTGGAAATTGGCATGAGTGAGAGACAGGTAGCGAAAAAACTGAAGATCTCCAAGACAGCCGTTCATTACAAAAAAAAACAAGCTGAACATGGCACTACCAAATTGCTACCTGGCCGTGGCAGGAAACGTCTTTCTACCCCACGAGATGACCGTGCACTCATCCGTTCCTGTGTCAGGAATCGTCGTCAGACCTCCAGGGACCTTAAAAATGAATGGGCACTGTCGAGAAATGTGACTTGCTCGGCAAGGACAGTTCGAAACCGACTTGTTGAAGCTGGTTTGAAGTCACACAGAGCACGCAAGAAGCCCTTCATCAATGAAAGGCAGAGGAAGGCCCGGTTACTCTTTGCTCGAGACCACAAGGATTGGACTGTTGATGATTGGGCTAAGGTTCTCTTCAGTGATGAATCCAATTTTGAATTGATGCCCACTCCAGCCAACTTACTGGTTAGGAGTAAGCCTGGAGAAGCTTACAACCCAGACTGTCTTGCCCCTACAGTAAAACATGGGGGTGGATCAGTCATGATCTGGGGTTGTTTCTGTCTGAGTGGAACAGGGCAAATGCAATTGTGTGAAGGCCGAATGAACCAGGTCAAGTACAGGACTACCCTTGAAAACAGTCTTCTTCCATCAGCTGGAAAACTCTTTCCTGCCTCGAATGACTGGATTTTCCAACAAGACAATGCCCCTTGCCACACGGCAAGGTCAGTTAAAGCCTGGATGGAGAACCACAACATTCGCACCATGCCTTGGCCTGCTCAATCACCAGATCTTAATCCAATTGAAAACCTGTGGAAAATCATCAAACTCAGAATGGAGAACCACAAGCCCAAAAACAAAGAAAATTTGTTTGAATTTGTCCAACAGGAATGGGCTGCTGTGACAGCAGAACAATGTCAGAAGCTGGTGGAGAGCATGCCAAGACGCATGGCTGCAGTCATCAAAAACAATGGTTATGCAATCAAGTATTAACTCTTATGTGTATCATGTGTTTAAAGCAAACAGAAAAGAAAACATGGAATGCTTAAAAGTAGTGTTTTTGGCGGTACAATGCCATAGCTATTGATGTAAGAATTTAAGTAATTTTGGTTATTATCAAGAAAACCATGGAAAATGAATAATCCTTAGTTCTTAAATTAAACTCTCATGAGCTATTTTTGTTGTTATCATTATAATTGTCCAAACAAATGTACCTTTAGTTGAGCCAGACCAACTAACAAGAAATTGAAGAAAACAAGGGTGGTCTAATAATTTTTTCCATGACTGTACATGCTTACGTGAGTTCCTGCTGACAAGCAATACCGTCATAGTGATAAACAAACATGCTGTATGTTTTACTGTAGACAGAGTCCACAAGTCTATCAGGCCTGATGGCGAGGAAAAGACACACACACTGTTCTCTGTGAAAACTAAAACAAGATAACTTCCAGCGACATCATCATGAGTTCAGACATAACAGCTTATACAATCAGCTAAATTTCCATCACAGTCTCTCTCAGGATGTGGTGCGCACTATCCAGAGCGCAAGAGCCGCTTCTACCAGGGCATCTTACACAGCCAAATGGTCAGCTTTTCAGCGTTGGTGTGTAGAAAGGAGCCTGGACTCCACTACGTGTCCTCTGCCTCACGTACTTTCATTCCTGCAGCTGTTGGTTGACAGGAACTTGGCTTTCAGCACAGTTAAGGCTTATGCTGCGGCTATTTCCTCCTGTCATGAAGGTTTCGGTGACAGATCGGTGTTTAGCCACCCTCTGATGAAACGTTTCCTGAGGGGCGTACGGAGAAACAGACCCGTGTCACGCTCTTTAGCCCCTCAGTGGGATTTGGCGCTGGTTTTACGCGCACTGATTAGGGCTCCTTTTGAGCCTTTGGAGCAGGTGCCACTTTAGTTTTTGTCAGTTTTTGACATCTGCAAAGAGAGTCAGTGATTTATCTGCTCTCTCTGTGGCTCCCTCATGTCTCAGGATCCAGGGGGATGGCAGCTCAGCTGTTTTACGGCCTAACCCAGCTTTTATTCCTAAGAGCATCACAAGCTCTTTCAGATCCAGGGTAATAACCTTGGATGGTTTTCTTCCTCCCCCTCATAGCTCTGAGGTTGAAGCTACGTCTCATCTGCTCTGCCCAGTGTGTGCGCTGTCTTGTTACGTGACGCGCACTGCTGCCTTGCGACGCACCCAGCGTCTATTTGTGCATTACATGGAACAGTCTCTGGCACTCCCCCTCTCTGCACAGCACTTGTCACACTGGCCGTGTGAGGCTGTGTCGCAGGCATATCTCTCCTCTGGAGTGGATCCCCCGGAGGGCATCAGAGCGCACTCCACCAGAGGAATCTCTTCCTCCACGGCTTTGCATGGAGGAACGACAGTGGAAGACATCTGCTCTGCAGCATCTTGGTCTTCCCCCTGTTCTTTCATCCGTTTCTACCTACGAGATTTCTCCAGTTTCTCTATGACTCACTCTGTACTGAGTTTTTTGGCAGAGTGATTGACGTCCGATGTTTTTGTAGTGCGCTCTCCTTCCTGCCAGTTGGCGCATGGAGAGCTGCCTCTCTATCCCACTCTGTTCCTCGCTGGACTGTTACAGTGCGTAACCTTCGTCTCCACTTCCTCACAGCAGTGGGCTTTATTACCCCCAGCCTTATTCCCATCATGGAGAATGTCACACATTCTACTATGCTGTGCCACTCCGGTGCATATATGGGCTTTGTGATGCGTCTTTACGCATGGTGTATGGCTGGGTGTGGAGCACTATGGATTCGTTATTGGAGTAGGTGTGTTCGTGCTTGTGGTACCTGACGGACCCAGTGAGGCATGGACTATATCCTGCTTCACTTTTAACCCACTAGCGATAGCCTTAAAGGGCGAAGCCTATACGAAATAGAACGTTAGTTACGTATCGTAACTCCAGATTCTATGAGTATAGGCTCAGCCCTTTAAGCTATGGGCCTCACTGGCTCCGTAGATGGCTGAAGAAAAAGCTGTTTACAGGAGCCGATCACCCGGTCTCACCCCAATTTATACACAAGGTGAGTCCGGAGGTGGGGCCCACGCAGTGGGTGGGCGTGGACTAAAAATGTTTCAGTGCTGCGCATGCGCGCGAGGGATGTACCCACTAGTGATAGCCTTAAAGGGCTGCGCCTATACTCATAGAATCTGGAGTTACGATACATAACTAACGTTACTGCTATGGATGTGGTGTATGCTCTGAAGAGACAGGGACGCACTCTGTACAATTTTGGTGGTTTAACACACAAATCTGTCAGAAAACATTTAAGGGCCACCCACTTTATCAACAAAAAGAGCTCACTTACATGCTGTACAATCTTTAAAAGTGATTAAAAATCACGAGAATTCATTTTTATAATGTTCATCAACATTTGTGAAAATGGAACGATTTAAAGTGTCATTTCATGTGTTTTCCATACAGTGAGAGCTGTATTTTGATTCTTTGTTTTCAGATTTACAGAAACAACCATAAAGCCTTTCTCAGATTTTCCAATGCGAGGACAGAATAGTCACACTTTTACAGCCTCAATGTGTTCACTTCCTCCTCCGGCTGACAATGAGATAATTCACATCTGACGTTGTGTCAGGAAAGATGAACAGTAGTAGAACAAAATCGGCCTTTTAAATAGTTTTACGACCAAAGTTTACAACATCGTTTTTAGTCCCTCAATCGTTTAACCTCTGTGCACACTCGACAGGAATATAGTTTAAAATCGCCACCACTGATCACTGGCCCAACGGGGACATTCATGGTAGCTAACGGAGGGAGCTATGCTAATTCTAACTCCGTGGACATGAATCTACCAGCTATTACATCTATGCCTTGCAATTACTGCCGAAAAGCAAAGGAGAGACATTACATCCCTTTGGGAGGACATCCGACGGCTCTCGGATGAACTACGGAAAAAAGCATCCCTCCTTTCTGAACACATGGACAACATACTGGCTGGTTGTTTGCCTCCACTTCCGGTGACGTCTCTCCGGACCAGCCGTCGCCTTTCACCAACCTGCTCCTCTTTTCCCTCCTCCTGTCTTGTTTGCTGGGGATTCAACCATCCGGCACGTCAGTGGTCACACACTGTCTCCCCAGAGCTACGATCCCCCATATCCTGGAGAAACTCCCTGGTCTCCTGGAATCAGCCCCCTCCACGGTTACGAAAGTCATCATACACTGTGGATCTAACGACAGAGCCCGCCGTCATTCTGAGCTGACAAAAGCTCATTTCATCCAACTGTCAAATGTTCTCAACAGCTGTGGAAAGACTGTTTTTTATCTCCGGACCGCTCCCCACACTGGGTCGAGGTGCTGGTCGTTTTAGCAGGCTTCTTTACCTCCACACCTGGCTCCAATTCATTTGCAAAACATACAATATGCCTTTAACCACAACTTTGACCTGTTTTTGGGGCACTCTTCATTTTATGGTTGAGATGGGCTTCCCCTGAGCACCTTGGGCAGTCGCAAGCTTGCGTCCAACTTCCAGCATGCAGAGTGTCATGCACGTGATTGACTGGCTGATTCACTCACCTGCTCGGCTCACCCCGCCCCCATGCAAAGTCTGCCACGCCTCTGACCCATGACAGCTCCCCCTCGTGGTATGTTTCAGTTATTGCTCAACCCCTCTCCATTCCTGTCCACATTACAACCAGACATCAGTTAGTCTCCAAATCAGCCTCTTCAGTAAATCATGCCGTCAATCATCTGATCAGTGTTTCCGTTGTAAAAACTTGTCCTCACTTATCGTTCCCTCTAAATGTGGCTCGTTTTTAACCAAAATTGCCTTGGTAAATGCGAGATCGATTGTCAGTAAAACTTTCGGACTAGATCTGCTGTTTGTAAGACAGCTGAGACATGGCTGAATGTGGGTGAGTTTAACCCTTTCTCTGAACTGTTGCCACCCGATTGCACTTATTTTAGCTGCCCGAGGACCACAGGAAGGGGTGGAGGTGTAGCTTCTTTGTTTAAAAACTGTTTGAAATGTAGGCAAATTTCAGACTATAATTTCTCTAGCTTTGAGCTAACTGTATTTGAACTCAAACATTCCCAGCCGGTTTTATGTGCTATAATCTATCGTCCACCGAACCTGGCGACACTGTCTTTTCAGACCATAGGCCTGTTTTATTTGATGTCTCCCTCTCCTGCGAAGCTGAGCGTTGTGCACCTGTTCACTACTGCCACATTTTAAATTCCACCATTGCTACTCGGTTCTTGGTGGCTTTTTCTACTGCCGCTGAGAAACTTATAGAATACCCTAGTCCAGATGACTTGATCCACTCATTTCATTCCACTTGCCTCAACTATTGAATCTTGATACTATAGCTCCAGTCCAAACAAAAACGGCCCAAAAATAAAACAGAGCCGTGGCTGAATGATGTCACTTGAGCATGCAGGCAGAAATGCAGGAGCTCAACGCAAGTGGAAAGCTCTTGAGTGGCTCTCGACAGCGTATTTATGCGGCTTAATGTAAACGGAAACTTTTTTGAAAACTATGTGTGCTCTATGTTATTTTGGAAAACGGAGGGAAGCGAATATTATCAAAATACCCTGCTATGTGTAAACGTAGCCTAAGTCTCTGAATCATCTGGCTCCACCCGATATAACAGACCTCCATCATCTCACACCAATGAGACCACTGAGGTCCTCTGACCAACTACTGCTAACTGCCCCCCCCCCCAAGATTAAAGAGTAGAGGTATAGGCTTGCTCCTTCAGTGTCTATTTTTAAGTCCCACCTGACAACACATTTTTCCCTGGCTTTTCATTCTGTATGACTTTTGTTATGTTGTGTTGTTTTGTGTAGTGTGTATCCCTGTCTGTGTTCTTGATCTGCTTTTAGGTATGTCTTTTATGTCTTTTTACTTAGATGGCCTGTACAGCAATTTGGTCAACAATTGTTGTTTTTAAAGGGCTTTATAATAAACCTGAACCTCAATATAGCCTCAGTGCTGTAGGACAAGCTCTCTCAGTTGAACATGCCTGACTACCTGCAGGTGAATTACAAACTTCCTATCAAACAGGAAACAGAATGTAGAGAATTTTAACCAAGAGTGAGTCAGACAGCAACACATTTCTGAAATCATTAGTAAGAACCTCAAAAATGTTCGCACTCTGTTTGCTGTGGTCGATAAGCTCACCAGCCCTCCTAATCAGATAGCTCTAGAACTCCTCACAACAGATAAATGCAATGAATTTGTTGATTTGTGCTGATGGTTGACCTAATGTAATGTATTGTACTTTTTCACTAAAATAGTAAGCAAAATTATAAAAGTATGCGACTCCTAAAACCACCCAGGAATAACTCAGTTAGTAACTGAGTTATTTCTGACATAGTAGGTCAGAATTTGAAACTGTTGAAGAAATGGTTCATACTGCCCGAAATGCATTGCGGGGGCTGGAGCCTGGTACCCGGTACTTTGCTGTGAGGCGACAGTGCTAACCACTGCACCACAGTGCTGCCCGTGGACACCTCCTGTTAAGAGTGCCTTCAGAGCGATATAAGAAGGACATTAAGAACTCATTTGGGAAACTCTTAAGTCAGTGATCCTTCTTAGCTAATACCTTCTTCACTGTGCTCTTTTCTCTTCAGAGCTATCTTAACTTGGAAAAGCAGCCAGTATTTTTAAATCCAGGTTAAACTGTTAAACTTCCCTGTTAGGGTTAGAGGGTAGAGTTAGAGGTAGGGTTAGGAGTTAAATAGTTGGCATATTAAAGGGTTAAAAGCTATTCTTTTTGTCGTGTTTATTATTGAGCTCTTTTAAATATTTGTTTTAATCTTTTTACACTGTATGCTGTTTGGCAATTTTAGTAAGCTGTCTGTACTTTCTCTCTAGATGTTCTTTGTTTTAAAATATTGTATTTTTAATCATGTAATGCACATTGAGCTACCTTGTGTATGAAATACGCTAAATAAGCAAAGCTGCCTTTCCGTGAAATGGGGAAACACATCTCTGACTCCAGAATCATCAGCACCAGTTCCCCTCAAGGCTGCATTCTTTCACTGCTCCTCTTCTCCCTGTGCACCAGAGAGATAGAGAGGGCGAGAGAGAGAGAGAGAGCGAGAGCGACAGACTTTAATGTCACTAGTCACAAGTACCAGCAAAATCAGCCATCAACCATATACAAAAACATACATACAATATGACAAGGGGGACAGGAAAACAGGGATGGAAGAAAAATACAGCATAACATGAGAGGGGAGGAGAGGAAAAAAACAGATTGTGCTCCCTCCAGGAGCACAGTGTGGGAACAGTAAAAAAAAAACACCTCAGCAACATAAGCACATAATCAGTACACGTTACAACATGAAAACTCATGACTTGCAACAGGGGAGGGAAGTGGGGGCTGGAGGTAGCCCAGTATAGGCAGGCAGCCATCCAGTCCTGCAGCCATGATAGCTGCTGGTCACAGACCTGCTTGCCAGACTGGTGGTAAAAAGCAGCAAAGGTGTGGGATGGAGTAGTGGTGAAGTGATTGCATGTCAGTATATATGTATGCAAGCCTGTGTATTGTAGGCCTGGAGAGTTGCTTCGCCTGACACCACTATCTTGGTGCCTCAGTCCGCAAGATGTCATAACAATAACAGCAAGATGCCATGGAGACAGCCTTGATAAGGTTCCAGACAGAGTCAACAATCAGCGGGTGTCTGTGGGAAGTGGGGGAAGGAATGCAACAGCGTTGCACTGCTATGTTCTTCCAGGGAGTACTTGTTCCAGCAGCGGCCTTGACCAAGGCCAGTGTTGGTTGAAGGAGGCTGAAAGCAGATAAGATTGAGACCTGAAATGCAAACTGAAGTGGATGTACTTCCCATGGCAGCTGAAGAAATTCAACCTGCCAAAGACTGTGATAATGCAGTTCTACATTGCTATCATTGAGTCCAGCTTCACCTTCTCTGGTACTCTGCTGCCACTGCCAAGGACAAGTTGCAGTGTATTATCTGCTTTGCAGAGAAGGTGATTGGTTGCCATTTTCCATTTTTCCAGGCTCTGAAGTATGCAAGAAAGACTGCACCCGTCCCATCTTAGTCACAAACATTTGTAGTCAATCAGAACCATAAGCTCACACCGTAAGAAAATTGTCCTCACTGCAGATGTCCTAATTGTTCATTTAGTTGGTAAATTTCCAAGAGTTATTGATTTTTGTTTTTCTAAGTACAACACATGATGATTGTGAATGAATGATTTTATGCACCAAAACACCAATTTCAATTCATTGTATATGCATACCAGAAAATAAACGATTTAGGCTGACAAACAAATTCAAAACTGTAATTTGTGTTATAAAACGTACAGACATGAGAAACAAGCTCTTTATGAGAAGTATTTGGCTCTTATGAGAGCCTTTTGGGGGTCTGGTGTCCAGCAGTCTGGCGCTGAGCTCCAGAGGAGCCCTTCTCCAATCAGGAACCGGAGGTCTGAAGCAGCGTCACCACTTTACAGCCGGTTCCACTGTTTAAGAGCGGCACATCTCTTCATTATAGACTACTTCATCTCCTGACCGAAGAGAAGAAATTATGGCAAGAACCAAGCAGACCGCTCGTAAATCCACCGGAGGTAAAGCTCCAAGGAAGCAACTGGCCACCAAGGCTGCCCGTAAGAGCGCCCCGGCCACCGGCGGCGTGAAGAAGCCTCACCGTTACAGGCCCGGTACCGTGGCTCTGAGAGAGATCCGTCGTTACCAGAAATCTACGGAGCTGTTGATCCGCAAGCTGCCCTTCCAGCGCCTGGTGAGAGAAATCGCTCAGGATTTCAAGACCGACCTGCGCTTCCAGAGCTCCGCTGTTATGGCTCTGCAGGAGTCCAGTGAGGCTTACTTGGTCGGCTTGTTTGAGGACACCAACCTGTGCGCCATCCACGCCAAGAGAGTCACCATCATGCCCAAGGACATCCAGCTGGCCCGTCGCATCCGCGGAGAGCGAGCTTAAACTGTTTGCAATTGTCCCACAAACCACAACGGCTCTTTTAAGAGCCACCTCAATCTGACTGAAGGGCTCTTTTCTCTAATAAATACATCTTTCTACGTCATGTTTTTAGGAATGATACTCTGCACACGTGTGTGTGTGTGTGTGTGTACATTCTAAATACACAAACAAACATTTACTGCTATAAACACTCAGCAACACAAAGTATAACCGGTTAACACAAATTTAATTTACTGATGGAATGGAATTTAGAAAATATTTCAGTAGCTGTGGATCGTTAAGTATGTCTCCACAAAACATGGGGAAACATGGGAATGTGCAGCTGCTCATAGATACCGAGCACAGTGCTGTTAAGCTTGGCTGCTGTTTACTTTATTTAAATCACCTGGAAACACCATAGTGCTACATTATAACCATGTAGAACCCTATGCAAACCAGACATTGGGTTTTACTAAGATCATCATCATCATGTATTTTAACGACTTTATGTGACCATAATAAATGGTAAACTGAGAAATATTCCTGTCTTGATTGTTCTTCCTCTGAATTGAACAACTGAAAAACGGACAAAATTACATTTCCATGCCTCAATATTGAATATGAACTAAATGACAACAAAAGAGAAACACTGTATAACTGACTTTGGTGGTGGTGGTCAACACTTCCAGTCAGGATGCAACAGATCTCAGCTCAGCAGCAGCACAGGTTCAGCACCCTGGAGAGAGACAGCAGCTCTGTCTGTGTCATTGTCACTGATATGTGTTGATGTTTATTACATCGTCACCATGAACGTCCGTTATACTATATTGAAATACTGAAGCTGACCAATATAGCTATTACTTCTGTTTACCTGTTTCTCAATAGGTGGCGCTAATGCACCAAAGAGTTAATTCTCGCCCTATAGGACCCGCTTCCCCCTACCGCTTTCTATCACGTCCTCAAGCAGGGTTTATAAAGCTGGGAACGCAGCGAAAACCACGTTTTTCTGGTAAATAGCAATTGTTCAGTATGAGTGGAAGAGGCAAAGGAGGGAAGGGACTGGGTAAAGGAGGCGCAAAGCGTCACCGGAAAGTTCTTCGTGATAACATCCAGGGAATCACCAAACCTGCTATTCGCCGTCTGGCTCGCCGTGGTGGAGTGAAACGGATCTCGGGTCTGATCTATGAGGAGACTCGTGGTGTGTTGAAGGTTTTCTTGGAAAATGTGATCCGTGATGCCGTCACCTACACCGAGCACGCCAAGAGAAAAACCGTTACAGCTATGGATGTGGTGTATGCTCTGAAGAGACAGGGACGCACTCTGTACGGTTTTGGAGGATAAACACACGCATCTATAAAAACCTGGCAAAGGTCCTTTTAAGGGCCACCCACTTTGTCAATGTAAAGACTTATGTTCCTGTGAAAAACAATGAGTTTTTCGGTAGTGTAGAACACGAGCACTGGTAACACAGTATTATGACAATGAAGCCCATTGAGAGCCGCCTTCAATAATTATCTGTCTTTCTTTATTTCAAAATAGTGTAGGTTTCAGTGGAGAAAAACAGCCCTAGTTTACCGTGTTTAATTCCCAGTCTGGGCTTTTCTGGCGTTAGCATGTTTTCAATGTGTCTCTCTACAGGTACTCCAGTTTCCTTCCACAGAGAAGAGATTATATTGATAGGCTATTATTTTCTCATTTTTTTAGGTGCAACATTCCCAGCCTTTGAAAACACCCTTTTCAGATCACTTTCTGTGTTGTCCAGTGGGTCCTCCAATCTTTCAATATTTGACTCAGACAGGTGGGGAGTGAAGACTGGTTCTGGTGGTCTGATCCATGGGGCCAAATAAGTTAATGCTGGTTCTGAATGAAACATGTCAGAATACAGAGAACAGTTCGTTGAGTATGGAACTGTTTTGACAGAAGGGACCATCACAGTGAACTTCAGAATGTATTACTCATTTATAGATTCTATCTGATGTGTTTAAGTGACAGTTTAAATGTAGAATTTCATTTTATATGCAATTATAAAATGTATCTTTAATAGAAAATAAAAATTCATGAAAGAAGCCCAAATTCTGATCACATCAGCTCCAACCCGGTGGCTTAAAACTAATTTTATATAGCCTTAATATGACCCATCATGAATGATTTCAAGGGGCTTTAGAATCTGGAGCTGAGATTTGGCCAGCAGGTTACAAATGAGGGAGCTGTCCACGTTAGTTGTGTTTACTGACTGGTGGCATTACTGCTATCAAAATATCCTTTTAGTAATTTAGGTTTTATAATATTATAAACATGTCTTTTGTTACATATATTTCTCAGAGCTTCTGAAATCCCACTAGCCAATAAGCTGTTTTTATTATTATATAGAAGGCTACTCAACTATTGGTTCTGTGTGTAGTTAAATGAAATAATTGACAGACAGCATCTTGACTTTATAGATGAAAGAAGAAGAATCAAAATACATGCCTGCCTTTCATATTAGATTTAATGTTATAAGATTATTGGAGCAATACAAGCTGTTAGAGTCCCTCATGTGGTTCAACAATGGACTGCATATCATATGACACATTTATTAAATACAGTCTGCTGCGTCCCACCTGTGGGCTCCGACCCAGTGTTTTGGCAATGACTGCTCTAAACGATTAACTTGTAAAGTGCTGCTGTTCATCTTGAATTCCTCTTCTTTTGAGTCACTAAATCATTTTTACACCTACAGTATGTTCCCTTCAACAAACCCATCTGTTCACAGGGGGGGGGGTCTCTTGTTCAGCGCATGCTCAGTCCAACTCAGAGGAAAACCAATCGTGTTCGAGTGATAGCACAGTGCTATTTGCATTGAGTGGATACAAGATGACCGCACTGTGCCGGTCCCATTATGCGAATTTAGTAACTCCCAGTTATTCGACATGCCTGAAACCACGGTTAAAGCGCCCAAGAAGGGCTCGAAGAAAGCTGTGTCCAAGAGCGTCAGCAAGAGTGGTAAGAAGAAGAGGAAGACCAGGAAAGAGAGCTACGCTATCTACGTGTACAAGGTGCTGAAGCAGGTCCACCCCGATACCGGCATCTCCTCAAAAGCTATGGGTATCATGAACTCTTTTGTGAGCGACATCTTTGAGCGCATCGCCGGTGAGGCCTCCCGTCTGGCCCACTACAACAAGCGCTCCACCATCACTTCCAGAGAGATCCAGACCGCTGTCCGCCTGCTGCTGCCCGGTGAGCTGGCTAAGCACGCTGTGTCTGAGGGTACCAAGGCTGTGACCAAGTACACCAGCTCCAAGTAAAGCTTCTGATAAGACAACAACACAAAGGCTCTTATAAGAGCCACCCAATCCATCTAAAGACTAGTCCTGTTATTTTTAAAGTTTTAATCATTTGGCATTACTGCTTGTCTGAAGCCACCATTACTGCACTCAGAAAAATATTCTTAGACAACCACTTAATAAGCGCTGACACGTCTCTCCACAAACGAAAAATTCTGAACCAACCTGAAAATTAAACACTGAAACAATTAGCGCGAGTAATTTTAAGCCATGATCTAATGCGTTTATAATCTGATGGGTCTCGTGCGATTAGGATTCACTTCAGGTTTAAAACGAGAATTGCTGACTTATCATTGCAAAGTAAGTTTTAAACGCCGTAGACGTTCGAATTACGTGAGTAAGAAAATGAGTGAATAATTTTCTCAGAGTGAAGTCACAAACAGGATGATACCAAAAAAGGTCAGCTGCTCGTGACAGCATCAAGGATCCACAAACGAGACAACAAATCAAAAAAATTGAAATCTATGAGTGAAGCTGTGCACATCTGCGACATCGTACCAGAGGCAGCCGGTGAAATGCTTAACTATGAAGCTCTTTGAGGATCCGTACATCCGAGCTGTGCTACTCACCCGATTAATTGTTTCTTACTGCCACATGTTCTTTGTCTATGAATCCGTGCGTAAAAGTACCATTTTTGTAAATCACTGCGCAAAATAGTGGCGTTGTTTTCATGCGTCTTTAATCTGGCTTTAATTGGTGACGTTTGTTACAAACGCGATCGCATAAATACATTTCTTTCAACCGAAAGGAGAAAATTTAGTATTTAAACCTTGAACAAGATTGTGCTCCGTTTACATACATTTTGTGGAATGTTTAATATTTAGGCTTTAGTGCATTCTTTAGAAGATATACATATGATGCCGCTGCTACACTCTTAAAAAGTTTTTTCTTTTATTGGGTTTTGTCTACTTGCGTCTGTATACTTTCAAAGATTATGCATCCAGTGCAAGCTGGCACAGTTAAGGCTCATATATGATGAAATAAGACTAGTACAAATCAGCTGCTATGAAACAGAGAAACTACACAAGAGAGCTGAGAGACTTGCCCCCCCGTTTAAGATATCTGTTGCTTTGAAAACGAAACAATAGGATTATGTAATATGCCTTTCATAAATAGCGAGTTTCTTAACTAACTTTATACTGAGATGAAGTTTAATGACCAACAACTAATGAATAACCGTTATTTATTTTGTCCTTGTCATCTTCAAGATGTAATCAGTAACAACAAAGGAGGAAAAGGCTCTTTGAGGATGATGGGTGGCTTTTAAAAAAGCCTTTTATAACAGAGCGTTAGTCTCGCAGAGTGATAGTAAATCACTTTTTCTTGGGTGCTGTTTTCTTGGCTTTGGGCTTGGCAGCCTTTTTAGCGGGGGCTTTCTTGGCTGCGGGCGCCTTTTTGGCGGCCACCTTCTTCGGGCTCTTGGTGATCTTTTTGGGGCTCTTCGTGGCCTTCTTGGGGCTCTTGGCTGCTTTCTTCACCGCTGCAGGCTTCTTAACCTTCTTGGGGGATTTCTTGGCAACTGCTGGCTTCTTGGCTGCCGCTGTTTTGGGCTTCTTGGCCGCTGCGGGTTTCTTAGCTGCAGGCTTCTTGGCTTTAGGAACGGCTTTCTTGGCCGGCTTCTCTGCAACCTTCTTGCTCATCTTGAAAGAGCCGGAGGCACCGATCCCCTTGGTCTGGACCAGGGTTCCCTTGGCCACCAGGCTCTTGATGGCGGTCTTAACGCGGGCCTTATTCTTCTCCACATCGTAGCCTCCGGCAGCGAGAGCTTTCTTGACGGCAGCAGCAGACACGCCGCTCCGCTCCTTGGATGCGGCCACAGTTTTCAGGATGAGCTCAGCGACGCTGGGGCCGCTCTTCTTCGGGTTAGACACCTTCTTCTTGGTTGCTTTGGCCGGCGCGGCTGCTGGAGCTACTTCTGCCATTGTTTTTTTTCCACTGAGAGTCTGGACAGACACACTATCGCAGGAGTCTGACTGGATTGTTGAAAGCCCGGAGCAGGAGGCTGTCCTTAAACACACCATGAGAACCGTAGAGACTCAACCCAGCCAGTGGCTCCTCTGAGCATCTGAAAGACGTGCCGCTTGTGTTTTCTCTGCACTGATAAAAGCCTATAAACTAAATGTGGAGAAGGGGTGAAGGCTGACAGTGAAGGGAGCTCTTAGCGAACTCGTGTCTCTTCATATTCAAGTCATGTTCAGCTTTGATGCTCTCTGCATTTTGTTTGTGGAGCCTTCAAAGCTCACCTACTCTCCGCCCTGAACAGCACTGTTCTACGACTTTCCCCACTCATTTCTCTTCTAAAATGATCTAAAATACCCCAGATCTCCATCAAACGCAGTTTTCCAACTGGCCCACATGTTTGTCCAGTGACTCAGTGTACAAACAACCATCTGTTGTTGATGTGTTTGTAATAAACTGAAGTTATTGTGGGAGCAGCAAACACACTGATGATGGCCGTAGCTTGTGGTGCAGTTTGGTCAGACTTCCTATCAGAGCTGCTCCCTGTGACTCTGAGCATGTCCTCTGCTCAGGTCTACTTTTAATTATTATTAGTTACTCTCTATTTTTAGTGGTCAAACACACTGACAAATAAGTGTCGCCTCTCTGGGACAGCTGGGACACTGTTTGTATTGATATACATGACAGTGCTGAATAACAACAGTTAATCTGCTGAGTAACAGCATATCAGATTATAAAAATATATTACAATATATTACAATAACGTTTAAAAATGACACATTCGGTGCATTTATGGAGATGTCTGAAAATGTCGTTTAAATCATTCCTCCTTGCACAAACACTGATGTCACCGTAGAGCTTTGTTCCTAATCATATCACATTTAAAATAATACATAGATTATTGGTACCATGGACAGCTCCACTCAACTGAAACAAACATGCACATGCATTAACAGAGAGGTGTCAGAGTGAAGGTGCTGTCTATATCAAGGCGTGCTGAGCAATTGTGGATTTATTAACTTGCTCAAAGGCACCTCTAGCTACCAGGCTACTCTACAGACTTAGTCCACCATGGGCTTGAACCACATATCCAAAACCAGCCACTCCAAAAGCCAGTTACATCTGACAGCCATCAAACTCAGGCCTTCTGCTCACTTCAGAAACAGAAGAGAGCGCTGCCATGTACAAAAGTTCACGGATGAAACAGCCATTGTGTGTTGTATCAGGAGTGGGCAGGAGGATGAATGCAGAAGGCTGATTCAGCAGCAGCTTCTGTGAAAGACTGCTGTCACTGTCCTGCTCCATAGACGGACTCAGGAGATCATTCCTCTGCCAAGCCATACAGTACTTCAACACCTCTCGAGGTGAGCAATAACACAAACACTGAGCCAAACTGCCTTGTCACAACTGTCATTTTACACCACTGCATGGTAAAGCTGTAACTCTAATATTTTGTTTTCTATTTTTTTTAATCTTTCGTTTTTTATTAGAATTTACACCATTGCATATATTTTGGAACTACATTTTTTTTTTTTTTTTTTTTACACCCTTGTATGTTTTTATCTTTCAACCTGCCACAACTGTGAATTTCTGTTCGAGATGAATCAAATTTTAATCCATCACAAAAAATATTTTCATTTATACCCCATCAGTGGAAATTCAGCTTACAGCATCATAAAGCAGTACAAAGCACAGTATCACAACAATAATTAACATGTTTTACTCTAAGATACAAAGAAAATTACTAATAACAAGCAAAATTCAAAGCAATATGCAGACCACTTTTTTTCTCCTGTCAGTCTGCGTTGAGTTGATGTGAAGTAACAGTATTGATAAACTTTTTAACCACTAATCACCACTGGCGAGAATGTTCGGCCTCATTCATCAAATGTAAATGCAATCACTTCCTAAATTATTTTATCCAAAATCGGAAAATAACTCTTCATAGGGATAAAGTGGGTGGCCCTTAAAAGGACCTTTGGTAGCTTTTTTTTTTTTTTGTAGACGTGTGTGTTTATCCTCCAAAACCGTACAGAGTGCGTCCCTGTCTCTTCAGAGCATACACCACATCCATGGCAGTAACGGTTTTTCTCTTAGCGTGCTCGGTGTAGGTGACGGCATCACGTATCACGTTCTCCAAGAAAACCTTCAACACACCACGCGTCTCCTCATAGATCAGACCCGAGATGCGTTTCACGCCACCACGGCGAGCCAGACGGCGAATAGCAGGTTTGGTGATTCCCTGGATGTTATCACGAAGCACTTTCCGGTGACGCTTTGCGCCTCCTTTACCCAGTCCCTTCCCTCCTTTACCTCTTCCGCTCATTTTCTACTAATAAATATCTTACCACAACAATGTCTTTTGCGCTGCGTTCCCAGCCTTATAAAGCCTGTCTGAGGACGTGATAGAAAGCAGTTAGGGGGAGGGGGTCACGAAGGGCGAAATTTAGCTCTTTGCTGCATTAGCGCCACCTACTGAACAACAGGTAAACAGAAGTAATAGCTATATCGGTCAGCTTCAGAATTTCATTATAGTATAAAGGACGTTCATGGTGACGATGTTATAAACATCAACACATATCAGTGACAGTGACACAGACAGAGCTGCTGTCTCTCTCCAGGGTGCTGAACCTGTGCTGCTGCTGAGCTGAGATCTGATTGATTGATTCATATTCATTACTGAGGCATGGAAATGTAATGTCTTCCGTTTTTTTGTTTTTTTTTTCGTTGAACAGCTCAGACAAAGAAAAATCAAGACAGGAATATTTCTTTCTTCACTATTTATTATGGTCCATGCCATACCATAGCATTCAAAATGTAAGAACTCCAGCAGCAACTCTTACAAAATGAGCTATAATTTACAAGTGCCTTTCATATTTTTCTTCTTAAGCACAACCACCCCATACAGGGTTGGGCTTAAGTAAGTGTGGATGTTGTTCTTAGGCATGTGTCCAACAGTAACAGACAGGATTAAACTGATCTCAACACAGGGTTCAGCGACACATGTATTATGTATATCAGATTTCTATGTACAAATATCACACAAGCAAGCAGAACTAGCCTTGATGAAAAGTTCAACATTAATGCCTTATGTATGAATTTACTAATTCTGAAATACTCACAATGGCACAGATGTATTCTGCATCAGAACAACCACCCCAAATATACAGCCAAGTCATTAAGAACTATTTTCAGCATCAGGAAGAACAAGAAGTCCTGGAAGTGACGATACAGCCTCCAGAAAATCCCGATCTCAACATCATTGAGTCTTTCTGGGATTACAGGATGAGACAGAAGGAGATGAGGAGGCCGACAACCACACAGGATTTGCAACAACCTACCAGCCCATGTCTTTCAAAAATTTTAGGCAAGTGACTATTAACACATCAATTTTGAAAGAATTCTTATTTATAGCATTTTCCACATCTGCATTTAAATAATACACTGCTATTAATCATTACATATTTAAATTTGTCAGTCTAATTGTAAAAAGGTAATATATTACAGTAAAAAACAATGAGGTTTCTAGTGTTTTTATACACAGTCAGTATACAGCTTTCAATAATTCTGGGTTGCTTCCTTCGTCTCCTTTGTCATCTCTGCTGATGTCCTGCACACCTACGGGCAATAAGCAAGCATTGTAAAGCAGGAAAAAACTGACTCAACTACGGAAAAATGTTGTTGTGGAAAAACATATATATCCTACCTGATCATATACATGTACCTACTGTAGCAGGTGGCATCACATTTGGGGCATCTGACACCATAAAGCTCAGCACTAGCGCTGTTACTGGTCTCAGAACTACTTTAAAAATGCATTATCTAAGCTGCTATATGGTCACATAGTTCAGTGATTAAAATCATAGAGTATGAAAGAAAGCTTGAAAAATATCTTATCTTAATAAAACCCAATGTCTGGTTTGTGTAAGAGTACATATGGTTATATTATAGCACTATGGTGTTACTAAACAGCACTGTGCTCTGGTACACAGTCTATGAGCAGCTGCAGGCTCACCAACGTATACTGCTTTCTCACTCCTTGACCATGTTTGACAAAGACAAACTAAACAACAAACAAGTAGTTAAATATTCATTGTTATTTCTAAATGATCGTTAGATGAACGCAATCAATACTGAGCACTTTTTTTTATTAATACAATTTGGATGGTTGTAGCTGGTGTCGTTGAGTATTTATAGCAATACACCACTACGTATGTATTTAACATATACATGTATATATTCTTAGAGGAAACTTGATGTAGAAAGATTTGTTTGTTAGAGAAAGGAGCCCTTCAGTCAGATTGAGGTGGCTCTTAAAAGAGCCGTTGTGGTTTGTTGAGCAGTAGCAAACAGTTTAAGCTCGCTCTCCGCGGATGCGACGAGCCAGCTGGATGTCTTTGGGCATGATGGTGACTCTCTTGGCGTGGATGGCGCACAGGTTGGTGTCCTCAAACAAGCCGACCAAATAAGCCTCACTGGACTCCTGCAGAGCCATTACAGCGGAGCTCTGGAAGCGCAGATCGGTTTTGAAATCCTGAGCGATTTCTCTCACCAGGCGCTGGAAAGGCAGCTTGCGGATCAACAGCTCCGTAGATTTCTGGTAACGACGGATCTCTCTCAGAGCCACGGTACCGGGCCTGTAACGGTGAGGCTTCTTCACGCCGCCGGTGGCCGGGGCGCTCTTACGGGCAGCCTTGGTGGCCAGTTGCTTCCTTGGAGCTTTACCTCCGGTGGATTTACGAGCGGTCTGCTTGGTTCTTGCCATAATTTCTTCTTTTCGGTCAAGAGATGAAGTAGTCTATAATGAAGAGATGTGCCGCTTTTAAACAGTGGAACCGACTGTAAAGTGGTGACGCTGCTTCAGACCTCCGGCTCCTGATTGGAGAAGGGCTCCTCTGGAGCTCAGCACCGCCTAGAGCAGCGACCCCCCCGGCCGAAACTGCGCTGCTTATTGGCGGAGAGTCGTTATGAATGGGTCGCTGTCTGCTGACCTGCTGAGCGCCTCTTTACTGGTTGGTCTGTGGGCAAAAGTGCGGGCTCTGTGGACACATAACGGAGGATTTCGGCTGCCACAGACACATTTCCTTTCGTATTGACGACAGAAAGCAGCGGAAAATGAGTGGAAGAGGCAAAACCGGAGGTAAAGCCAGAGCTAAGGCCAAGACTCGCTCTTCTCGTGCTGGGCTTCAGTTCCCAGTCGGTCGTGTTCACAGGCTTCTGCGTAAAGGAAACTATGCGCAGCGTGTAGGTGCTGGTGCTCCAGTCTATCTGGCGGCTGTGCTGGAATATCTGACCGCTGAAATCCTAGAGTTGGCTGGAAATGCTGCACGAGACAACAAGAAGACTCGTATCATTCCTCGTCACTTGCAGTTGGCTGTCCGCAACGATGAGGAGCTCAACAAATTGCTGGGTGGAGTGACCATCGCTCAGGGCGGTGTATTGCCTAACATCCAGGCTGTTTTGCTGCCCAAGAAGACCGAGAAACCCGCGAAGTCCAAGTAAATCTGGTGAAAATCTAGCTGCTGGACACCAGCCCCCCAAAAGGCTCTTTTAAGAGCCAAACACTCCTCTTAAAGAGCTCGTTTCTTTAATATGCCACACCAATAACTGGGGGTGGGCGATACTGGTTATTTTTGTATCGATCCAACATCAAAACAGGGCGAGTATTACTGATCGCAGTACACATTTCACTGCCAGCCGTCTTTCGCTAAGTGGTGGTCAAATGAGCCACAGATGTATTTCACCTGCGTATTTGCGCTCAAGTTTATGGCGTGTGTTTTCGTCCGAATTTCAAGATACAGCATCTCTCTTACTCTCTCGAAACGTAAATAAAATCACTTTATTCCATAAGTAGCCCAAGACCTGTTTCTGGATAAAGTACTTCATGTATTACTTGCACAAATAATACCAAGTAGCCTACTATTACTGTGTACTTTTCAATTAATTCACTCTCAAAGTGACTTACATATAGCAATAAGAACCATTTTGTCTAACTTTTAAGTGAAATAAAATTTTTCCATAAGTAGTCTACAAAACCTGTACTGCTGGACTAAGTACTTCCTATACTACTTGCCCAAATAATATGGAGTACTTTTATTGTGTAGTTGTCTAGTAAGTCACTCTCAAATCGCCTTACAGACAACAATAAGAGCCATTTTCGTCTACATTTAACAGGTAACAATGAAATGTTTTTGATTTTTCAAATTTTTTACTTTTAAATCGTAACTTCATTGGCACATGTGCAGGAGTTTTTTTTATCATTTACCTTTGTATACATGCATGTTTTAAATTATTAGTAGGTATTTCAAACAGATTTACATTTTTGTCACAATTATAATCTCTAATATAATAATATTACCAAAATAACAATAACACAATATAAATATAACATCTGCATTTGTAAGTAGTTAAATATGAACACGTTTAACCATTTATATCTTTAAACATATTCACACACACAACAACTACTTTAAAACAAAACAAATAAGAAGACAATGTAGTTTCTGCCACACACAATTGGAATCCTCTCTGGTCTTACATGCAGATCAAACAGTTCCGCTTGCCCTGGCATTCTTGCCCTAGTGTACACAAAAGTTAATTGAGAAGAAGAAGCAGAGTAAGTAGAAGGTTGCTATGGACTCCCTGGTTGCTAAGGATTTGCGCTCTAGAAATTTTGTTGTGTAGGCTACAAGTAAACGCGGCGCCTTGTCGTGCGTGCGATGGGTTTCCACGTCATATGCTATGCCGATACAAAGAAACAGAGAGACCCACGAAAAAGAACGAAAGAATGCAATGAGCATGTTTATGAGAAAATGGGCAACATCTGGGTCTTACGGACGTAACTCAACTTGCATTTTCCCCACCGGCCAGCAGGAGATGATACCGGTGGTTTCAGAAAAAGGTTTCCGTTCATGTGTATGAATAATTATTAATTCAGCGATGACAACGTGAGTAAGTGAAATGTGTACTGCGATCAGTAATACTCGCCCTGTTTTGATGTTGGATCGATACAAAAATAACCAGTATCGCCCACCCCCAGTTATTGGTGTGGCATATTAAAGAAACGAGCTCTTTAAGAGGAGTGTTTGGCTCTTAAAAGAGCCTTTTGGGGGGCTGGTGTCCAGCAGCTAGATTTTCACCAGATTTACTTGGACTTTGCGGGTTTCTCGGTCTTCTTGGGCAGCAAAACAGCCTGGATGTTAGGCAACACACCGCCCTGAGCGATGGTCACTCCACCCAGCAATTTGTTGAGCTCCTCATCGTTGCGGACAGCCAACTGCAAGTGACGAGGAATGATACGAGTCTTCTTGTTATCTCGTGCAGCATTTCCAGCCAACTCTAGGATTTCAGCGGTCAGATATTCCAGCACAGCCGCTAGATAGACTGGAGCACCAGCACCTACACGCTGCGCATAGTTTCCTTTACGCAGAAGCCTGTGAACACGACCGACTGGAAACTGAAGCCCAGCACGAGAAGAGCGAGTCTTGGCCTTAGCTCTGGCTTTGCCTCCGGTTTTGCCTCTTCCACTCATTTTCCGCTGCTTTCTGTCGTCAAGACGAAAGGAAATGTGTCTGTGGCAGCCGAAATCCTCCGTTATGTGTCCACAGAGCCCGCACTTTTGCCCACAGACCAACCAGTAAAGAGGCGCTCAGCCGGTCAGCAGACAGCGACCCATTCATAACGACTCTCCGCCAATAAGCAGCGCAGTTTCGGCCGGGGGGGTCGCTGCTCTAGGCGGTGCTGAGCTCCAGAGGAGCCCTTCTCCAATCAGGAGCCGGAGGTCTGAAGCAGCGTCACCACTTTACAGTCGGTTCCACTGTTTAAAAGCGGCACATCTCTTCACTATAGACTACTTCATCTCTTGACCGAAGAGAAGAAATTATGGCAAGAACCAAGCAGACCGCTCGTAAATCCACCGGAGGTAAAGCTCCAAGGAAGCAACTGGCCACCAAGGCTGCCCGTAAGAGCGCCCCGGCCACCGGCGGCGTGAAGAAGCCTCACCGTTACAGGCCCGGTACCGTGGCTCTGAGAGAGATCCGTCGTTACCAGAAATCTACGGAGCTGTTGATCCGCAAGCTGCCCTTCCAGCGCCTGGTGAGAGAAATCGCTCAGGATTTCAAAACCGACCTGCGCTTCCAGAGCTCCGCTGTTATGGCTCTGCAGGAGTCCAGTGAGGCGTATTTGGTCGGCTTGTTTGAGGACACCAACCTGTGCGCCATCCACGCCAAGAGAGTCACCATCATGCCCAAAGACATCCAGCTGGCTCGTCGCATCCGCGGAGAGCGAGCTTAAAGTGTTTGCTACTGCTCCACAAACCACAACGGCTCTTTTAAGAGCCACCTCAATCTGACTGAAGGGCTCCTTTCTCTAACAAACAAATCTTTCTACATCAAGTTTCCTCTAAGAATATATACATGTATATGTTAAATACATACGTAGTGGTGTATTGCTATAAATACTCAACGACACCAGCTACAACCATCCAAATTGTATTAATAAAAAAAAGTGCTCAGTATTGATTGCGTTCATCTAACGATCATTTAGAAATAACAATGAATATTTAACTACTTGTTTGTTGTTTAGTTTGTCTTTGTCAAACATGGTCAAGGAGTGAGAAAGCAGTATACGTTGGTGAGCCTGCAGCTGCTCATAGACTGTGTACCAGAGCACAGTGCTGTTTAGTAACACCATAGTGCTATAATATAACCATATGTACTCTTACACAAACCAGACATTGGGTTTTATTAAGATAAGATATTTTTCAAGCTTTCTTTCATACTCTATGATTTTAATCACTGAACTATGTGACCATATAGCAGCTTAGATAATGCATTTTTAAAGTAGTTCTGAGACCAGTAACAGCGCTAGTGCTGAGCTTTATGGTGTCAGATGCCCCAAATGTGATGCCACCTGCTACAGTAGGTACATGTATATGATCAGGTAGGATATATATGTTTTTCCACAACAACATTTTTCCGTAGTTGAGTCAGTTTTTTTCCTGCTTTACAATGCTTGCTTATTGCCCGTAGGTGTGCAGGACATCAGCAG
The DNA here is from genome assembly GCA_029721515.1 of Synanceia verrucosa. NCBI lineage: Eukaryota > Metazoa > Chordata > Actinopteri > Perciformes > Synanceiidae > Synanceia > Synanceia verrucosa. Next base: position 22,401,366 of record CM056556.1, on the reverse strand, counting down.
AGATGACAAAGGAGACGAAGGAAGCAACCCAGAATTATTGAAAGCTGTATACTGACTGTGTATAAAAACACTAGAAACCTCATTGTTTTTTACTGTAATATATTACCTTTTTACAATTAGACTGACAAATTTAAATATGTAATGATTAATAGCAGTGTATTATTTAAATGCAGATGTGGAAAATGCTATAAATAAGAATTCTTTCAAAATTGATGTGTTAATAGTCACTTGCCTAAAATTTTTGAAAGACATGGGCTGGTAGGTCGTTGCAAATCCTGTGTGGTTGTCGGCCTCCTCATCTCCTTCTGTCTCATCCTGTAATCCCAGAAAGACTCAATGATGTTGAGATCGGGATTTTCTGGAGGCTGTATCGTCACTTCCAGGACTTCTTGTTCTTCCTGATGCTGAAAATAGTTCTTAATGACTTGGCTGTATATTTGGGGTGGTTGTTCTGATGCAGAATACATCTGTGCCATTGTGAGTATTTCAGAATTAGTAAATTCATACATAAGGCATTAATGTTGAACTTTTCATCAAGGCTAGTTCTGCTTGCTTGTGTGATATTTGTACATAGAAATCTGATATACATAATACATGTGTCGCTGAACCCTGTGTTGAGATCAGTTTAATCCTGTCTGTTACTGTTGGACACATGCCTAAGAACAACATCCACACTTACTTAAGCCCAACCCTGTATGGGGTGGTTGTGCTTAAGAAGAAAAATATGAAAGGCACTTGTAAATTATAGCTCATTTTGTAAGAGTTGCTGCTGGAGTTCTTACATTTTGAATGCTATGGTATGGCATGGACCATAATAAATAGTGAAGAAAGAAATATTCCTGTCTTGATTTTTCTTTGTCTGAGCTGTTCAACGAAAAAAAACAAAAACGGAAGACATTACATTTCCATGCCTCAGTAATGAATATGAATCAATCAATCAGATCTCAGCTCAGCAGCAGCACAGGTTCAGCACCCTGGAGAGAGACAGCAGCTCTGTCTGTGTCACTGTCACTGATATGTGTTGATGTTTATTACATCGTCACCATGAACGTCCTTTATACTATAATGAAATTCTGAAGCTGACCGATATAGCTATTACTTCTGTTTACCTGTTGTTCAGTAGGTGGCGCTAATGCAGCAAAGAGCTAAATTTCGCCCTTCGTGACCCCCTCCCCCTAACTGCTTTCTATCACGTCCTCAGACAGGCTTTATAAGGCTGGGAACGCAGCGCAAAAGACATTGTTGTGGTAAGATATTTATTAGTAGAAAATGAGCGGAAGAGGTAAAGGAGGGAAGGGACTGGGTAAAGGAGGCGCAAAGCGTCACCGGAAAGTGCTTCGTGATAACATCCAGGGAATCACCAAACCTGCTATTCGCCGTCTGGCTCGCCGTGGTGGCGTGAAACGGATCTCGGGTCTGATCTATGAGGAGACGCGTGGTGTGTTGAAGGTTTTCTTGGAGAACGTGATACGTGATGCCGTCACCTACACCGAGCACGCTAAGAGAAAAACCGTTACTGCCATGGATGTGGTGTATGCTCTGAAGAGACAGGGACGCACTCTGTACGGTTTTGGAGGATAAACACACACGTCTACAAAAAAAAATAAATAAAAAAAAGCTACCAAAGGTCCTTTTAAGGGCCACCCACTTTATCCCTATGAAGAGTTATTTTCCGATTTTGGATAAAATAATTTAGGAAGTGATTGCACTTACATTTGATGAATGAGGCCGAACATTCTCGCCAGTGGTGATTAGTGGTTAAAAAGTTTATCAATACTGTTACTTCACATCAACTCAACGCAGACTGACAGGAGAAAAAAAGTGGTCTGCATATTGCTTTGAATTTTGCTTGTTATTAGTAATTTTCTTTGTATCTTAGAGTAAAACATGTTAATTATTGTTGTGATACTGTGCTTTGTACTGCTTTATGATGCTGTAAGCTGAATTTCCACTGATGGGGTATAAATGAAAATATTTTTTGTGATGGATTAAAATTTGATTCATCTCGAACAGAAATTCACAGTTGTGGCAGGTTGAAAGATAAAAACATACAAGGGTGTAAAAAAAAAAAAAAATGTAGTTCCAAAATATATGCAATGGTGTAAATTCTAATAAAAAACGAAAGATTAAAAAAAATAGAAAACAAAATATTAGAGTTACAGCTTTACCATGCAGTGGTGTAAAATGACAGTTGTGACAAGGCAGTTTGGCTCAGTGTTTGTGTTATTGCTCACCTCGAGAGGTGTTGAAGTACTGTATGGCTTGGCAGAGGAATGATCTCCTGAGTCCGTCTATGGAGCAGGACAGTGACAGCAGTCTTTCACAGAAGCTGCTGCTGAATCAGCCTTCTGCATTCATCCTCCTGCCCACTCCTGATACAACACACAATGGCTGTTTCATCCGTGAACTTTTGTACATGGTGAGCAGAAGTGAGCAGAAGGCCTGAGTTTGATGGCTGTCAGATGTAACTGGCTTTTGGAGTGGCTGGTTTTGGATATGTGGTTCAAGCCCATGGTGGACTAAGTCTGTAGAGTAGCCTGGTAGCTAGAGGTGCCTTTGAGCAAGTTAATAAATCCACAATTGCTCAGCACGCCTTGATATAGACAGCACCTTCACTCTGACACCTCTCTGTTAATGCATGTGCATGTTTGTTTCAGTTGAGTGGAGCTGTCCATGGTACCAATAATCTATGTATTATTTTAAATGTGATATGATTAGGAACAAAGCTCTACGGTGACATCAGTGTTTGTGCAAGGAGGAATGATTTAAACGACATTTTCAGACATCTCCATAAATGCACCGAATGTGTCATTTTTAAACGTTATTGTAATATATTGTAATATATTTTTATAATCTGATATGCTGTTACTCAGCAGATTAACTGTTGTTATTCAGCACTGTCATGTATATCAATACAAACAGTGTCCCAGCTGTCCCAGAGAGGCGACACTTATTTGTCAGTGTGTTTGACCACTAAAAATAGAGAGTAACTAATAATAATTAAAAGTAGACCTGAGCAGAGGACATGCTCAGAGTCACAGGGAGCAGCTCTGATAGGAAGTCTGACCAAACTGCACCACAAGCTACGGCCATCATCAGTGTGTTTGCTGCTCCCACAATAACTTCAGTTTATTACAAACACATCAACAACAGATGGTTGTTTGTACACTGAGTCACTGGACAAACATGTGGGCCAGTTGGAAAACTGCGTTTGATGGAGATCTGGGGTATTTTAGATCATTTTAGAAGAGAAATGAGTGGGGAAAGTCGTAGAACAGTGCTGTTCAGGGCGGAGAGTAGGTGAGCTTTGAAGGCTCCACAAACAAAATGCAGAGAGCATCAAAGCTGAACATGACTTGAATATGAAGAGACACGAGTTCGCTAAGAGCTCCCTTCACTGTCAGCCTTCACCCCTTCTCCACATTTAGTTTATAGGCTTTTATCAGTGCAGAGAAAACACAAGCGGCACGTCTTTCAGATGCTCAGAGGAGCCACTGGCTGGGTTGAGTCTCTACGGTTCTCATGGTGTGTTTAAGGACAGCCTCCTGCTCCGGGCTTTCAACAATCCAGTCAGACTCCTGCGATAGTGTGTCTGTCCAGACTCTCAGTGGAAAAAAAACAATGGCAGAAGTAGCTCCAGCAGCCGCGCCGGCCAAAGCAACCAAGAAGAAGGTGTCTAACCCGAAGAAGAGCGGCCCCAGCGTCGCTGAGCTCATCCTGAAAACTGTGGCCGCATCCAAGGAGCGGAGCGGCGTGTCTGCTGCTGCCGTCAAGAAGGCTCTGGCTGCCGGCGGCTACGATGTGGAGAAGAACAAGGCCCGCGTTAAGACCGCCATCAAGAGCCTGGTGGCCAAGGGAACCCTGGTCCAGACCAAGGGGATCGGTGCCTCCGGCTCTTTCAAGATGAGCAAGAAGGTTGCAGAGAAGCCGGCCAAGAAAGCCGTTCCTAAAGCCAAGAAGCCTGCAGCTAAGAAACCCGCAGCGGCCAAGAAGCCCAAAACAGCGGCAGCCAAGAAGCCAGCAGTTGCCAAGAAATCCCCCAAGAAGGTTAAGAAGCCTGCAGCGGTGAAGAAAGCAGCCAAGAGCCCCAAGAAGGCCACGAAGAGCCCCAAAAAGATCACCAAGAGCCCGAAGAAGGTGGCCGCCAAAAAGGCGCCCGCAGCCAAGAAAGCCCCCGCTAAAAAGGCTGCCAAGCCCAAAGCCAAGAAAACAGCACCCAAGAAAAAGTGATTTACTATCACTCTGCGAGACTAACGCTCTGTTATAAAAGGCTTTTTTAAAAGCCACCCATCATCCTCAAAGAGCCTTTTCCTCCTTTGTTGTTACTGATTACATCTTGAAGATGACAAGGACAAAATAAATAACGGTTATTCATTAGTTGTTGGTCAGTAAACTTCATCTCAGTATAAAGTTAGTTAAGAAACTCGCTATTTATGAAAGGCATACTACATAATCCTATTGTTTCGTTTTCAAAGCAACAGATATCTTAAACGGGGGGGCAAGTCTCTCAGCTCTCTTGTGTAGTTTTTTTGTTTCATAGCAGCTGATTTGTACTAGTCTTATTTCATCATATATGAGCCTTAACTGTGCCAGCTTGCACTGGATGCATAATCTTTGAAAGTATACAGACGCAAGTAGACAAAACCCAATAAAAAAAAAAACTTTTTAAGAGTGTAGCAGCGGCATCATATGTATATCTTCTAAAGAATGCACTAAAGCCTAAATATTAAACATTCCACAAAATGTATGTAAACGGAGCACAATCTTGTTCAAGGTTTAAATACTAAATTTTCTCCTTTCGGTTGAAAGAAATGTATTTATGCGATCGCGTTTGTAACAAACGTCACCAATTAAAGCCAGATTAAAGACGCATGAAAACAACGCCACTATTTTGCGCAGTGATTTACAAAAATGGTACTTTTACGCACGGATTCATAGACAAAGAACATGTGGCAGTAAGAAACAATTAATCGGGTGAGTAGCACAGCTCGGATGTACGGATCCTCAAAGAGCTTCATAGTTAAGCATCTCACCGGCTGCCTCTGGTACGATGTCGCAGATGTGCACAGCTTCACTCATAGATTTCAATTTTTTTGATTTGTTGTCTCGTTTGTGGATCCTTGATGCTGTCACGAGCAGCTGACCTTTTTTGGTATCATCCTGTTTGTGACTTCACTCTGAGAAAAATATTCACTCATTTTCTTACTCACGTAATTCGAACGTCTACGGCGTTTAAAACTTACTTTGCAATGATAAGTCAGCAATTCGGATTCACTTCAGGTTTAAAACACCTGAAGTGAATCCTAATCGCACGAGACCCATCAGATTATAAACGCATTAGATCATGGCTTAAAATTACTCGCGCTAATTGTTTCAGTGTTTAATTTTCAGGTTGGTTCAGAATTTTTCGTTTGTGGAGAGACGTGTCAGCGCTTATTAAGTGGTTGTCTAAGAATATTTTTCTGAGTGCAGTAATGGTGGCTTCAGACAAGCAGTAATGCCAAATGATTAAAACTTTAAAAATAACAGGACTAGTCTTTAGATGGATTGGGTGGCTCTTATAAGAGCCTTTGTGTTGTTGTCTTATCAGAAGCTTTACTTGGAGCTGGTGTACTTGGTCACAGCCTTGGTACCCTCAGACACAGCGTGCTTAGCCAGCTCACCGGGCAGCAGCAGGCGGACAGCGGTCTGGATCTCTCTGGAAGTGATGGTGGAGCGCTTGTTGTAGTGGGCCAGACGGGAGGCCTCACCGGCGATGCGCTCAAAGATGTCGCTCACAAAAGAGTTCATGATACCCATAGCTTTTGAGGAGATGCCGGTATCGGGGTGGACCTGCTTCAGCACCTTGTACACGTAGATAGCGTAGCTCTCTTTCCTGGTCTTCCTCTTCTTCTTACCACTCTTGCTGACGCTCTTGGACACAGCTTTCTTCGAGCCCTTCTTGGGCGCTTTAACCGTGGTTTCAGGCATGTCGAATAACTGGGAGTTACTAAATTCGCATAATGGGACCGGCACAGTGCGGTCATCTTGTATCCACTCAATGCAAATAGCACTGTGCTATCACTCGAACACGATTGGTTTTCCTCTGAGTTGGACTGAGCATGCGCTGAACAAGAGACCCCCCCCCCTGTGAACAGATGGGTTTGTTGAAGGGAACATACTGTAGGTGTAAAAATGATTTAGTGACTCAAAGAAGAGGAATTCAAGATGAACAGCAGCACTTTACAAGTTAATCGTTTAGAGCAGTCATTGCCAAAACACTGGGTCGGAGCCCACAGGTGGGACGCAGCAGACTGTATTTAATAAATGTGTCATATGATATGCAGTCCATTGTTGAACCACATGAGGGACTCCTAACAGCTTGTATTGCTCCAATAATCTTATAACATTAAATCTAATATGAAAGGCAGGCATGTATTTTGATTCTTCTTCTTTCATCTATAAAGTCAAGATGCTGTCTGTCAATTATTTCATTTAACTACACACAGAACCAATAGTTGAGTAGCCTTCTATATAATAATAAAAACAGCTTATTGGCTAGTGGGATTTCAGAAGCTCTGAGAAATATATGTAACAAAAGACATGTTTATAATATTATAAAACCTAAATTACTAAAAGGATATTTTGATAGCAGTAATGCCACCAGTCAGTAAACACAACTAACGTGGACAGCTCCCTCATTTGTAACCTGCTGGCCAAATCTCAGCTCCAGATTCTAAAGCCCCTTGAAATCATTCATGATGGGTCATATTAAGGCTATATAAAATTAGTTTTAAGCCACCAGGTTGGAGCTGATGTGATCAGAATTTGGGCTTCTTTCATGAATTTTTATTTTCTATTAAAGATACATTTTATAATTGCATATAAAATGAAATTCTACATTTAAACTGTCACTTAAACACATCAGATAGAATCTATAAATGAGTAATACATTCTGAAGTTCACTGTGATGGTCCCTTCTGTCAAAACAGTTCCATACTCAACGAACTGTTCTCTGTATTCTGACATGTTTCATTCAGAACCAGCATTAACTTATTTGGCCCCATGGATCAGACCACCAGAACCAGTCTTCACTCCCCACCTGTCTGAGTCAAATATTGAAAGATTGGAGGACCCACTGGACAACACAGAAAGTGATCTGAAAAGGGTGTTTTCAAAGGCTGGGAATGTTGCACCTAAAACAATGAGAAAATAATAGCCTATCAATATAATCTCTTCTCTGTGGAAGGAAACTGGAGTACCTGTAGAGAGACACATTGAAAACATGCTAACGCCAGAAAAGCCCAGACTGGGAATCAAACACGGTAAACTAGGGCTGTTTTTCTCCACTGAAACCTACATTGTTTTTGAAATAAAGAAAAACAGATAATTATTGAAGGCGGCTCTCAATGGGCTTCATTGTCATAATACTGTGTTACCAGTGCTCGTTTTTTACACTACCGAAAAACTCATTGTTTTTCACAGGAACATAAATCTTTACATTGACAAAGCGGGTGGCCCTTAAAAGGACCTTTGCCAGGTTTTTATAGATGCGTGTGTTTATCCTCCAAAACCGTACAGAGTGCGTCCCTGTCTCTTCAGAGCATACACCACATCCATAGCTGTAACGGTTTTTCTCTTGGCGTGCTCGGTGTAGGTGACGGCATCACGGATCACATTTTCCAAGAAAACCTTCAACACACCACGAGTCTCCTCATAGATCAGACCCGAGATCCGTTTCACTCCACCACGGCGAGCCAGACGGCGAATAGCAGGTTTGGTGATTCCCTGGATGTTATCACGAAGAACTTTCCGGTGACGCTTTGCGCCTCCTTTACCCAGTCCCTTCCCTCCTTTGCCTCTTCCACTCATGCTGAACAATTGCTATTTACCAGAAAAACGTGGTTTTCGCTGCGTTCCCAGCTTTATAAACCCTGCTTGAGGACGTGATAGAAAGCGGTAGGGGGAAGCGGGTCCTATAGGGCGAGAATTAACTCTTTGGTGCATTAGCGCCACCTATTGAGAAACAGGTAAACAGAAGTAATAGCTATATTGGTCAGCTTCAGTATTTCAATATAGTATAACGGACGTTCATGGTGACGATGTAATAAACATCAACACATATCAGTGACAATGACACAGACAGAGCTGCTGTCTCTCTCCAGGGTGCTGAACCTGTGCTGCTGCTGAGCTGAGATCTGTTGCATCCTGACTGGAAGTGTTGACCACCACCACCAAAGTCAGTTATACAGTGTTTCTCTTTTGTTGTCATTTAGTTCATATTCAATATTGAGGCATGGAAATGTAATTTTGTCCGTTTTTCAGTTGTTCAATTCAGAGGAAGAACAATCAAGACAGGAATATTTCTCAGTTTACCATTTATTATGGTCACATAAAGTCGTTAAAATACATGATGATGATGATCTTAGTAAAACCCAATGTCTGGTTTGCATAGGGTTCTACATGGTTATAATGTAGCACTATGGTGTTTCCAGGTGATTTAAATAAAGTAAACAGCAGCCAAGCTTAACAGCACTGTGCTCGGTATCTATGAGCAGCTGCACATTCCCATGTTTCCCCATGTTTTGTGGAGACATACTTAACGATCCACAGCTACTGAAATATTTTCTAAATTCCATTCCATCAGTAAATTAAATTTGTGTTAACCGGTTATACTTTGTGTTGCTGAGTGTTTATAGCAGTAAATGTTTGTTTGTGTATTTAGAATGTACACACACACACACACACACACACGTGTGCAGAGTATCATTCCTAAAAACATGACGTAGAAAGATGTATTTATTAGAGAAAAGAGCCCTTCAGTCAGATTGAGGTGGCTCTTAAAAGAGCCGTTGTGGTTTGTGGGACAATTGCAAACAGTTTAAGCTCGCTCTCCGCGGATGCGACGGGCCAGCTGGATGTCCTTGGGCATGATGGTGACTCTCTTGGCGTGGATGGCGCACAGGTTGGTGTCCTCAAACAAGCCGACCAAGTAAGCCTCACTGGACTCCTGCAGAGCCATAACAGCGGAGCTCTGGAAGCGCAAGTCGGTCTTGAAATCCTGAGCGATTTCTCTCACCAGGCGCTGGAAGGGCAGCTTGCGGATCAACAGCTCCGTAGATTTCTGGTAACGACGGATCTCTCTCAGAGCCACGGTACCGGGCCTGTAACGGTGAGGCTTCTTCACGCCGCCGGTGGCCGGGGCGCTCTTACGGGCAGCCTTGGTGGCCAGTTGCTTCCTTGGAGCTTTACCTCCGGTGGATTTACGAGCGGTCTGCTTGGTTCTTGCCATAATTTCTTCTCTTCGGTCAGGAGATGAAGTAGTCTATAATGAAGAGATGTGCCGTTCTTAAACAGTGGAACCGGCTGTAAAGTGGTGACGCTGCTTCAGACCTCCGGTTCCTGATTGGAGAAGGGCTCCTCTGGAGCTCAGCGCCAGACTGCTGGACACCAGACCCCCAAAAGGCTCTCATAAGAGCCAAATACTTCTCATAAAGAGCTTGTTTCTCATGTCTGTACGTTTTATAACACAAATTACAGTTTTGAATTTGTTTGTCAGCCTAAATCGTTTATTTTCTGGTATGCATATACAATGAATTGAAATTGGTGTTTTGGTGCATAAAATCATTCATTCACAATCATCATGTGTTGTACTTAGAAAAACAAAAATCAATAACTCTTGGAAATTTACCAACTAAATGAACAATTAGGACATCTGCAGTGAGGACAATTTTCTTACGGTGTGAGCTTATGGTTCTGATTGACTACAAATGTTTGTGACTAAGATGGGACGGGTGCAGTCTTTCTTGCATACTTCAGAGCCTGGAAAAATGGAAAATGGCAACCAATCACCTTCTCTGCAAAGCAGATAATACACTGCAACTTGTCCTTGGCAGTGGCAGCAGAGTACCAGAGAAGGTGAAGCTGGACTCAATGATAGCAATGTAGAACTGCATTATCACAGTCTTTGGCAGGTTGAATTTCTTCAGCTGCCATGGGAAGTACATCCACTTCAGTTTGCATTTCAGGTCTCAATCTTATCTGCTTTCAGCCTCCTTCAACCAACACTGGCCTTGGTCAAGGCCGCTGCTGGAACAAGTACTCCCTGGAAGAACATAGCAGTGCAACGCTGTTGCATTCCTTCCCCCACTTCCCACAGACACCCGCTGATTGTTGACTCTGTCTGGAACCTTATCAAGGCTGTCTCCATGGCATCTTGCTGTTATTGTTATGACATCTTGCGGACTGAGGCACCAAGATAGTGGTGTCAGGCGAAGCAACTCTCCAGGCCTACAATACACAGGCTTGCATACATATATACTGACATGCAATCACTTCACCACTACTCCATCCCACACCTTTGCTGCTTTTTACCACCAGTCTGGCAAGCAGGTCTGTGACCAGCAGCTATCATGGCTGCAGGACTGGATGGCTGCCTGCCTATACTGGGCTACCTCCAGCCCCCACTTCCCTCCCCTGTTGCAAGTCATGAGTTTTCATGTTGTAACGTGTACTGATTATGTGCTTATGTTGCTGAGGTGTTTTTTTTTTTACTGTTCCCACACTGTGCTCCTGGAGGGAGCACAATCTGTTTTTTTCCTCTCCTCCCCTCTCATGTTATGCTGTATTTTTCTTCCATCCCTGTTTTCCTGTCCCCCTTGTCATATTGTATGTATGTTTTTGTATATGGTTGATGGCTGATTTTGCTGGTACTTGTGACTAGTGACATTAAAGTCTGTCGCTCTCGCTCTCTCTCTCTCTCTCGCCCTCTCTATCTCTCTGGTGCACAGGGAGAAGAGGAGCAGTGAAAGAATGCAGCCTTGAGGGGAACTGGTGCTGATGATTCTGGAGTCAGAGATGTGTTTCCCCATTTCACGGAAAGGCAGCTTTGCTTATTTAGCGTATTTCATACACAAGGTAGCTCAATGTGCATTACATGATTAAAAATACAATATTTTAAAACAAAGAACATCTAGAGAGAAAGTACAGACAGCTTACTAAAATTGCCAAACAGCATACAGTGTAAAAGATTAAAACAAATATTTAAAAGAGCTCAATAATAAACACGACAAAAAGAATAGCTTTTAACCCTTTAATATGCCAACTATTTAACTCCTAACCCTACCTCTAACTCTACCCTCTAACCCTAACAGGGAAGTTTAACAGTTTAACCTGGATTTAAAAATACTGGCTGCTTTTCCAAGTTAAGATAGCTCTGAAGAGAAAAGAGCACAGTGAAGAAGGTATTAGCTAAGAAGGATCACTGACTTAAGAGTTTCCCAAATGAGTTCTTAATGTCCTTCTTATATCGCTCTGAAGGCACTCTTAACAGGAGGTGTCCACGGGCAGCACTGTGGTGCAGTGGTTAGCACTGTCGCCTCACAGCAAAGTACCGGGTACCAGGCTCCAGCCCCCGCAATGCATTTCGGGCAGTATGAACCATTTCTTCAACAGTTTCAAATTCTGACCTACTATGTCAGAAATAACTCAGTTACTAACTGAGTTATTCCTGGGTGGTTTTAGGAGTCGCATACTTTTATAATTTTGCTTACTATTTTAGTGAAAAAGTACAATACATTACATTAGGTCAACCATCAGCACAAATCAACAAATTCATTGCATTTATCTGTTGTGAGGAGTTCTAGAGCTATCTGATTAGGAGGGCTGGTGAGCTTATCGACCACAGCAAACAGAGTGCGAACATTTTTGAGGTTCTTACTAATGATTTCAGAAATGTGTTGCTGTCTGACTCACTCTTGGTTAAAATTCTCTACATTCTGTTTCCTGTTTGATAGGAAGTTTGTAATTCACCTGCAGGTAGTCAGGCATGTTCAACTGAGAGAGCTTGTCCTACAGCACTGAGGCTATATTGAGGTTCAGGTTTATTATAAAGCCCTTTAAAAACAACAATTGTTGACCAAATTGCTGTACAGGCCATCTAAGTAAAAGACATAAAAGACATACCTAAAAGCAGATCAAGAACACAGACAGGGATACACACTACACAAAACAACACAACATAACAAAAGTCATACAGAATGAAAAGCCAGGGAAAAATGTGTTGTCAGGTGGGACTTAAAAATAGACACTGAAGGAGCAAGCCTATACCTCTACTCTTTAATCTTGGGGGGGGGGGGCAGTTAGCAGTAGTTGGTCAGAGGACCTCAGTGGTCTCATTGGTGTGAGATGATGGAGGTCTGTTATATCGGGTGGAGCCAGATGATTCAGAGACTTAGGCTACGTTTACACATAGCAGGGTATTTTGATAATATTCGCTTCCCTCCGTTTTCCAAAATAACATAGAGCACACATAGTTTTCAAAAAAGTTTCCGTTTACATTAAGCCGCATAAATACGCTGTCGAGAGCCACTCAAGAGCTTTCCACTTGCGTTGAGCTCCTGCATTTCTGCCTGCATGCTCAAGTGACATCATTCAGCCACGGCTCTGTTTTATTTTTGGGCCGTTTTGTTTGGACTGGAGCTATAGTATCAAGATTCAATAGTTGAGGCAAGTGGAATGAAATGAGTGGATCAAGTCATCTGGACTAGGGTATTCTATAAGTTTCTCAGCGGCAGTAGAAAAAGCCACCAAGAACCGAGTAGCAATGGTGGAATTTAAAATGTGGCAGTAGTGAACAGGTGCACAACGCTCAGCTTCGCAGGAGAGGGAGACATCAAATAAAACAGGCCTATGGTCTGAAAAGACAGTGTCGCCAGGTTCGGTGGACGATAGATTATAGCACATAAAACCGGCTGGGAATGTTTGAGTTCAAATACAGTTAGCTCAAAGCTAGAGAAATTATAGTCTGAAATTTGCCTACATTTCAAACAGTTTTTAAACAAAGAAGCTACACCTCCACCCCTTCCTGTGGTCCTCGGGCAGCTAAAATAAGTGCAATCGGGTGGCAACAGTTCAGAGAAAGGGTTAAACTCACCCACATTCAGCCATGTCTCAGCTGTCTTACAAACAGCAGATCTAGTCCGAAAGTTTTACTGACAATCGATCTCGCATTTACCAAGGCAATTTTGGTTAAAAACGAGCCACATTTAGAGGGAACGATAAGTGAGGACAAGTTTTTACAACGGAAACACTGATCAGATGATTGACGGCATGATTTACTGAAGAGGCTGATTTGGAGACTAACTGATGTCTGGTTGTAATGTGGACAGGAATGGAGAGGGGTTGAGCAATAACTGAAACATACCACGAGGGGGAGCTGTCATGGGTCAGAGGCGTGGCAGACTTTGCATGGGGGCGGGGTGAGCCGAGCAGGTGAGTGAATCAGCCAGTCAATCACGTGCATGACACTCTGCATGCTGGAAGTTGGACGCAAGCTTGCAACTGCCCAAGGTGCTCAGGGGAAGCCCATCTCAACCATAAAATGAAGAGTGCCCCAAAAACAGGTCAAAGTTGTGGTTAAAGGCATATTGTATGTTTTGCAAATGAATTGGAGCCAGGTGTGGAGGTAAAGAAGCCTGCTAAAACGACCAGCACCTCGACCCAGTGTGGGGAGCGGTCCGAGATAAAAACAGTCTTTCCACAGCTGTTGAGAACATTTGACAGTTGGATGAAATGAGCTTTTGTCAGCTCAGAATGACGGCGGGCTCTGTCGTTAGATCCACAGTGTATGATGACTTTCGTAACCGTGGAGGGGCTGATTCCAGGAGACCAGGGAGTTTCTCCAGGATATGGGGATCGTAGCTCTGGGGAGACAGTGTGTGACCACTGACGTGCGGATGGTTGAATCCCCAGCAAACAAGACAGGAGGAGGGAAAAGAGGAGCAGGTTGGTGAAAGGCGACGGCTGGTCCGGAGAGACGTCACCGGAAGTGGAGGCAAACAACCAGCCAGTATGTTGTCCATGTGTTCAGAAAGGAGGGATGCTTTTTTCCGTAGTTCATCCGAGAGCCGTCGGATGTCCTCCCAAAGGGATGTAATGTCTCTCCTTTGCTTTTCGGCAGTAATTGCAAGGCATAGATGTAATAGCTGGTAGATTCATGTCCACGGAGTTAGAATTAGCATAGCTCCCTCCGTTAGCTACCATGAATGTCCCCGTTGGGCCAGTGATCAGTGGTGGCGATTTTAAACTATATTCCTGTCGAGTGTGCACAGAGGTTAAACGATTGAGGGACTAAAAACGATGTTGTAAACTTTGGTCGTAAAACTATTTAAAAGGCCGATTTTGTTCTACTACTGTTCATCTTTCCTGACACAACGTCAGATGTGAATTATCTCATTGTCAGCCGGAGGAGGAAGTGAACACATTGAGGCTGTAAAAGTGTGACTATTCTGTCCTCGCATTGGAAAATCTGAGAAAGGCTTTATGGTTGTTTCTGTAAATCTGAAAACAAAGAATCAAAATACAGCTCTCACTGTATGGAAAACACATGAAATGACACTTTAAATCGTTCCATTTTCACAAATGTTGATGAACATTATAATTCAGTTATATATTATTATATATATATTATCAGTCATATATTCAGTTTTGTAGGAGTGTGTATACAGTAAATAATGTATTTAATTCAAACAAGAAGTGAGCTCTTTTTGTTGATAAAGTGGGTGGCCCTTAAATGTCCCTTAAAAACAGATTTGTGTGTTAAACCACTAAAACTGTACAGAGTGCGTCCCTGTCTCTTCAGAGCATACACCACATCCATGGCGGTCACAGTCCTCCTCATGTCGTGCTTGGTGTAGGTGACGGCATCTCGGATTATGTTCTTTTCTTTGGGTTTTCATGACCGGTGGTGACCGGTTAACTCTTTGGTGCATTAACACCACCTACAGCATGTCTGCTTTAAGACTTGTTGCTCACAGGTAAGCAGCAGTAAAGTATGGTAGTCTGCTTTAGAATTGTATCAAAGAAAAGTTTAAAGGGGGCAGCACGGTGGTGTAGTGGTTAGCACTGTTGCCTCATAGCAAGAAGGTACCGGGTTTGTTTCCCGGGTTCTGTGTGGAGTTTGCATGTTCTCCCCGTGTCTGTTTTCTCCGGGTACTTCGGCTTCCTCCGACCATCCAAAAACATGCATGGGGATTAGGTTAATTGGCTAATTTAAATTGCCTGTAGGTGTGAATGTGAGTGTGAGTGGTTGTCTGTCTCTATGTGGCGACTTGTCCAGGGTGTCCCCACCTTCCGCTCTAAGACAGCTGGGATAGGCTCCAGCCCCCCCCCCCCACGACCCTATGTGAGGATAAGCGGTAGAAAATGGATGGATGGAAAAGTTTAAAGGACATTGATGGTGATGATGCTGAAAAAGCAACATATATTAATTAAGTATTCTGACTGTTGTACAAGTATCTTGGTGTTTATATTTGTTCAAATATACTGTATGAACAAAATATATGAATACAGAACCAATCAGCATTGTTTAATATATGTATATTTCAGATTATTGACTTTAGACTTTATTCTTAAGAAGTGACATAGACAGAACTGATGTCTCTCTCCAGGATGCTGGTTGTGCTGCTGGGCGACACTGAGTGTTTCAAAAAGAAGTCTGTATAAGTCTATGGGCAAATGAGTCTTCCCACTTCTCACTTGGTTTATTACCTCTGTAAACATCGTAAACATGATATTATGAACTCAACTGCTAGTTTAAAGTCTTTTTAAATAAAATATTAATTTAAAATTGCTAATAGCTTCATGCTTTAGGGTACAATAAGACAGCCCATTAGATGTATTCATAACTAGTTATTATAACTTTAATTTTATAAATAAATAAATAAATTTAATTTTCAATAAACCTACAGTGATTAAACAGTAGTGAGAAAAAACATATTTTATTTTTTATCAAATTTGCCTCACGTCTCATAATAAAGCTACCAAGAGATTTTGGTGAACTTGTGTTTTCAGTGTCATTAAAATTAACACACACAAGGAAAGCTCAAACTCCCAACAGGTGTGGATCGAGGTAAAGGTGACACATAACGAAAAGGGAGACCAAAATATTAAAATACTACTAAAAAGTCGATTACAGGTTAGTTGAAAACTACCGCAGTAGTCTATCAGCAATGGGGATAAGGTGCAGCAGCATGAAGCTTCTATGAAACTCACAGATGTTCAGAAGATGCTTTGAAGTCTATTCATTTATGTTCCACCTCTGGGTGATGCAGAGAGTATGGTCTTCATGTCTGGATACTGCAGGTGGAGGTAGTCAAAAGTCTGGATTGACTCCTCAGGTCAAGTCCAAAAAAACGATCCATAGGGTCTCATTTTAATTTTGAAAACAAAATCTGTCAAAGGGAAAGAGTCATTCTTTGGGAAAAGGGCTTAATTTTTAAACTACACAGACAAAACGCACCAGTGTGTCCTCAAAATTCTACCTAACCAAAATCTTAGCCCTCGGCATAACATTTTTTGGAAACAAATCATATGGTTGGGTGGAGTCTAATTTAAATTGTCGGCAGACATTTTAAGGATAAGATCTCAGCTCAGCTCAGCAGCAGCACAGGTTCAGCACCCTGGAGAGAGACAGAAGCTCTGTGAGTCACTTTATTCAGAATAAAGAATAAACTCTTAAGTGAATAATCTGAAACACATGAGTCATTAAAGTCTGCTGTCTGGCTCTGTTTTCATAACTTACTAAGTCACTGACACACGAGATAAACCAATATAATAAAGACAGACAGAATACTGCACTATTTCTTTTACCTCGTAATCCTTTACACTGTTCTTAAGTTCCATTCAGGACCGTTTTCACGTCCGTTAAGTCTTAAATCAAACAAGCTGTCATTAATGCTTTGGTTCAACAAGTATCATAGTATCATAATAGCGTGTTAGGGCACATTCTGTTTTATTTTGGCATTTCCTGCCATCTACTCCAGGTTGTTCACACGGAACCTGTGAGGCTTGCACGCTGAACCTTTGGGCCAGGTATTTTACCTAAAATGTTGGTATTTGTGTAAGTATGTAGTAATGTACTGGACGACAGAACATTATTGCTTCTCCGTGACACTGACTCGCAAAACGCGGAAATGCATTTTGTCCTATGGGTACTAGCAGGTAGTGCTTTATGTCCCTTTCGGCAGTTCGTAGTTTTTGATAGACCGGAAAGACATGGAAGCATCCATATGAGCGACCCGCTCTATGTCAAGACAGATAACTGATTCTTCGCCCAAGAGGATAAGTCAGATTTATGAATGAAGACGTTGATGTGAGGTAATGAAATACTTAAAAATTACACAGTGTCCCTTTAAAGAAAGAAAAGAAGAGTGCTCCCCACTGCGGCAGAGCAGGGCGGAACTAACAGCCGCACGTCGAAGCCCGTGTCGGGTGTTTTTACTGTGACACACAACGTCATTGATTTTAGCAGTAGTATTACACGAACAAGCCGAGCTTGGTAAGTTCATATAACGCAGAAATAATTCAACGTGCTATGAAACGACCATAAGCTACAATTCACGTATGCTCTGTTGTGCAACAGGATGTGTTGCTTTTCCAAAATGACACTCTTACCAAGCTACTGGCAGCGGTGACTGCTTCTTGCTGGAATGCTAACGAAGCTAACGCTAGCCGGTGGTTCTGTAGCACACATTGCTTCCACTGTCCACGGCTTTATCACTTGAGCATCTAAACCACAACAATAGAAAGCTCGTGAGTCTGACTGTCGTATTGGGAGTCCAAATAATGTTATCAGCTTGGAGTGACCTCTGGCTTGAAAGGTTTAGCTTTAGCGGCTAACGTTGTTATCGTCTTCTGTCAGGTAACAGCTGGTGAATCAACAGGGCCGCTGATACTCACGAAAAGCTTTGAAGCAGACGTCTTTTTTAAACTCGGTCGGCGTTTCGGCACCAATCGGTTGTGCTATCCTTGTGGTAAATTTTGAGCTGTGGTCGTTGACGAAAAGTTTTTTTTTTTCAATTGCTATGGTTTCAGATTCTTGTGATTATTAAAAATATCCACAAGGGAGAGCCAAAACCTCACAGGTTGAATTTTATTAAGTCCTGTTTTGATGTAACGACAGTTACCGCGTGCCGTAGTTGTTCTGTTGGATTTGTGATGGTTGTTTTCATCTGTGATCATGTCGTTTGTAGATTTCGTTTTCATCATCAATCAACATTAAAGAGCAGTATGGTCTTGATCTCTCCATTGGGTCTTTCCAAATGGACGTGACTTGCTTTCATTAAACAGAATCAACTGATTCAGCATATCTAATAAATAGTCGTAGGTGGTTTTGATATTTTAGTAATGCAGATAATCATCTTTACCCAGTATTCTATAAGGGACCAACAGAAATAGACTGCATTATTGATTAAAATTTACATCAAGTCAAAACATGACATTAAGTAATGCACATTTGTGTGCAGGTCAGCTGTAATGGAAGGTGGAGGGCCAGCAGGCGTTGACCTCAGCAGGAAGTTTGTGTCAGAAGCAGAACTTGATGAGAAGAGAAAGAAGAGGCAGGAGGAATGGGAGAAAGTCAGGAAACCCGACGACCCCGAAGGTAAGAAGACCACGTGCGCTGACTGTACACATAGGTCCAACATGCCCCAGACTTCTAAAATACATACAGTGCTGCGTACATTCACTTATTTGTTTGTGTTCTCCTCAGTTGCCCCAGAGGAAGAGTATGACCCACGTTCCCTCTATGAGAGATTGCAGGAGCAGAAAGACAAGAAACAAGAGGATTATGAGGAGCAATTCAAATTCAGTGAGTATTGTCTCTCAGTTTCTCTTGTCTCTCTTTTTTGTCGCTACTTTTGCCTTCATTTGTCATCTAGGATTGAACTAGCTAATGCTTATGTAGCATATAGCCAGTGTACAGTATGTGTCATGAAGGTCAACAGCCACAACAATGATTTTCAGTCCTGTTAGTCCTTTAAATGCTATTTAACTGCACAATATCTGTAATATTTACAAATTCAAACATCGATGTTGTTAATAACACATATATTAACACAATAATTGTTATATTGTGTAGCAGAACATGCAAGTACAGGGTATGATTTTAAGGCTTTTTCCTAGTACTAGTTTTTTTCCAAGTACTTCTCAAATCTACTTTCCCCATCTAAATTCTTACTTGCCCTGCCAAAGAGGTTCTTTTTTTCAATGTGTAGTGCATACGTTCGCTCATGGCTTATATTTTACTAAAATCAGTTTTCTGATGACTGTATACAACACTTATTTCTTCAGAAAGCAGTATTTATTGATAGCCGTCACACCCTCCATGCCCTTTGTGAACAGGTGAGCCACCTGTTTAACGCCTGATCACCCCACGGCCCCGAGCTCTGCAGCCTAGGTTTATAAAATTCCACCCCTGGCCCCTCCGAGGACAGAAACAGACGAGGAAATATACCATTAGGGGAAAAAAATCAGAGTTGGTGTTGCTGGCCCAATTGGGCAAGTTTGCGCAGGGTCTGCTGGCCCTCTGGTTATTTTTTGACTTGCCCTAAGCATTCGGGCAGCCATTAACGCTGGACCCTGAAGTAGAGCAATTGTTTGCAATGTTAACCCCGCGACAAAAATGAAGCCTCTGTAGAACAATGCAGCTAGAGTCGAGAATATGCTTCCAGGTAGCGAGGCTAACAACTAGTTTATGAGTTGGAGCATTTCCACCAAATAGATATTTCCCATCTGGACATTTCAAATCAGTAATTTAAATAAATATTGAAGAGGCAAGATAAGCCATTATTTTACCAACAAACTCTCTATTCGTTATTCCCTACCCAAATAATTTTCTGACAAAATACATAAACAATTGATGTTGTGTTTGCAATCAACAAAATAAATCTGGCACATCTGTTAAAACTACACACACCTTTGTTTTCTGAAAAAATACAATCACTGTACTGCCATGTGTTGAGAACATTTTTATTTCCAATGTGACAGGAAACATGGTGAGGGGCTTGGACGAGGATGAGTCCAACTTCCTGGATGAGGTCTCGCGGCAACAGTGCCTGGTGGAGAAGCAACGTAGGGATGAGGAGAAACAGGAACTGTTAGAATACAGAATATCCTTTTATCACGTGTTGATTTATGCTTAAGAAACATTTTAATTAGTATCACTGTGATTATTCAATATATTAATCTGTTACCCACCACAAGTATCAGTTCACAGACAAATCAGTATCAGTCAAAGATTTAATTTTTGTTGAAAATAGACGCTTCCAAGGAAATGCACTGCATTCGGTAAAAGCTAAATGGGTTGCAAAGTAATCACATGGGACTACCATCAGTGTACAAACACCAACAGATTGTTATTAACCTGTCTGACAACATTATGGAAAGGAGCCTAGAGAGTAAAGAGATGGTTTTCTTTACCTTTCGCTTTCATTAAAAATAGGGTTCAGGTTGAAAAATACCAGAGTTATCTTTTAAAGTAGAAGGTGTTATCTGTACTGTTGCCCAGTAACAAAAAAAACATGGTGTGTATGTGTGTGTGTGTGTGTGTGTGTGTGTATATATCTATTTATATATATGTGCAAATTAAGCAGTGATAACTTTACACTGGTTCTGAGATGTGGCTTACAAATAACACCTGCTGAAACAGATATACTCGCAGTCCACTGAAATATCCAGTCGTTCATCCTTGAGCTGACAAAGCAGAAGGTTGGGATGTAAGGGATGTTGTGTTTCTTTGTCTGTATTTACATGAATAACACAGAACATGCATGGTAAGTAGCTAACATGTTGGTCTGTTAGTGCATAAATGATAAGGAGCTTTACGTTTATTGGCAGAGGCACCAGTCAAGCTCCTGCTGGGACTGTATAATGCATACATTACACACACACACACACACCATCGACACGTGTTGATCCTCATGTGTGATACCAGCTGTACACAAATCAGTCTGGCTAGAAGTTTGTCCTTCAGCAGGACAAACGTATTACAAGCAATGCCTTTGTGACTGGCAAATGATTTTTGTAGCTTAATATTTAAATTGAAATTAAGTTTCCCTTCATTCATTCAGCCTGGCATTGCGTCCACATTACATTTGTTGATGACGTCTGCAGCAATGGTTGCTAGGAGCAGTTATTCCTGTACAGCTGCATCGGTCTCATCTACACGTTGTTATGTTCCCCTTGCTTTCTTTTCATAAGAAAAGAAGTATTTGGCTGTTTCTGACTGAATCTTTGGTATTTCTGTACTGATATTCCTTTTTAAATTCTCAGCTGTCATATTGATGAGACAAACATATTTGCATTAAGCTAATATCAATATATTGGCCTGGATGATTTATTCGTCTAGCTGTACTTGCTAGCGAGAGAGTGTCATTCTTAATCCTGCCTGCTAAGGTTCCTTATTATTAGTTTTTCCAGCTGGTGAAAGCAGCTATGAGTGGGCATAATCACTGAAAAAAATCTTAGATGTGGGCAGCAGGTCAGAGGTCTGGAACCAGCCAATTTATTTGACAAATCCCATCTGTGTTATATAGCTGCATTGGAAAACCTCAAATTTTAACCCATGAAAGAAACAAGAATATTGTATGTATGTATTTAGGACAGACTACCTCATTTTTCAACAGAACTCCTGTAATCCATGGGTACTATGCCTTACATCACAGTGTACATGTGGCACCACATGAAATTCTTGCATAATTTAACACATGCCCAGCAGTTTTTCTTGTTGGTGGTTGCTCTCTGTGCTTTTCATCTGCTACTCTCTGTCACTCTCTTTGTCTTTGCAGACAGACAGGTTTCTGACAGACAGGTTTGTCTGCAGATGAAGAAGAGAATGGGTTGTCGTGGAAACTGTATCATAGGCTGGTAACTACGGTGACCATTTAAAGCAGTTGCTGTGAACACAAAGTACATGCGCACCCACAGATGCAGACCTCAGTTAATGCAGTCTCACATTTACCAAACACCTGATGCTTCCCATTCATTTGTTCCTTTTTATCTGAAACATCGTGTACTTCGTCTTTGTGGGTTTCTCAGTCCATTTTCTTCCATCTCTGCATCTCCACCCAATTTCAGATTGTCTCCTGAGCTCTGTCGATCTCCTGGTCTTCTTTATATCTGTGTCACCTCGCTCTGCGTCGCTGCATGAGTGCTTTTTTTAGCCTCTCAGAACTGTGTCACTTTCCAGAACACTCATGGAGAGATGTAATGGCTCCCCGTGAAGGGAGGACAGAATGTAACTTGTTGAATGGACTGCTGCGCAACATTTCCACACTCATTGTCCCCCCTCCAAGGCTCTATTTTGGTTTATTCCCCTTAATTCCCACTATCACAGTGCTCTAGTGAAGCAAGCCTCCACTGAAAGCCGCAGAGAGCCTGAGAAGAAAGTGGCACCTAAACATTCAGGGCCAGAGCAAAGGACCAGCCATCTGTCTCAGGCCCATTTATTGGCCGGAGCTGTTAAGAGACGCAGGTAGGCACACAGACACATATCTTTAAACCTGCATCAGTCGATTTGGCTTGGAGGCAGCACAACAAGCTGTAAATACAAAACTGACCATATAGCATTTAAAATGGAAACTTGTTCAGAAACATTTACCTGTTCACACATGCAGCAGATAGTGAGCAACATTGGCATTACCTTGCAAATTTAACCCAATGAACCACACAGCCAGCCGAGGCATGTTTTCTTCATGACACCAAATTTATGATTTCTAAATGTATAATTTATTTATCATGGCTAGAAACATTTCAAAGGTCCTTGAATCATAGTGTCAAAAAAGTAGCTTGAAATACTGATGTTTTATCAAGATCACTTTATTCTATAAGTCCCATTTCAAATTTTACCAAAAAACAAAAAAAGTTTTTATCATATCCTTTTTTTTTTTTTTTTTTTTTTTTTTTTAAAAAAAAGCTGAGCAGGGAAGCCACGAAACAAAAGATTCTGCCAAGAGCAACATTTCTGTGAAACTTCCATCAGAAATGAAGGTTGTGTTTATATGATGCACAGACAGAGGTTACAACAAGAGGTTGTTAAAATGTATATAGTTCAATATGTTTAGCATGTGGAGCCCCCAGTTTTTGCAATATTAGCAACTCTTGTGGAACCTTGGAAATACTGTCCAATTTTCCCAATTTGTTAAGTAATTTATACAATTTCTTTATGATTTATGGCATTATATCTATGTTAGATTGCATAAAAGACAATTTTAAGGGTTTTAACCTTCACCACTCCTGTTGGGAAGACTGTTGTAGTCCTCTGAAGCTAGTAAAGTGCTCCACTATGTTCACTGTTTATAAGTAAAGTCCCAGGTATTCCCAAAAAATAGTTAAAGTCAATTGTGTCTCACAATACTGCAAATGTGTAAATCAAAGTTATGTGTCACAAAAACAAAACAAGCCGACTACACTGAAGCTCTGTTGAACTCAGGGGAACTGTCTTCTGCAACATGAACCATTGTTGCTATGAACATCCTAATTAGAGCGGCTTTATATCAGCAAAATTTATTTGTGTTTCCAGTTCCTCACAGTCTTCAGAGAGCAGTAAGAAACAGAAGGTGGAAATCACAACTACAGCAGCGACAGGAAATGGAGACCAACACACAGGTGGGAAATATATTAGATGTATATTAGACAAAGCAAAGCTGTTATGTTCTTTAACCAAAAATGTGTTTTCTTTGCAGATGATATGTTTTATATTTGACTGAACTAAGCAGCAGTCACTTTTATATTCATTTTCACTTTGACTGCAGTGCAGTGATTTGAAGCTGCATTTACTGTTTTTTGTTTTCATTCACTTTTCAATATTCGCTCTCCCTGTAGTGCATTTTCCCAAGTCCAGAGCAATATCAGGTGCTAAAGGCCCGGGAGT
The DNA here is from genome assembly GCA_029721515.1 of Synanceia verrucosa. Classification (NCBI taxonomy): domain Eukaryota; kingdom Metazoa; phylum Chordata; class Actinopteri; order Perciformes; family Synanceiidae; genus Synanceia; species Synanceia verrucosa. The sequence continues at coordinate 22,377,677 of CM056556.1, read as the reverse complement.
TCACTAGCTAGTTGCCAACTTTGTCAGACTTTAATGGTTCATAGCCTAGAGCTAATGAGAGTTGCATGAAAATTGTTTGTGGAGTTGTGATAGCGAGTGACACCTTTTGAATTACACAAAATGATTTAATGTAATAAATTTTATTAGGGGAGCTTTAGACTATCATGCCTACTAGTTAATGCACGTCAGTGCACTTCCATTTCCAATCTTGTAGGGTTGGTCTGCCTGTAAGAGGGCTATGGGAATCTTTAGAATGAAAAGAAAAAGAATGTACTTAATTAAACAAATTTCACAAACCAAAGCACTAAAAATAATCTATTGACACAGTAAGTAAAAATGTCTAAGTATATTTCATTGTCTTGGCCCTTGTTTACACAAATCACTTAATTTTCATCTTTGACCTTTTTTCTTTAAAAAAGTGCCTTATCCTGAGGTTTTGCCTGGACAAGCTCTGAGTCTGACGGTATGTTATCCTGTTCAGAACAGGAGGACGGAGTGGGAGGAGGAGCAGGGGGAGCTGAAGATCAGCAAACAGCCCCCGGCTTGACGGTGAAGACCCCGTCGGCTCCCCTGAGCTCTAGCCAGGGTGTGTTGCACCTGCCGTCGGCATCTGTGTGCGTCGGCGTTTTACCAGGACTATGGGTTTATTCCGGCAGCAGCGACTCTGACAGCAGCTCAGACAGCGAAGGTAGCGTGGACGCAATCATGTTGCCGTACCCCCGGCACGGCAGGGCCTACAGATAGACGTACATCAGCATACACGTACACACACACACACACGCACAAGTAAGTTTTAGATGCCTTTTAGGAGGGCTAGGGAATTGTCAGAAGGTCTGTCCTCATACAGAATCTGCACACACAGAGACAAATAAAAAGGTCATACACACACACACTCGCACACATATAGAAGACAGAGCCTGCAGTGTACCTGCTAATGTCACGTTAGACTCATATACTGACAACACACACGTTTAGTATTCCTGTTGTTTTCACAGCTGTGAGTTGAACTATTGCTCTTTGTCATCAGGTGAAGTTCAGCCTAGTAATGTTGTCTTATAAACAGTAACATTAAGACCAGTTCAAACTATATTCCAAACAAAATCTGTGCATCTATTTGTTGTTTTTGCTATTGTGGCACTCATACGTGACCCCCCCTACCCCCCACCCTTCCTTCCCTCACTCACATCTCACACAGTTTAAGCTGAGCAACCAATCCCGCACTGCCTAATCCCGACGACATCCTGCCCCCCCCCTCCACACACCCAGCCCTACTTCCTACCCAAGCCACAGCAACTGCAAGCTGTGCTTTTTGGCTGAGGGAACAGTGACTGACAGCTGTGGAGCAATGAAGAGACTGCTTTAGACTGCGTCAAATGAGTCGCACCTTTTTAGCTAATCTGCAGCAGAGGAGAGACAGAGCAGGACACACTTCCCTCTCTGCTCTGGTCAAAGGCAAAGTTGTAATGGTTTTGAGAAACCGTGATTTTATTTTATCTGTGTGATATAATGTTGTTTCTCATCAGTTGTTTGTTTTGTGAAGCCAAATATGTTGGACTATTTTGCTGCTGTCTCAGCTGCCAGAGCTTTGTTTTGTTGGTCAAGTCTGAGCAGAGAAATAAAGAGATGTCCTTGAACTGTGTTTGCTTCTCAGTATTTGTATGTTTGTGACAGAACCAGTGTAAACCAGTAAAATATTCTTTATATGCTTGAGCAATTTGATCATGAACAATGAGCACCAAAGAGTGACTCGAGTTGTTTCATTTGAAGGGATGGAGGCATGAAGAGGTAAAAGTATTCAACATTTCAAATTTATTACTCCTACCAGACTACCTGCCCTGTTTGTCTCAGAGATCATCCAGCATCATGAAAAGATTAAATTCTTTCTTTCTCACTGAGTTCTCTACACACCACCATTTTGAACAGGAGTGAGGAATTTAAACTGAATTTTCCTATTTATACCCAAATTTGAGCCAGAGCACCAGCTTTGTCTAACAAGCCACTCATTACTCAATAATACCATACAGTTACTACAATGATTTTGTTTCTGTTCAGAAATGTAAGTAAATAACTTAAATAAAAAAAATAATCTTCTGCTCTTTGTTTTATTTTTTTGTAAAATGGTAAATTTGAATATTCATGGACAACAACAATAATTATATTTTAGCATTAAAGAGCTTGGTGGATAAACCATTACAGACACATTAAAATATTTTGGTAGTCAGCAATACTGTTAATTTTGGGCAGCATTGGCAAATACTTCATACAGGGTGGAGGGTTAATAAATTTATTAAGCACTATATATGTATATTATTTGAATATTTGACTGATTTAGCACTTTAACTCACTAACACTAATATTCTAATGAATTTAGGTCTAAAATATGAGGCTGTTGAAGGCACACCACCGTTTTGGATCATTTCAGACAGTTCACAGACATCATTAAGACAACCATGAGTTTCTTGCTTTAACCAGCATATGAAGCTCCTGAGAAAGGAGATGCTATGACAACAAATAATATAGATGACATATAAAGAAAGTAAAACATGCTCAGATTTGAGTTTTGAGGCTGACCAAGCACAAGTGCTTTAGGTGACATTCTGTCCCCAGCAGTCATTGCAGTACCTGGTTTGTGCTAAAGATGGAGCACTAAGAAATCAACTTCAAAAACGGTTTATGGATGGAAGTATGCAGATGAAATCTGGACTGAATTCAAGATTTTTTTTCTCCTTGATATATTGGAAAATTTCATGAATGACGTTTTGTCTAAACTGGATTCACTCTGTTCTGTGTGTTTAACTGGCAGCAGCAGGTTGCAATTCAAGCTAAAAACAACTATGGAGTGAAAGCTCTGGTTCTTTGCAATAAACAGTAACATTAATGTTGTTATAAATTATTCAGCGTAACAGATGACTGACAAATAAACAACTTTAAATATTGTAATATGAACTAATTAAAATAGTTTTGTGTCTCTTTGTGGTCTTTACTAATAAAATGTGATATGTGAAATTGATTTGTTTTAATTTTATTATTCATTTGCGTTAATTTTATATTAAATTGTATGTATTTATTTCTTTACGGTTTCCCCTTTCCATTTTATCCCATATCTATTTAACAGCTAATAACCACACAAGTAATGTTATGTGAAGCAGACATTTAATAACATCATAATACAGTATGCATATGCACAAAACCTGGCAAAAACACTGCGACTCAAGTGTAAAGTATTCAAAAACATGTCGATTAAGATGGAATATGGAGCAGGAACTGAAAGGATGGGATGGTTATTACCCACCTGAGAAGCAAGCACATGGACGCTCTGTAATAAATGGGAAACTGTCTAACTTGTAAGAGATATGACAAAGAATTAGTATTAACATCAGTCAGTAATATCATTGTCATTATTACTCAACTGACGAGTCAAGTCAGTTTTATTTGTATAGCCCAATATCACAAACTACGTATTTGCTTCAGAGGGCTTTACAATCTGTACAGGATATGACACCCTCTGTCCTTTACAAACGACGCTCACATTGACTGATGAAAAACTCCTTTCAGCAGGGAAAAACAAAGGTAGAAACTTCAGGAAGAGCAACAGAGGAGGGATCCCTCTTCCAGGATGGACAAATGTGCAATAGATGTCATGTGTACAGAGTAACAACAATGAAAAACACATTAACACTCCATATAACAACAGTTAATAGTATGGCAGCATCAAGCTGTGGGCAGTGGATTCTGAGCAACACATCCTGCTCTCCACCACACCACACAGATGGAGCAAAATGTCTTCATCACCACCACATCAAGCAGGTACCAAAAGATGAAACCTCAGCCGCCCAAATGCTACGCCACTCTGAGACAGAAAGCTAGTTAGTAACATGCATTTATGGGAGGAAGCAGAAACACATTATGCTCTCCACTGTTCCAAATGATAGGGCCTCACAGGATCACCTCTTCTTCACCTCACCAAAACAGATGAAGCCTGAATGACATGAGCTCCTCGCCACCAAGTAACCTCAGCCCATGGATACTTTTCAGATGAAAAAGCACGAGAAATATGTTCTCTTTTCCTGGTTTGAACAGCAATGCACTGGAGTAAATGCCACAATGAAGACATCAATTGTTATTATTATTGCAAAAGCAATAATTCACCTTTGGTTGTACATGCACTTTCAACTAAACCTTCCACATGCTGCATGCTTCATGCCAAGGCAACATTTTCAACACCCTGGTCACTTCCTACCCTGCAACACATCAGATTTTGAAATTAGTATTAATACAATATAATCCTCAAAAAACTCCAATACTGAAGCATTCTCTCATATCAGAGGTTCATGAAAATTAACATGGCCCAAATCGAATTGACATTGGCAGTGCAATTCACAGAGGTTAACATCAGCTCGCTAAATAGCACACTAATACAATTAGCCATTAGCACTTTGATTGGAGCTGACAAGTTGAACACACACCAGTCATTCAGTGGCTAACTTTACACATGCGAGCCCACCTTCACATACAAGAGCAACTCAAAATACAAAACGGTTAAAATATCTTTAAATTGTGTTGTTCACTGATATTACCGTGTCTGACACAAGGAGCAGAGTGCCATTTGTCTATTAAGCAAGGTTAGAGGTGTGTTACTGCTACCAACTGGAGTGTAGACTGGAGTGAAGAAATAATAATCAAAATATATTTTAGCTAATCTGTTTCTTTTTTTAAACTCAGTAATATGACAACATACTGTATATTGCCTGAAAAGGTGTTTTCCCCTCCCTGTTGCCTGAATGAAATTTCTCACGATGAAGTCATGCAATGTCCTGCTGAACTGTTTGTCACTCTTTGTGCCCCTATACGAGTCATAAGTCAAAGCCATTTTTTTTCTGATTCTCTCTGCTTTGTATTTCTGGTCTTCAATTTACATCTCTTTGTGGTTGCATTGCGTATCTTAGCCACAGAGGCAAAGAGAAGGTGATGTTTCCTTCAGTTTATTAACCTGAGCATGAACATGGACACCACTCTATAAAATTAATAGCAACACATTTAATACAAAGATACACAGCAATACACATTGTAAGTACACAATTCAGCACCACATCAAAGGTACATTAAAAACATGTCAGTAACATTGGCTTATCAGAACATAAATAGCGTAATATAAATATACATTCAACTATATATATCAGAAACTCCTCTCCATTACTCCAGTAATGGCGTTCTCTGACATCTTTCTTTGCCATGTAACACTTCCTTGTCTTTCAACAGTATCTCCATAAAATATTTATAAAATCTGATAAGTACATAATTGAAAAAACAAACATGCTTTTGTGATCATCAGTTTAGAAACATTGAGTATATTGGCAACATGCAGGATGAACTGAAGTCATAAGAAATTCAAGGATTCTGCGAAACGTTAGCAAAATGGTCCTGTATTTAACAGAGTTAATCAGTTCATAGAGCATCTCACATCTATCCTGTGTTAGTGCTACAGCTGCCACTATGGCCTTGTCCTCCTCTGATTCTGTCCTCTTGAATCATACAAGCACAGTGAAGCATCAAAACCGTCTCTCGGATGACTCAAAACCTTATAATTAAAAGCCCATCCCTGATCCCCGGAATTGAAGTAGTGCTCTGTTCAGGCAGTCTGCCACACGTGAGCGCAGGAAGCAAACAGCCTTCATCTGACCTGCTACCTGAAAAGGATCCGTACAACAATGGGAGGGAATGCAACCACTGATATATTTCAGCTGAGAAGGGACTCTACACCAAGGAGTTGTATTTATCACATGGTATCACTCACAAGACACCCACATGCAAAAAGCAAAATATATCTTGATAAATCAAGATATTTCTAAAAAAAAAATAAAAAAAAGGCCAGTGTTTTACCTGCATATTCATAAATGTCCATATAATTTGGAGACACCCGCCAAAGACATGCAAGGTCCTTTACACATTATTAAAATGGTTCCGTGTGCTGGAAAAAGCTTCAAGAAAGAGAAAATAACCAAAAGTTCTTTAACCAGTAACAACTTTGCAAATAAAATAGCGGAAATGTCTTGCATGTTTTTTTGGCCAAAACTTTTTGTTTTGTTCACAGCTGACAAACACAGCCTTGTTCTGTATTGTTTGCCATTAAAGAGAAGAGACGTTCTGTTGAGTTATATTGTACAGCATGTGCAGGCTTGTTGGTGTCTCAGTTCGGTGCTGTGTTGGCAGGCGGTAGATTCCGCTGTTTGAAGTACTGGGTGACCTGCTGAGGTAGCTCAGCCAGTACCGACTTGGCGAGAGTCTCCTTAGGTGCCTGAGAGTGAAAAAAACAAAGGGGCATGTTAATTTCTTCCAAAAAAACTGTAGAGCAGAAAAAAAGGTTAAAATACTGTTGCTCAGCTTTGGGTGACTTTTCCCTGGTTTTCCACTTCTTGCTCTTCTGTAGTGGTGTGATTTATGGACAGCCCTTTCTGCATGTGCTGCTTGTCTTTTTTTAAGTTCCCTTACAACCAATTAAAGGAATGCATTAAGATTGCTTGCACCAACTTGCCCAGCTTTTTTGTCTTTGACAGTCTGGAATGAGCGCAAACCTTATTATTGAGTAGTCAGGAGAACTGTCTCCTGTCAACTCAGCAAACTCTGTTGAGTATTTTAAATCTGATTTAAATATATGGTATGTGACATTATCCTCATTGAATATCTATAATTGAGTGATACCTATTTTTAAGAGAAATCCCCATTTTTATTGATGGTAACATTTTATTTAACTGCCTCTCAGTGAGCACAAAAGGAATCCAAACCAGTAGAAGCTGATTGTCATGGCGGCAATAGCAATGAAAACAACAACTCCCATACTGCTTCATAACATCACTAAACTCCATCTTTTGTTTCCATTGAGAGACCACTAGCACCAGAAAATTACACACTGTGTTTATACCAGTTCACTCTCCGAGTCATTTTATTGATCCCACGCAGATGTGGGGAGAAAATGCAAACTACACCAAGAAAGTACCCCTCCATCCATTCCTTTTCTACCGCTTATCCTCATAGGGTCGCGGGGGGGCTGGAGCCTATCCCAGCTGTCTTAGGGCGGAAGGCAGGGTACACCCTGGACAAGTCTCCACCTCATCACAGGGTACATAGAAACAGACAACCACTCACATTCACACCTACGGTCAATTTAAATTAGCCAATTAACCTAATCCCCATGCATGTTTTTTGGATGGTGGGAGCAAGCCAGAGTATTTGAACCCAGTATCTTCTTGCTGGGAGGCGACAGTGCTAACCACTACACCATCGTGCCGCCCAAAAGTACCCCTGAATCACCAAATTTATGAAGTGGAAGGAAAAGCTAGCCGGACGACACAAATCATAATTTCAGGGGGCTGTTTCACAAAAGTTGAATTTACACAGCCAGGATGACTGAGAAAACGAGGCTTGACAAAGCCTAAGTTTCACATACTATTCAAAGCCAGGATGATAAAGAGTGATAGATTTGTGGGTGAAAACATGGAGAGGACGGTACGGCATACTCAGTATTTTATTATCCGTAAAAAAGGAAACACAGCTGCATTAAATTAACAGCAGAGCAAGGCTGGCAGAGGCTAGAGGACCGACTGAGAGAGGTGCTGGCAGGTCATGAAGCAGAACTCCATAAAAACAAATCAAGGAATCTGTCCAAGGTTAATCTGTAATTCAGCAAACAAATAATCCACCAAAGAGCATCAATAAAGTATTAATTTTAATATGAAATGGATGAAAAGGAAAAGAGAAAGATCTTTTCATAAACACAGCAGAATAAATCTCTATGGTAACTTATGTGCCCCTGGTTTTGTGAAACCGATTCAAGGCTAAATTAAGCCAGGATGACTGAGGTATCCTGGCTTAATCCCTTATCCTAGTTTTGTGAAACAGCCCTCAGGTCACTCTCATTATTTATGTTTCGTCTGTCTCTGCTTCATTTCTACCTGTTCCTCTCCATAATGTCTGCTGCTGTCTCTCGCCCAGTAAACTGGAACGAAGCCAGCAAACACTGTGTTCCTCCCCCTACAGAGGAAGTCAGCTCGCCCACTGCCAGCCCACACACACACACACACACACACACACACACACACACAGCTGTGTATTTGTGTATTGTGGGGACTTTACATTGACTTGCATTCATTTTCTAGACACTTCCCTTGACCCTAACCATATCCACTACCCATGTAATCCTAATCCTAACCCTAACCAAAGTCTAACCTTACAGTAACATTAAATGTTCTCCAAGTCTTCAGCCTGAAATCTAACAGTTTACATTATGGGGACCTGCACTTTGTCCCCATAAGTACGGTGAGTCCCCACATTGTCAGCGTGAGTCCCCACAATGTGAGTGTGTTATCAGACTTATGTCCCCATATGTTCGGCAAAACACGTCCACACACACACACACACACACACACACACACACGCACACACACACACAGAGTCCTAGTTGTGTACAGTCTACAAAATGTACACACACTAATAACCCACATGCTCATCTACAGCACACGTGTGGATACCTACAGGAAACCTTTTTACATTTGCTGTATGTATGCTCATCAACACACACGTCTGAGACAACCGCCACTCTCCTCATCTATCAAACCCTGCATGTGTGTATTATGTGAGCAGCGACAATCTGAGTAGCAACAGGCTGCCTTTGGTAACACATTCACACTCAGACAGCATGACATCGTGCCACTGGGCGAAGCCACGAACACAGAACTAAGATGGAGTCCAAGTGACGCTGCAAATCACGTCAGTAAGTCAAAATGTCAACTTAAGTGCCTTTTGGTTGTCTTTGTGGCCAGATACTCCCCCCTATGTAAAGAGAAGATTGTGTAATTTATTATACACATCTGTGTTTCAACAAAGTTTAACTGTGGATACTTCACAGCTGTAATGTCCAGTTGCTCAAGTATTTCACAAAAAACAAGCCAAAGACATATTTAGTTGTCTTTTTACAGATCGATCAGAAATGGAGCATCTTTAGCATTCATTTGGAGTTTGTGGCCACCTGATGCATGTAAGTACAATATGCAATACTAAACCAATACTCACATTTCGGAAATCTCTGAAGGGGACAAACTGCACAATGTCCCGAACAGCCTCTTCTCCTGTGTTGGACCTTAAAACACTGGCATCTCCATCTAAGAATTCCATCGCAGCAAAGTCTGCGTTGCCGACGCCGATGATGATGATGGACATGGGCAGCTTAGACGCCTGCACAATAGCATGACGTGTCTCGTCCATATCACTGATGACGCCGTCTGTTATGATGAGGAGAGTGAAGTACTGCTGCAGAGGGGAAGAGGGATGGTGAAAGGAAAGATATGGAGGGGAAAGAGGATATAAAGGGACATTAGAAATGTCTACTGCTAAATATTCAATGTCTTCTAAAGTTCAGAGAATATAATACTGGATAAGTTACAATCATTATGATTATGCTGTCAAAAAAAGCACTACAGGACATTTCAGAGAGTGTTTGGAACGACAACAAAGAGGGAGAGAAAAACAATATGAAACCAGAACAATAGTTTTTCTGCGTTCCAACAAGTTATGCTCCATTCATACAATGGAGTACACATCTGTTCCTGGAAAAAAAATGATGGAAGGAAAAAAATTGATTAAACAGATTGACAGTTAAAAAAGAATAAAATAGTGAATGGTTTGCAGCGAATCAGAAGGGGCAGGGATCAGACAGGGCCAGTTCTGAGCATAGGCCATATAAGCGTATGTCAAGGGTGCCACCTGTTGCTGGGGGCGCTGGTCACCCTCAAAGAAAATGCCAATGGGCACCCACAAAATAAAGCAAAACATGATCCTCAATATTTTGTCTCCATGCTTAGGGAAGCCTATTTTGCTCTCAGCATTTGCCTACAGGTTGCCTCACCTGCAGGCAAATGCATATCTATGCTGTACACCCCCAAGAGCCTACAGGTGAGGCAACCTGCAGGCAAATGATGAGGGCAAAATAGGCTCCCCTGTTTGTGTGAGAGCCACAGCAGACACCATTGAATACATTTTATTTACAAATTCCACGCAATGAAAACTGCCAAGCCTTCAGGGGGTGCAAGGGCGAAAAAACAGGAAAAAGGAGGAGGAGAAGGACAAAATGTAGAGGTATGTCGTCTAATGTTTACATTACAAAAAAATGCTGTTTTAGCTATAGCTACCTAGCTAAGTAGCAGTGATGCTACGATAAAATATTTAAAGATGAATAACACGGCAGTGTCTTGTTATGGAGGAAACTGCTCCTTCTTAGGACGTTGTGGTTACTTGACTATATGTTGTTATAAACTGTAATAGACTGTTGTTACTAGACCATATGTTGTTACCAGACTATATGTTGTTACCAGAGTAGATGTTGTTACTAGACCATGTTGTTGTAGCAGGCTAATATCTACTTTGTTCCAGACATGTTCAGGAGTTATATAAAGAGACCCTCAGATGAAGAAGAACATCTGATGCTTCTGAATCATGTAACCAATAATGTGTGAATTCTTTTGTGAGGTGTCTTGGGAGACATCATTTCACTTTACCTCTTTAATAATTCATAAAAATACATTTAATTCCTTGTTTTGTCAAATTAGTGTTGTAGTATCAGCAGCGTGAGGTGAGATGTATCTCAGCTGAATTTGGTGATGCTACAGGTTATAATATATAAGTTATTAAATATGATTCCCATAAAAATCAAACAATTCATAAAAATTACATTTAATCACTTTTTTACATAATCAGTGTTGCAGTATCAGTAGCATGAGGTGAGATATGTGTGAGCTAAATTTGATGGCTCACCAACACTGCAGAAATGCATCGTTTGCATCTTTAGATCATACTGTACTTGAAGTATTGATTCAGGAAGTTCAAATCTGTCACTATATTTCTAAAGCTGGTTTCACACCGAATGCATAAAGTGTAGCATGTTGCGCGGGGTAGGGCGCACTGAGTCCAAGTTGCTAGGCTACGGATCGAGCAGAAAGCCCTGGTTTTATTTATGCTGATGAGGAAATCCGCATGAAGAATAATTTGTGTACATGTCACTTTGAGGGGAGGTAGGATGTTGGAGAGTTTCCTCCTGGCATCTCTCCTGCAGTGTGTAAGAGCATAAACACCACTCCTGTGCTACGCTCTCCTCGGCGCAGACCGCTCCACCGTTGCACGGTGCGACCACATACACAATGACTGGGATTCTCTCTGTGCACCTGTACCTTGCGCATTTGGTGTAAAACCAGCTTAACTTTGCTGAAGTACTGCAGTTGCCACTTGTCAGGTCACTAATATTAGCTTGGATAGCTCAAAGTCTGATAGTTTTTTTTTCTGCCCTGTTCTCGCGAGACATCTTTTCATTAAACAAGAAATATCGTCATGATTTAGTCTCCCAAAATCTTGTGCCACAAGATCTTTTCACACCCTTGGTGAGACTATTGATGACTTTGTTGCTAGGAAGTTCAGTGTTCTTGTACTGGAGTATTTAAGCATTCTTGGTTTTCCTTTTTTCCACCAGTATGGCTAGAGCCAACCCTAGGATCAAACTTTCTGAGCATCAACAGTGAAACGGATGCTCATGGATTGGACAAAGTAGGAGAAGACCACCAATGGCAGCTAGTTAGAGCACATTTCGTTCTAACAGTTGCACGGGTGACAAAGAAACGGCACCACAGAAAAAGAGGGAATGCTACAATGGTAACATTGCCTATCTACATACTATTGAACGCAACCATCGCTAATGTAGTTCCTCAGGGATTGAAGCTGTTCTATGTTTCAATTTTCTAACTTTGACGGTATGACATGTGACAAATCATCAGCACTGAGTTTAAGTAATGTTGCTACTGGTAGTTGTGATTTATTTTGTTTAAATATGTCAAATTGTGAAATTATGGTTTATGGTGTTCAGACCATTGAGCTAAGCTAGCTAACTGCTAACAGTAGTCACTTGTTGTTTGTTTTGGTTTGGAGTGCGTACTGTACGTCCACTACCCAAGATGCACTACATATAGTGTCACTACGTCATACACTACGTACATTTGGTCCTGTGTTTGGTCCGGTGAGCTTTCACATTGCATATGAACCGCACCAGGGTTCAAATGAACCAAGAATCCCGTTTTCAAGCGGACTACAGTTCGTTTGTTCCGCACCAGAAACTAACTCTGGTCCGTTTAAAGAGGTCCAAACGTGGACAGTATGAAAGCGACCAAAGAGTCCTGTTGATTTTGTACAGTTCCAGGCATTCCAGTATCCATGTGTGTGGCACTGAATCATAGGCTTTCTTGTAGTCTATCCAGGCAGTGCACAGGTTGGTCTGTTGATTCTTACAGTCTCTGTGGACTGCTCTGTTGACTTATTTTTACTGAAAAGATGCATGCCCAGTGATCCACGGAAAACATTGCTCCTAAAGTGCATCTTCCATTGCTGAGAGTGCAGGGACGGTCTACAAAGTGCAACACCAGAAAGAAAAAAGAAAAGTATTCCCATTATGTATGCTGTAGCATCACCAAATTCAGCTAAGACACACCTCACCTCATCTTGCTGATACTACAACACAAATTTTCACAAAAAGTGATTTAATGTATTTTTTATGAATTATTTACGAGGTAGAGTTAAACTCTGTTTAATAAAAGAGACAGAGTTCAATGTTTGTCCAGTCATATATTTTGTCATTTTAGTTTTCTTAAATGTAAGCTGTGTGTATCGTCACACCCCTTGTAGCGGACAATGATGATGATAAAATAATGAACTGAACTGATAATGAAGACATTTTTGAATTTCTTAGTGTTCTTCCAGAAACTAGTGACCTTTGGGTCACTACGTGCTCAAAGCTGAGTTCATGACCTCTGTCTGAACGTTTGCATTACATTCCTGGCGTGCAGATTCCACACTTCCACAGTTAAATGTTCATGTGTTAAGTTGAATCCTTTTTACTGTTACCTTGCTGAGAACAACAAAAGACTAGTACACTTATGTTCATAATAATCAACTCTGCGTGTTGTTGTCGTTCTTCTCCATGATGACTAGCAACCAGCCAATGTTGTGCTCTGTCTCCACTAATGCTATGCTTATTTTCAACCAAAGACAATCATTATGCCAAGGAATCGACCATTTATAGCAAATGGTTAAACAGTTACGCTTGTCAGAAAAGGCTGTTTGAGGGAGCTCTCGAAAAGCCAGACGTTGTTGAACTTGCTTTGTGGTCGTGGTCTCATATAAGGTAGACCATATGTAGGCTTGCACACACACACACACACACACACACACACACACACACGCACACACCACACAAAGCACAAAGAACATACATCAGTTCTGGTTATCCTATGATGAAAAGATAAAACATGAAGACACATGCTGATTTTAATCGGAGCAAAATCACACGCGCACACACACACACACATGCACACGTGCACACACGCACACACACACACACACACACACACACACACACACACACACACAGGGAGGCCTCAGGGAGGCCTCTGAAGCCTGTCTCTTTAATGTGCTAACAGCAGTGCTCATTATCACACAGACAGGGTCGCTCACACACTGGGACACACACAAACTGCAGTGGCCTGCAGTCTGTGTGTGTGTCAGTAACGGGAGTGTGTTCGCACATAGTGACACAGTCTATAGTCGCAGGTTCTCTCATTATCTGAGGAACGGAGCAGCAACCGATATGTAGCCTACCTACCCACACAGTTACCTCAACACACACACTTAGAGACACACAAGCACCAGTCTAACCACTACTCCAGTAAGTTTTCCACATACACACATCTGCTGCAGCTGTCACATCTCATTGTCTGTCACTCTTTCCTATGTTCCACAACTGTTTGAACTCAATGTAATATAAAACAAGAAAAGGCCATGCAATCATTTCCTTACAGAAACAAAGGGACTCTGGCACACAACACACAGACGAACACAATCCTTTGTGTGTTTTTGTTCACATATTCTTCTCCACGGGGTGACAGGATACAATTAGGGACAAAAAGCACCGTGGGAGCATAATGATACCCAGCCACTGCACTCTGTACAGATTTAGGCAGGAGACATGCTAGTGGATGCTTAAGAGTGGGGGACATCATTTGTTAAAAGTCTATAGATCTGAAACTCACATCTGTGCATTTTATATGAATGACCTCAGCGGGAACATTGCATTGAGTGTCACAGGTAATGTAACCCTGCAAGATATGTGACGCCTTTGTGTGACTCATCTGGTTTAAGCTACATGAAGTTATGCTGTCCAAAACATGAAAGTAAACCATGGACGGAGACAAGCTTCATACAGCTGCACAGCCTGCTATGTCTTTTTGTTATAGAATAACTACTTCTGTTTATTTTGTTTTGCTAGGTCTTCACATGGTGATTGTTGCTGATTTGTCTAACACACAATGCAATTGTTCCTCTTCATTCATTAACAAGAAAATACTCTAAAATTGATTTAGAGCCATTTTTGGATGAAAGGAGAGCATTTCTCTGTCTGCGTGGGTTCTCTCTGGGTACTCCAGCTTCCTCCCACCATCCAAAAATATGCATGGGGATTAAATTAATTGGCTAATTTAAACTGCCCATATGATTGTCTATGTGCCCTGTGATTTACTGGCGACTTGTCCAGGATGTACCCTGCCTTTGCCTCTAATATCCCTGTATGTGTATATATATATATATATATATATATATATATATATATATATATATTTGTGCCTGAGCACAACAAAGACAGATTTTGAGTGAGCAAATGCACGAGCAGGAGAAACACTGAGACTCAGCGGTGATTGTGGCACATGCAAAAATAAATTTACTAAGCACAGAACATATTTCTGTGGTCAAAATTTGTCTTTGTTCACTCAGGAATGTGGCACAAATATAACGGCATATAACTGTTACTAATCCCTTCGAGCAGTGACTCCGTTTGTGGCTGCAAGCGAGATGGAGGTCAGCTATTGCCTGATCACATCCATGATCACAGTAGGTGGGACACTCTTGTTTCAGTGATTTCAGTGAGCAACAGTTTGTGCAAAACTTCCATGTGTCCAGGGTGTTATTTCAATACATTTGCGATCGGACCAGGCAATATTTACTCTGGTCTTGTTGGTCTCAATAACCCCGCCCCAAGCCCCCGATGTAATCGGTGTTTGGTGCTTGTCTGGCCCCAGTTAAGCACCAGGGGCCGGTGCTTAGGCTGTGGAAACACAAAGAACTGGTGCTAAGTCAGGCTCTGGCTCTGAACCAGCCCTGGAACCACCCTGGTGGAAAAGGGGTATAAGACAGCTGGGATAGGCTCCAGCCCCACACGACCCTATGTGAGCATTAGCGGTAGAAAATGGATGGATGGATAAGTGCAAGCCATCTTCAAACAATAATAATAATAACCATGTAAGAGGTTAATGAGGAAGAAGGCTACAGATAAAGTGACACTGAAAAAAGGAGAAAAGGAGCTGGAGTCTGCTTCCCTATCATGCTATTCAGTCTGAAAATGTGTGAAGTGACTGGTAAGCCAAGAGGTGTGATATGGAAGAAGAGAGGACAGAAGTTGTCACTCCAGACTGTCACCCTCCTCTCTGGCACTCTGCTCATCATGACACACTTGTTTGTCCAGACAGCCATCAGAGTAGATACATTTTGAGTACAAACTTACACACCCACTACTAACTGCTCTGGTGTGTAAATCCTATTATTCAATGGAATTATGTTTTGTAGGAAGTTTGCCCTACAGATAACGTATGTGATCAAACCTAGAAAGGAAAATAAGTTGAAAGGTTGGTATCATTTTTTGTTAAATGTCTGTAAGGCTGGGAAGTGCTGGGAGCACTAAACTTTGGGGTTACATTGATCTGAGCTCCAAGTTCCAATTTCCACTTGAACCCAGGGTCCAAAATGATAAATCCTAAATTGACGATGTCCATAATTAAAGCCCAAATTGCACAAAATAACTTATTTGAAATCTCAATTTCCAAACATCCGGTTTCGAAAAAAGTATTGTTCTGGAACTGGTATCAAAACAATCAGTGCATTTACATGGGAGTGTAATAATTTTTGGCTTAACCCAACTCAGAGTGAGTTACTATTTTCATATATACACCTTTGTTTGACTAAAAATCAGATTAAGACCCCGAGATAACTCGGTTGTTAGTCACACTAGGTGTGAGGCTACAGGTCATAATGTTAAAGTTATTGAATATGATTCCATAAAAATCAAACAATAATGAATACAAATTACATTAAATCACTTTTAGTCAAAGTCAGTGTTGTCATATCAGCAACAGGGTGTAAAACTAAGATTTTGGCTCACTGGCCATTGGCGAGTGACCTCCAGAATTCTACTAGCCAAACATATTTTTACCGGCCAAAAAAAAAAAAATCTTGCATTATCCGACAGAAAATATCTACTGATGCTTTATTTTACTGTTAATATAAACATCACCTAAATATATGCATGACATAAGGACAACAACAAGTATCAGTCGTATATATGCTTTTACTTTTCTTTCAAATTATAACATCCAGGACAGGTTCATTTGTAACAGAGTAACAGCCACAAGACGAAGAAAATTAGATAATCATAGATAGATAAATAATATCAGATAGATATATAGAGTTTGTGTGAGTTGGGCTGTAATCATGGTCATCAATATTCATTTATTATTATTATTATTATTATTATTATCATCTCAGTAAGTTAATTTTGTATAATTTGCTCTTTATCATGGTAGACATACTAGACGATGGTCTGATGATGATCAACTTGATCTGCTCTGACTTTGAGTTTGAGATCCAACTTCATGACGTTGCACATGTTTACACCGGAACATGGGGGTGGTAAAAAAAAAAAAAATCAGGCACCGTAATGAAGGACCGAAATGTTCATACCGCTACCCGCTACACTGGGGAGACAAAACAACTGCTCCACAAGCCTATGACTCAACACAGGAGAGCCAAATCCTCAGGACAAGACTCTGTAATTCACCTGCACCTGAAAGACACAGACCACTCCTTCGAGGACAGTAATGTCCAGGTTTTAGCCAGGGAAGACATACAGTTTGAGAGAGGAGTGAAAGAAGCCATTTTGAAAAAGTATGAAAAAGTGGATGATTAAATCCCTCGTCAAACAAAGCATCAAATGGAAAGTGGAATTCCCATGAGCATAAACAATTGTGACTCCTGAGCCAAATTGTGCACTTCAACATAACATCTAAAAATTGAATGAACAGATCATCATGCTTGCCATTAGCTCTCTGTGGATTTTTGTCATGACCTGTGCATATATTGGGACACCAAATTGGCATAAGACTTCCCCAGAAAATGAATCCTAAGGAATTAGTTTTCTTAAATTCCCGTAGGAAACCTATGACATCAAAGATGTTAGATACCTTACCTTAATACCTTAATGGCTGGCCATGTTTAGACGTGGGACTAGTTGTAATGGAGAAAAGAATGCAGCCAGCTTATTTGCATTTTTTCACATTGCACAACCGAAGAATAATGAAAAAAGGCAGATAAATAAGTTGTTGTCACATACCGCAGCTTTCTCTTGTTGAAGTGCCTGGGCAGCAAAACGTGCTACATGGTTGATGATTGGAGCAAAGTTTGTTGGGCCGTAGAAACGAATGTGAGGAAGGCAGGCAGAGTAGGCCTGGGCGATACCCTCCACACCTACACAGAGAGCGAAAAACAGAAAGACTTCACATTTAAAATTTAAAGATGGAATGGGCCACATATGAAAGACATCTTTTCATACACATCTCCCAATTCAAGTGAAATATTTTCAAATAAGGGCTGTCAACTAATGAAAATGATTCTCATTAGCAGTGGTATTTTGGACTTCAATCAGGTTTAACAACAAGTCAGTTGAATGTGAGAAATTAATTAATTTGCTGAACACTTGCCTCCTGATTCAGTGACCTGCATGTCTTTTTTAAGGGACCTAGGAAGTCTACAGTCTACGGTACCAACTGTCCAGCACACTACAGGCGTGGAAGCTGTAAGTTAATCAATTTTGTGTTGCAGCTCTACTTAGCGTGATGGCCTATAAATATGTTCCGTTTAGCACTGCAGCTACCGGAAGTACGAGAGCTAACCTCCGGTAGCTGCAGTGCTAACGTTACAGGGACATGTTTACAGACATACCCCTGTTAGAACATCCTTATAAAGTGCATTTTGCATAATAGGTGACGTTTAAACAGTTTTCGTGTTTCATATTCATTTCTTTATATCAAAGTAGTGTTGCCCTCATTCACATCTCAAAAATATTGTTATCACATTCAGACAAAAAAATGCCAGACAAATGCTACGCATTATAAGCTATTTCAAAATACCGTATCACAAACGATCATTTGGAGCTAAAACACCATCCTAATCTCTTCTTAGGGTGGTAACTTATTGCACTTTGTAATAAATAATTTTGTGTAGCAGCCATAGCAGAACTTTGTGACTACAGTCCTTTAAATAAAGGTTTTATTGTTCGGCCTTAGAGTGCACTGGAGGCTGAGTTGACCTTTCCAAGAAAAGATGAGCTGCTCTCTTATGTGGTTTGTAGAGGAGCAGTTCACCAGCTAACCTTAAAAAGAAAAGGAGTTTGTGGAGACAAGATTTAATATGACAAGCTACACATCCATTTTAAAGAATCATGCAGAACTTTGCTTTGCTTTGTTATTTTTATTATTATGCTATGTAGCATAACCTACTGCTTCTCTCTCAGGTTAAAATGTGTGTTGCACAGTTTCTCTCTTGGTTTTACAGTTGTGCTCTCAGCAGTCAGTGCACAATTTGTCAATTAACACATTTGCACATTTCAAATGTAAATTTATTAATGCACCATAGATGCTTATGATGCTTTACCCTTTCCTGTCAGTTTTGCTGGTATTTGGTCATAAACCAAAGTATGAGAGAACTTAAAATACATAATAACTGATGATGGTGCTAAATGAAATTTTAGGCCCTCACTCATCCTGAGGGTAACATGATTGTGTACCAAATTCCAGCAGTTGACATGCGACACTGACATTTCACTCAAAATCACAGGCCAACCGTGCAATAGCAATGAATGACCGCAAGGAGCCTCAGTCCTTCTCAAAATTCTAGATCAAAAGCAATTTATCTCTGTAGATTTTTGAAGATATTTGCCTCCAAAAAAGATTCCTCAGGTGTGACTTACTGGTGGAGCCTTAACCTCTTTCGAGTCATACACAGTCAGTACATAAATGCAAGCACACAAATGTGATCTGTCAGAAGCAACAGTTTGGTGCCATAGTGTATAAAGACATTCACACAGTACTGCCAATTTAGACAAATTTCTGCTGTAGGTGAAGTTATTTACTCAGAAAGACACCATCACATAATCTGGAGATGGCATGATACTTTTTGCTTTCTTTAAACCATAGAATATCCCAGTTTCTATTGCTGTGATGTTTTAACTGTTTCTCTGCAGTGTTTTATTTCCACAAAGTCACACTGACATTGCAGCCTTATGTCTGAATGTTAACAGAGAAAATGGGACGACATTTGACTGCCCTTTTACTGTAATTGATCTTTTGTTTTGCAGGCAGCTTTGGCAACTTTTTGCTGTTGCAACACTAGTGTCGTCATATAATAATACAGGCCTGGCAGGGTGTTTGTAGTGTTTTACAGCTTCGTAAGGAAAGAAACAGCTTAGGAACTGCTATCTGTCAATGCAGCTTGCTGGCAGATGATATGGGTCCATGCCACAAAAAAAGCCAACAACATATAAGCATTGATAAGCCACACTGTTTTCAGTTTGTGCTATTATAACTGGAATATTGTTGTTAACAGAAAACAAGGCATTTTCTGAGTGAGGCATCAAGAGGAGGCAAAGGTTCTTGTTAATGGTAGGGGTGTCAAATTATCACATTAATTGCGATTAGATAATTACAGGCATATTTAGTGCATCATGTTTTTTAATCGCGTTAATCTAATTTTTAATCTCTAACTTTACTGTCTTTACTTTTTATAAAATCTGTTTTTATTAATTTGCTTCCTCCCTGAAATGGACATTGATTTTCTGTCATTGTGTTTGGGATGGTTTAATATAAGCTGATGGGCTCCATTTTGACAGAGTTCGGGAAACTGGCAAAGTATGAAATGACCGTGATAAAGGTGACTGGCTCTTTAGCAGCAACCATCTCTGTTTACATTTGCGCCAGTGGCTCGCGATAACGTCACGCGTGACCTTAGCATGACCTGTCCATGAGCAGCAAGCCGCTTCTGATTGGTGACCTTGGCAGGATGGTAGGGAGATGGCATGCATGTGTAAAATAGTTGAAACAACAGAGCTTGGGTCAGTCAGGAGCGCTGCAAAAAAAACGCAGCTTTGATGATCACAAGATCGTATTGTCTGAAATAGCGATTTTTGATCAGAAAATGACAAATTGTTCAGCCCTACTGTTTGCTACAATGGGCCTGAGAATCATTTCCATTAGACTTTTCACTGGACTTTTTCATCATGTGCTCCTCATGCAAAAGCCTTTGGTGATTTTTTTCAAGTGCCAGCAGGGTGTAAAACTAAGATTGTGGCTCACTGGCCATTGGCTAGTGACCTCCAGAATTCCACTAGGCAAACATATTTTCTTGTATTATCCGATCTTGCAAGTTATCTGTCGGATAACTTTTCCTAAACCCCGTGGGGAGTAAAGCCCCAAGTAAAGAGACATCTTTGCCAGCAATAAAACTGATTAAATGTTCCTCTTGTTCCGACTTCAATTGCTGAATATTTGGGAGCCTAGCCAAAACGGATTGAATGGCTTCCTTCACCTCCGTCCCGCCGCCGTTGCCAAACTACAACCAGCTAGAGTACAACGCAAATACTGCGCATTCAACGTCATTGTTAACACCTGTCTCCCCCCGTCCCCCTACCATTCACTGATTGGCCCGGTTGGAATTCATAATCTGCAGGGAAATGATAACTGAGCGGAAGACTACGGGCCAGGCTACTTGTCAGTCATAAGTCTCTTTGACTCAGTGGAAGGAGGAGGGGCCGCTAGCAGACACACAGAGAGCAGCTGTAGCAGATCAGCTGGTGAGGGCTAGAGAGCGAGGTAACGAAGAGAAACTAGTAGGAATAACGAAAGAGATGATTTCAAAGCTAATTGCCCTAGCCCCAATTCCATGTCAAATACCAGGGTCCGACATTAACGGTTGCCTGAAAGCCCGGATGAAGTGAAAATAACTGGCGGGCTGGCAGACAATGCGCAAACATGCTCAGAGTTGCAGAGATTGGTGACACAGAGCCCGGCCGGTGACACAAATCCAGGTGCCGACTGTGATACTTTATTAGTATGATATTTTGATTAGTTTTGAAGTGGCAGTGATTTACAGCTGGTGATCAATAGTTAAGAAGAGGTTCTACTGAGTAACATAGTGTCTGAATTATTTAAAACAGGTGGCTCACCTGTTCAGACAGGGCATGGAGGGTGTGACTGCTATTGATCAAATGTGAAATAGCAATAAATACTGCTTTCTGAAGAAATAAGTGTGCTGTATTATTGTATACAGTCACCAGGAAATGGATTGTAGTAAAATATGTTATAAGCGAAAATATGAGCCACACAGAGAGAAAAATAACCTCTTAAGAACCTCAGAATAATGCTGACAATAATATCGTATATCGGCAATAAGTTGTGGGACAATATATCGTCCAGTAAAATTTGTTATCGTGACAGGCCTAGTCTGCAGCCAACATGAAATACTCCCAAACGACCATCGTGCTCTTTTTCTTGGAGATTCATATTTTTGTTGGGATATATGGAAGCTAGCATCACCCTGGTTCCCTCAACAAAAAGCCAGTGAGATTTTTCTATTGGATTTTAAATTATTGCCGAAAATAAGCTTTGAGGCAAACAAACCTTCATAATTTATGATTTTTGAAGTGTAAATGCAATTGCAAGAAGTAAAAAGGTAACGTATGAACAAAGTACACCATGGTTGTATGATTTCCAACATCTCCACCACTAAGCGAGTGGGGTTTTTACTGACATGTTTTATTCTGTAAAACAAAAAGTTAAAACCTCTCCATCTTATGTTAACCCCATACATTATTTCAGGCATCTTGTCAAAAACCAATTAAAAAGAAATGCTTAACTCATTTCTGGGTTTTGGGACTCTTTTCTTCAGTACTCTGTTGGACAAAATTACCTTGTTGGTGAACTGACATAGACAGTATATTATAGTATATAGTAAATAGATATTGCATTTCAGAAATGCCAAATATGTTTGGGGTAGTGTATGTTCACTACAAACTACAGCTTCTTTCTGTCCAATGAAATAAAAACAAAGCCTGATGTAAAAAAATGTGAAAAAATGAACATTCAGCAGCCATCAATGGTGTCTGAGAATATTGCACAGTTCCTCACCTGAACAGAAGGGATTGGTGGGGTTAAAGTTGATGGCAAATTCGTGGGACACCTGAGGAGACAAGACAACACGCTTGATAACCTTCTTTCACTACACTGTAAATATTTTTGAAAAATATTGCCCATTTCTCCCACACTTTCTCCCTCACACCCTCCCTCCCCCCTCTTGCTCTCTCTCTCTCTCTCTGTGTATCGCTCTCTCTCCTTTGTCCTTTTCATCAGCTCACTGCCATGGCAACACAGATGGGTTGACAGTTGCGTAATCATGTGAATATGCATGTATTATGCTATGTTTCGTCTGGATGTGTGTGTGTCTGTGTGTGTGTGTGTGTGTGTGTGTGTGTGAAATGCATGTATAATATAAGGTATGTATGACATCCCTCTTTCTCTCTCTCTCTCTCTCTCTCTCACACACACACACACACACACACACACACACACACACATATATATATAGTATTGGTGTATTGTAGGCACACACAAACATAAATAACAACAACAACAGCACAGACACACACACACATACCTTCCAGTCTGGTGGGAGTTGGGCTCCAAATCCCAGAGCAGGAAACATTTTGTCGCTGAGGAGGAAACCATGACAACAGATTGGAACGTTTGTTAAACCTTTTTTTTCTCTTCATCAAATTCAACAAGCTGGATTTAGATAGCAGAGGAAATCCTGTTACCTTTTTTCCACACATAAACACATTCAAAGACACTTACAGACAAGCTACTGGAGAGATGGCAAAAAATGCCGTGAAGTGGCTTCTCGCTAAAGAAACACCCTGTTTATGAAGGGCAAGACAGAAAATCTGATGTCTTTTTGAACTACAGTGATTGTCTTCACACTTCAAAGTAACTGTTAAGAGAGAAGAATAAGTATTACATTACCATACAATAGAATAGAATAGATCTTTATTGTCATTGTTGTTAAGCAATGAAAGGAAGATTAGCAGCTCTTCAATCAATTTAGCAGCAGGAGACACATGAAATAGACAATATATGGTAAATGAAAATAGAATAAAAATATAATACAAATTGTGGATGGATATGTACACACTGCAGACAACAATGATATTCAGGGCATAAAAACTGAACATGAGTTGTTTACATGAAAAAAAATCAAATGTGCAAACAGTATTTAATACTAATAGTAATAGTACAAATGCCATATGAATTACTGATGGCTGTCATTATGTTTTCAGTGACTCAAACTTGGGAAAACAAATTTAAAAAAACAGTAAAAATAGATGTTTATTTTTATAATATAGCAAAAAAGGATTTTCAATGTAAAGATATAGGTGCTTTGTTTACATACCATCCATAACTTCTTGTTAGCTCGCTCTCTCAGTACTGCGGCCATTATTTGCACTGTTTCTGCTGTAACCACCATTACCTGCTAGCCACCACCATATTGAAATCTATGTAATTTCTATGTAAATTTTATGTAATTTCCCAGGTTGGGATCAACAAAGTAATTCTATTCTATTCTGGAGGCAATCCTCCAGTCACATATATATGCTCTGAATTTGGAATTTTCACCAACTGTAGGCCTAACTGAATTTAAAGAAGAAGATACTCACGTATCATAGTCCTGTATAATCTGTCCAACAGCTAAAATGGCAGCAAGATACTCGTTGCTGCCCAATGGATTAATGTAGTGGAGTGAGGATGGCTCTCGAGGGTTCCCATTGGAAGCTGTGAAGTCTATACCGACCTATGGAAATACAGAAAAGTGACAAATAAGAGGTCATCTTATACCCCTTTTCCACCAAAAGGAACCTGGTGCTAGTTCTGTGCTGGTGCTAGTGCTTAGATGGTTCAACTTGTGTTCCTCCTTAGCGGCAGTCGTTTTTCCACTGGCAAGGAGCCCAGTCAGAGCCACGTTATTACATCTAGAGATGGGACTTTTTTTCCACAAAACGACCGACAATTGACACACGCTCACCTCAACAAAAAAAATTGTGTGTTGAATTGTCATGGGCGGGACTTGAGGGATGTTATCCTGAGTATGAAATATATGTTTAAATGCAAAAAAAAACCCCAAAAATCAGAGTGTAATTTTATGTAATGTTTTTACTGAACAAGTCATTGTTCTCACACAAAAACAAGTATGTTAAAAAGTCTTTCCATCAATGTCTGCCAGCACAGCAAAATCCTCGCCTGTGACTCCATATCTCAGGGTTTCCCACAGCGCTTTATAGTTAACGCAGCCTCCTTGGTAACAAATGCTCCCCGCCTTGACTACGTCCCTCCGAAAAAAAAAAAGAAAAGAAATGCCGCATTCCTGCATGCACAGACAGTTGGCTAAAATAAGGCTGCATTGCAATGAGGCTGAAGAGCAGCACCTGCGCCATCTATCACCTGCTGTGCTACGTGGTCATCATAATTTTTTCCGTTGGGAGAGATCAGAGTAGCCTACATGCTGAATCAATTCGGCCTGGCGGAGGCTGGTGCCGCGGCGGAGCACAGCTGGTACCGTGGCTTTGCCTATTGCTGTGGCAGAGCCTGCTGCCGTGGCAGACCCTGGCTGGTGAGGTGAAACCTCACCCGTGATTCAATGAGCGATACCTCGTGGAGTTTGTACTTTACTGTAATAAACATTATATTGTCGAAAAGCCCAATTTCTCTGTTTTCAGAATCAACTGAATGCCTCTGATGGCACACATGGCTCAGGAGTTACGGTCATCAGAAGAGAGGCTGTGAAATCCTGTCTGCACCGACAGGTCCGGTGGTAAAGGGAGGGATGTTGAATAAACATTTTAAGTTTGCAAAAGTCTGTCATTTTTATTATCACTGCTTTGATTGTCAATACTGGACATTACAGTCATGTCTTTAAGCCTAAAATGAAGTAGTACAGTGTAGAATATTTTCAACCCTCCGCACTGTTGCTGCCGCTGCTGTTTATAAAAAAAAAAAGAAGGGCGACAATTCGACAAAATTCGACACATCGACTCTCAAAATCCTGTCATTCCCATCCCTAATTACGTCACTGCAAAAAGTCAGTATGTCACTGCATTTTCGTTTTCACCTGGCAAAGCTTGTGCGGTGCAAAATCATAACAAGGCTTTGCAAAAAATCGAGAGCTGACAAAACTCTGTGGTTTTTTTTGTGACATATTGCTGAGTGAACAAAGAGCGAGCGAGCAGAAGAAGAGAGACTCAGCGGGTATTATGGTACGTGCAAAAATAAATTTAGTAAGCACAGAATATATTTATATGCTCAAATCTGCATTTGTTTGCTCAAAAACTGTCTTTGTTCACTTAGGGATGTGGCATAAATATAATGCCATATAACTGTTAGTGGCTACAATCGTAATCGCTTTGAGCGGCAGCTCCGTTTGAGAACAGAATCTATAGCGGCTGCCAGCAAGACAGAGGTCACCTATTGCCTGGGTACATCCACAATCATGGTACTGGTGGGACACTATTTTGCTGGATTTCAGTGTGCAACAGTTTTCTGCAAAACTTGTGTACTGGGAGTACTTTTAATACATTCCATTTGCGATCGAACCAGGAAGTATTTACTCCGGTCTTGTTGGTCGCAATAACCCGGCCCCAAACCCCACATAATCGGCGCTTAGCTTTGGACCAGCAAAGACTTGGTGCATGCCTGGCCCCAGTTTTAAGCACAAGGAGCTGGCTGGTACTTAAGCTGTGGAAACACAAAGAACTGGTGCTAAGTCAGGCTCTGGCTCCGAAACAGCCCTGGAACCACCCCGGTGCAATAGGGGTATTAGAAGCCTGAATCATTTTTATATTAAATATATTTCAATGAGCTCAAGATACTGTTATCTGTTGTGGGTCACGATCTATTTCATTTCCATTCCATTTCCTTTTCCACTAAGTATAACAAAGCGGAATGGTAGATGAATAAACAGTAAGCAAGAACAAGCAAAGTCTTTTGACATTAAATGAAAACCGTCACAGGAGGAGCCCCGTTTTATTGTTTTCCTTTGGGAGCAGATTACTGTGATAGGAATCTTGAAGGCAAAATGATTCATCTGGCAACTGCATAAGCTGTGAGATTTTATATTTTGTTCTCTTAAACTCAACTGTACATCTGCTAAATGTGGGATGAGGAATTTCTGTTGTGTAAGGTTTACAAAACAATGCAATGTTCACACACTTTCATTCAGTGACATTACACAATGTGAATTGAAGGTCTGAAGGACAAAAGAGAAACTGAAGTTGCTCATAGGTTTTGAAAGTAATGTCTGAACTGAAATAAGACAGATGACCACAGGGTAACACGGCGATGACATTCAGTAGCTCTACATACAATGTGAACACAGACACTTTGAACACATGTACTCAAAGTACAAAGATACAAACATACACACAGTGTCACACAGCCTAACATAATATGAGATTAAGAGTGACAAGCTTGTCCTCAGGCGGTGAATAACAGTTTGTGTGCTGACAAGAATCCAACCCAGAAACTCTGCCTCTCTCTGATCAGCTTAAAGATACTCTAAAGCATCTTGTTCTGGTTCACTGGGGAGAGCTACTGTGGAAATACAAAATGTGGATGCAGGAAAAGAGAGCAAAGGTGGTGTGATGTGTGAACACAAGAAAGAAAATTAAGCAAATGAGGTAAATAATGGGAGGAGAGACAGTGGACAAGGAATAAAGACCAACAGGAGTGACAGAGACAGAGATGCAGTATGACAGAATTAGGGTACAGTTGCATATTTGGTATAGCATGTGTGTTAGTACTGGAATGACATATGTGTGAAAAAGACCCATGTGGCAGGGTTCAGGTTGCCAAGAGAATAAGCCTATGCTCCTGCAATCCCAACTAGACTCTGCAAGTGAAATGGCATAATAGCTTTAAGGGAAGCTACATAGTATTTGTTAGTTTACTCCACAGCAAACATGTCGGTAAGTATAGCTTATAATACCAATAATACCAAGTCAAACAGACCTGCAATGACTAGATGATTAAACACTTTAGTCTCGCTTGTTGTTTTTTTTAAAGGTCCAATATTGAACTCATTTCTAGACTCATACTTGTATTTTGTTTCAAACAGAACATTTACATTATTTGATTTCAAAAAACAAAACAAAACAACAACAACATAGTATCCACCCTCTGAATCTGAAATCTTTAAGTGTGTTTAAACAGAATGGCAATGGAATTGTGCTGCTAACAGTTTGCGTTCATGTTACCTTCCTTCCAGCTGATGTCTTTCACAAACACTGCATTTTACATGTTGTGGCTAAAATGTCGTTCTTGCGACTGCTGCGATAAAAACTGAACTGCAATGTAGACCACATCTTCCACTCATCTGCTGCTCAATATTTCTTGTCTTCCTCTTGCTCTCCGTTCACAGTAGCATTACATAAACTAACGCTGGCTCTCTATCTTTTTGTCAACATTCTTCATATCTATTTTGCCAACAATGGAGGCCATCTCACAAAAACAAACTCCACACATCACCTCTTTCCTCATGGTGTGCTCCTTCAGCACCCAACTCACCTTCTCCTAGAATAGTCCAAACTGCCACAATGTGTTGGAGTCTTCCTTCCTATCAGAATGTGTAGTGCCGCACAGTAGTTAGTGATTATGCTCCCCTAAAGCTCTTTCACAGAGTGTGGATTCCTTTACCCAGAGACAGGTCATGTTGAATGAGACCCAGAATGCATTTTCAGAGATACTTTAATCGCTCAGCCAACAGACTCTCAGCCTCCAAAAGCACTCCCAGGCCTGGAAATGCAGACAAGTGGCAAGCAAGCTGAACATCAACTATGAAAGAGAATAACATGTAATTTCAACCTATTAAAAATCAAGTAAAAAATTAATTCTGGATCTAAAATGGTTGTATATTATATCTCCACTAGACTCTGAATTACCAACCACAAAACAATGTTGTTTTAATCAATGTATGTGCATGTCCACATTATGTGCTAGTACACATGCATGAAAATGTACATTGCTAAGGAGGAGTGTGTTTTATTCCATTTATTCCTGTTCATATCAGTGATGTCCATTTTCAGCCGTGCTATCTGTTCATTTTGTCATTTTGAACCTCAAATATATATACCTAAACTGACAGTTGGTGGTACCCAAACTATTATGGCACTTTTCCTCCAGCACTCTCTTCTATGGCAGACATTATTAGCTTCATGGTTGCGAATTTGACAACAGCAGAAGATGACACTGTTCTGTTTCCAACTTTTTCCTGAGCTAGCCCCGAGCTATGAGTAATTGCTAACACACAAGTAGACTAAATACAACATGACAAACACATAATTTCTACAAGCAAGTGTGCAGAACAGCATCTCATAATTGAATAGTTCAGAGCAGCAATGTGGCAGAAAACGCCTGTGACTGAAATAAATTAGAGGGATTCCACTACTGCCAAATTACTGTCAAATAATTGACAAAGTGACATTCACATTGGCATTTTCTCAGCTGTGCCCTGTGTCTCATTTGCAGTTAAACCGAGAGATGGATGGAGGGGGGCCTGGATGGATGAGTGTGTTACAGCTAAGGTTATAATAGTTTTGGATTAGTCAGGTGCAGGAGGATAAAACTAAAAAAAAAGTATTCAGTCACTATCCACAAGAACCATAACAGTCCACAGCAGAGCAGGGTATGTAGGATTGTGGCCAAAACTGGTACTGCAATCACTTTCAAATTATTGTAGAGCGGTGTCTCCCCTCTCCCTCTCCCCTGAACAGAGGTTGCCAGCTAGGCTGCAGTATCCAACAGGAACAGAAAGCGTTACAGTGAATGAAAAGCAGCCACCTTGGGCATCACCATGGGCGCTTAGAAGGAGTGAAATGGGGTGGGGGAGAGCTGTGGAGGGCTGGGGAAAAGTGAGCGGAGCTCTGGGTCGGGGGCTGCTGTTCCGCCGTGATAGTGGCCAATCCGGAATGCTGCTTCCCGGTCAAGGTCGGCTGGTAGCACCGGATGTCCGCATGGAGGTCCAAAATTTCAAAGTGTAACAGTGAATGAAAAGCAGCCACCTTGGGCATCATCATGGACACTTAGAAGGAGTGAAATGTGCCGGAGAAGAGCTGTGGAGAGATGGGGTAAAGAGAGTGGAGAGCTCCGAGGCGAGGTGGCGGGGGATACGCGGTGAGAGTGGCCGATCGGGAGTGCTGCCGTCTCCATCTTTCAAAGGCATCTCCTATACAAATCCTTGTTTTATTTCGGACTTTGTCAAAACGTATTTCAGATTCATAATGAGGTCTTTTAGGTTTCGTAACGTTAGACATTATTTATCCGACACGTTCGCAGCTGCAGCTGTAAAGCAGAGCTGGCAACCCGCGTGCTGACACACTACTTGGTGATTGGGAGATAGCTGGAGGGTGGCGCATCAGACCAAAACACATTCACATTCCTTACATATTGTACCTTTAAGTTGTCCATTTTCAATGGTCTGAATGTGAGTGTGAGTGGTTGTTTGTCTCTATGTGTCCTGTGATGAACTGGTGACTTGGCCAGGGTGGACCCTGCCTTTCACCCTAAGACAGCTGGGATAGGCTCCAGCACCCCTGCGACCCTATGTGAGGATAAGCGGTAGATAATGGATGGATGGATGTGTTCGTCTTGACTTTAACCTACAGGGGCTGCCACAAACGGCTTCCGTAGCCATTGGCTCTAGCTTTAGCTTTACGTTAGTTTGTTTACTTAACTGGGTTTGTTTAGGGGCTACCAGTTAGCAGATAAGAGGCTGACAAACTCCTTTCTTCATCCATCCATCCATCCATCCATCCATTCTCTTCCACACGGGTCGCGGGGACAGCAGCTTGAACAGGGAAGCCCAGACTTCCCTCTTCCCGGCCACTTCGTCCAGCTCTTCCAGAGGGATCCTGAGGCATTCCCAGGCCAAACGGGAGACAAATCTCTCCAGCGTGTCCTGGGTCGTCCCCGGGGTCTTCTACCAGTAAGGTAACGTAAATATCGGCTAACGTTATGTTTCATATTATATTGCTAAGTTAACGTTAGCGTTCATTTACGTTACCTTAACTGAAGCAGCCGGACAGATAGGAGTTTGTCAGCCTCTCATCTGCTAACTGGTAGCCCCTAAACAAACCCGATCAAGCAAACAAACTACCGGAAGGGTACAGCCAGTGGGTAAGGAAGCCGTTGGTGGCAGCCCTTGTAGGTTATATAAACACATTATTACTTAATTCGTTATCACGAGAAAACAACCTTTGTTATATGGAGATAACGACATAATAAGTCGTTATCACGAGAAAACAACCTTTGTTATATAGTGCACAACAAATGTAAATCCATGGCCGTTCTCAGCTTCAGTAGCCGACAGCACAGAGCAGAAACTGAAGAAGAAAAAAACAGTCATGTGTCTGAACAAATATAGTGTGTCAACAGACTCTGTGCTCTCATTTATGAAAAGTTTGTTTTCTCCATGAATCCACAGGGACAGGGCAACGTGCTCCAAACAGCAATAAATGATGTCAAACATAAGATATGAATAATAGCATCATTCTGTTGAAATGAGTCTTATACAAACAGCCCATCAGCAGTAGCAGGCTACTTCTTTGTGTCGGAGTGTGTAATAGAGAGACATTGCTCTCTCTCTCTTCCAACTCCACAGCCCCGAGAAGAGACTTTCCCTTCTTGGAGATTAGGATTAGAGCCATACTAAGTCTGATTGAACACCGCAAAACAGCTCTTTCTGCGTGTGTGTGTGTGTGTGTGTGTGCTCCTCCTTATTGTGTGTGTGTGTGTGTGTGTGTGTGTAGTTTGTGCATATAAGTGACAGAGTGTGCATGAGGAGAAGATGTCACTGGTGAATGAGCATCTTCGTGAGATTATGTGTGCATGTGCACGTCTAAATCAGTCAGTGTGTGCACAGAGTGTAGAGGTACGTGTGATAAAATATCTGTGCGAAGGAGATACTGTGCGTGTGAGGTATGTGCCAAAGCTTTGCATGTAAAACTGGTCAGAGTGTGGAAGTGTGAAAGCATGTGTGACGAGAACATTATATGTTTGTGCTCATGTGTGTATGTAAATGAGTTTGCAAGCAGGAAAGAGTAAATATCTGTGTTAAGACAGAATTAGGTGTGTGTGTGTGTGTGTGTGTGTGTGTGTGTGTGTGTGTGTGTGCGTGTGTGTGTGTGTGCGCGCGCGCATCAGTGAAAGAGCTGCAGGTCTGTGACAAAAGGCAAAAGATTAGGAGGGAGCAGTGAGGATTTAAGAGTTTCCATTCCGCCTTAAATTCGTTCATCTCACCACCACTAAAACAGGCGAAATGTTCCCGTTGCAATGAAATTATCCTGATTGCAAACAAGCAAGGTCCTGAATGAGACTTATATCAGTCTGTCAATAACTACCAGCAGACATTTGTAAATTCAACAAATTCTGACATTTCTATTTTAATACATATTGGATGCTTGCCTTTTCAGCAGCCTGATTCAAACAGAGCACTGAAACTATGTCCACGACTGAGAGCTACACAATACTGTCCAAGCTTTTACTGAGGCACTCGACTGCTGGCTGATGACAGAGGCAAGTGTTTCTCTAGGGTCCTCCAAAAGAGAGCAGGCTGGATGTAGGGCATCCTAATGTCCATAAACAAAGTAAAAGCTGTCTATGTATAATAAATACATTTGATAATTTTTAGTAATAATCAAAATCCTATGGAAAAATCCCATTAGCTATTCACTGAGTCCTGCACTAACCCCTGTCCCTTTGGGTACTATGGTCGTCGTATCTAGTCTGCAACCAACGCTTTTGCGAGCTGAAATAATTTATGTAATCAGCTTCAGCTAATAGCTATGAAACTAACAGTAGCTTAAATACTGTTTAAACTGTTGCATTCGGGTGACTTGTAAATGTTTGGCAGATTTAAGGTTACAGGACAAAGAGCATCCAGCATGATGAGTGTTAAAAATGAAGAAGTGCACACTTCGAGGGAAATGCCAAAAAACCAAGCATGTAACAAAAAGGGATGTAGCCTATAGCTGGCACAGAGAGTGCGTGTGTGTGTGTGTGTTGGTTTGTTTGGAAGAACCAATAAAATTCTGAAGTGAATCAACCATATTTTGACATGATTCCAATAGTATTGGGATTACACTCTCAGGCACATTAACAGTTGGGTTGTTCAGTCAGTGACATGGCAGCAACTCAACACACCGTCAAGACGCTGCTTTACAAATGTTTACAAAAAATGGTGCAAAACAGACAGAGGCAGTTCTCTGGGTGGAAATGCCTTATTGATGAAAGAGGTCAGAGGACAATGGCAGACTGGTTGGAGATGACAGAAAGGCAACAGTAACTGAAATAACCACTCGTTACTGCCAAGGTATAAAGAAGACAATCTCTGAAACGCACAAGTCACACCTTGAAGCAGATGGACTGAATGTGTATATGTAAAGTGTGCACGTGATTACAGAATGCGTGTAAGCATTAGTGTGTCACAGGAACAGAGAGCCAGGGATTTATCAGCAAAACCATTGTATTTGTTGGGATGACTACAGCCTGGATAATAATACAACAACTCAATGTGTGTGTGTAAGAGAGAGAGAGAGAGAAAGAGAGACTAGCTGTTACAAAATAGACCTCTGTCTCACTTACTCAGTTACACATAAAGGTGTGACATCACCAGGGACACACAAGAGTTTTATCTCACAAAAGACCAAAATACACTATGAGGATTCTCTGGTAAAATACCCATCTCTCTCCACCTCT
The DNA here is from genome assembly GCA_029721515.1 of Synanceia verrucosa. Taxonomy (NCBI): domain Eukaryota; kingdom Metazoa; phylum Chordata; class Actinopteri; order Perciformes; family Synanceiidae; genus Synanceia; species Synanceia verrucosa. The sequence goes on along the minus strand of CM056556.1, from coordinate 22,344,642 downwards.
TTTTCTTTTTATCTTCATCTCACACTAACATAGCCACCATTTCATTTCACCAAAGAACACATTTCTTATTCTTCTGCACTTCTACCCCCTCTAGTTTTCACAATTTGACAAAAATACCCACTTTTCAGTGTTTCACAAATCCCCATTACTCTTCTATTCTCTACTCCCCACATTTTTTTCTGTTGCTCACACTTTCCTTTCTGTATGTAAATGATTGTGATCCCAACTGTAACCCCAGGGGATCGAAACAGAAGATATGAATGTTTTCCATCTGTTTTTGAGAGCAATGCATGTGGAAAAATGTATCTCATTATCATTGCAGGAAACAGGCATGCTAATGTTTTACTCACCGTAAACATGAGCTGGCATCCCCCCAGTATGTAATCCAGAAAAGTGTAGTCTCTTGTAATCTAGAGAGACAAGAGTCACAGGGCAAGGTAAGGAAATGCTTCAGGAAAATAATATACACAGCGAGGAGGAGAGTACTGATTTATTCAGAAAAGGAAAGCAAGAATGTTCATCATATGAATTAAATCAATAAACTATGAATCTCACTAACATCATAAACTGTTAACACTGCTATAAATAATATCACACTGTTGTTAGACTTTCCCTTAAAGGGACATTTTGAATTTTTTTTTTGGTACTTGTCCATAGCCATTCTATTATGTTCACAAGATGACGGTTGGTGCACCTCCAGCCACCAAAATAAAAGACCCACTCAAAACATAAATATCAGTGTATGCTTTATACAGGATATTTTCACAGGTTTGCCTTGTTGTCAGACACCCTTTCCAAGAGAGAACTGAAGCCATTACGTATGCTCTCTTCAAAGCCACCACACTCCATGGGCAAAAGCATTTTACCACTCAGAACAAGGGGGTTGCTGATCTTCAACTGCCTTGATCAGTTAGATTGTCTGTTATTGTGCCTCAAAATTAAATCTTTAAAGCACTGAAGTCACACAACAATACAACAAATTAACTGAAGCACAGGTAGATGTGCAACTCGTGTCCTGACAATGCAGTCTGGTGCTGAAGCACTGAAAATATTCTATAATGTACGCTTAAAATATATTTTGATAGAACAGAACTGAACAATAAAAAGTGTAACATAGGTGCAAGTGATTCAGATTTTAAAGAAACTCTGAATGTGTCTTTATTTTCATGCATTGCTTTGCTTCCATGCAGGTTCTCCTTTTCAATTCTAAAACTGACAGTGAGCCAATCCAGCATCTACCATAGATATTACACTGACTGTGGACCTCATACAGGAACTGCACTATCCCTTAAAGGTACCATGTCTGACTAACAGATAGTCTACTTATTCTGTCACCATATAGTAAACAACCTATCTAAACACATGTTTTCAAATGACAAAACAGCTCATGTTTTCTTCTGAGTCAAGGTACCACCAGTGGAGCACCAATTATTATCTTGTTTGAAGAAAATTTCCACTCCAATTACAATGGATATTTAGCATGGATTTTATTGTCATTAGTCTAATCCCTGCTGGCAGCCAACAAATATAATTACTGTATTAGCCGTTTTGTGCATGTGCTGGATGTGTGTGCACATGTCTGTACAAAGGCTTGTTATGGTTATGCCCATGAAAAGAGGAAGAAGGAAAAGAATCAATTATGAAAGCTTGTCATCATATGCACAGAGCTTTAATGTCATTCCAACTGGCATCTGAAGACTTACTGTTCCAGTTTAATGTGTCCTCTGTTGGACTCAAAGCTACTGCACTAATTAGTCAGAGGGAGTTATGGACACTCAGAAAGAAGTGTGTCAGCTGATCAAAACCGCAAAGGTTTTATCAAATGTTCTATTGACCCAGAATGGTAAAATATGTCATCATGAGGTGACACAACATGCAGAGATTTTTTTGGACACAGCTATTTTTGTTCCTCCAACTCATAATTATAATGGATTTAACTTATCCTTGATATTCTAAATGGGAACTTGACCCTACAGTGATGATTTTTTAAGCAGTTTGCTACTTGATTCTGCAGTTATACTTAACATTTTAGGAAATATTCTTATTTGGATTTATACTATTCTTGCATTCATATTTACATATAAGGTACCATATGTAACAATTTACATGTATGAATCAATGAAAACATTCTGTGTTTTCTCTATCAGGCTGTACACTGCTCATAAAGTGAAGAATGTGGGACCGTTTTTCAGTGAAAATCAAACGGATGTGACGTCATGTGAGCTCTCTTCATCTCAGCTACAAGGTTAGCTAACTGTCGGTTAGAAAATGTCAGCTAATGGTGACGAACAACCAGAGCAAGTCAGACTCAACAAAAAAAGTAATATAAAAAATAAGTAAATAATGTAGTGAAGCCTGTCTTGCAAAAAAGGATTGTAACCAACGTCACATTTATGCATGTCTGTACGTTTTTCCTATATTTCTAATTATTATCATTGTTATTTTTATTATCTATATTTCTCTACTATTGTGTTATATATTATAGCACTATGTACAGAATTGTATTACATATATTTTGTTATATACTCCTTTTCTTTCTTTTCTTTATGCTTTCACATACATAAATATAAAACAGAAAAAGTATGGTCACGGTTCATTTGCTGCTTTTGGCCCAAAGCTATGGAATTTGCTTCAGGCACGCCTAGAGTCCATTACTGAGCTAGCTGCTTTTAAATCTGAGTTAAAAACACATTTATTCAGGCTAGCATTTTTCACGTAGCTGAATGTGTTTGACTCTGTTGCTGTTTTATGTGCATATGTGTTTTTTATCTATGTTGTGTTGACTCCTCTTTTTATGTCGCTGTTTTTATGTGCATGTTGGTTTTATAGTTGTTGACTCCTGTTTTGATTTTATTCTGGAAAGCACCTTGTGCACCATTTAGGCTGTTGTAAGGTGCTATACAAATAAGATTTGATTGACTGATTGATTGATTAAGAGCAAATGTAATGTCCTAATTTTCCCCTGGGGGTCTATAAAGCATTTTGGCATTAAGTATTTTTGATATTAACATTGAATCTAGAGCTGAAAGAATTAGTATTGTTACATAAGTATTATTATTGCTAGTATCAGTATTAACCCATACATCCATCCATTCTCACCTTACATGACTTGACAATGATAAAGCCAGAGTTTTTGTAATTCTTTTTCTTCTTCTGTTTCTTGGGGTTGATGCAGTCAAACTCCACCTAAAGAGAAAGAAATGCATGTGCAGTATCAGAAAAGAGGAAACAGACAAACAGGACAATAGAAGTGGAGATGATAGTGCAGTTGAGTAGCGATGAGATGGTGGAGCGGTGAACAGGAAACTGAGAGGCTGTGACTTGGATTGGCATGTAATCTGCACGCCACCTACAGAAACTATAGCTTGGCAGTGAAAAAGATGTAAAAATAAACTATACTATAGTGGCATAGTTAGTATACAGTGTATGATGGAACCTACATAATGATGTGATTAAAATGAAGAAAAAATACTTTCTTTAATACTGTGAGTCACCCAAACACATCAGACAGCAACATATTTGATGGAAGGAGACAGCTGAGACGTGCGCGCACGCGCGCACACACACACACACACACACACACACTCGCACTACACAGACTCACATTCTTTGAGTCAGCTGGTATTTCATATGACAGGTAGCTCTAAATGCCTTGTCATGTTACTAGGGCTCAGCTAAAGGCTGTTTTACATCTCAAAAGCACCTCTCATTTTCTCATCTTTCTTTTCACACTGTCTCCCTTTCTCTCTCCATTCCCCATCATCCCCCATCTTGTTATTTATGTGTGTGTGTGTGTGTGCGTGTGTGTGTCCACATCATTACCACACAAGAGACTCAGTGGGAGAACAAGTCATGAGGCTGCTTTGGCACATGCACACACACATTTTGTCACACACAAAGAGCTACTAATGAATGAACTTTTTTCTGATCTTTACATCTTTAGCAGGCCAGAATTGTGAAAGTGAAAAGAACACATCTCAATAGAATTTATTCATTAGCAGCTCAGACTTAAAGCCCTCAGTGGCCATAATATGCAAATGCTGCAATGCAAATCTGTGCATGATTATTCCTTCATTGTTGATACATGCAACTGAATGCATTTAAACTGTTAATTAGCCAGTACGGGGCAGAGTTGTGGCCTATTCAGTGTAGCTAAAAGATAAAAAGAAAACTGTTATCCACTGTCTAATGACAGAACATTCTGATTTGTTTTGCAAAAGATCGGATAATGCATTGTTAAGAGTGGAGCAGGAAACAAAAGGTTTATATTATTACATTCTAATCATTTAAGATATAGTTGATAATCCTGGACAGAAGCACTTTTTGTGAAACTGGGTGAAATGGTCCTTCCTTCCTGAGAGCAGTCAATACATTATGTATTCAGAAAAAGGAATGAAAAGAATCAGACCTCTGTGGCAGCTACAGGACTGTAAAAACTCTGACCAATCAACTGTCATTCGGTCCAAATGGAAAAAAATAATCAGATGCCTTTATGTCTCGTACTGCCCACGCCCCCCTCTATCTGGCATCACGTTTCACCATTGCTGAAAATATTCAGCATGGATAACGTATTACGCAGTTGGAGAAATATATTCCAGCCTTTAGCAGGAGAGGAGGTGTGGCATTGGACAGAGCACTGATGGGAAGGGGAGGAGTGGGTGGAGCTTAGAGGAGGCTTAGATGAGGTGCCACTTTCAAATCTTGGTAGCTCTCTTGCTAGCTCTCCAAGATTACCAAGTATAGCTTTAATCTTGTGTTCCAAAATGACTCAGATGCTACGGTACAACAGCACAAACTGCATGGTGTCACTTTTCACGCTGATTCTCTATCACACTCAAGTAGTCCAGTCTTGAGGGAGAATGCTGCGCGAGGCAGTTGCTAAACGATCTGTAATATAATTACTTGAGGCAACCTGACCCGGACAGGTTATGTCCACTATAAGTAGTTCAGTTCAGTTAAGTAGCCTCTGACAGGCTCACATTGTTATTATAAATGTTTGGCAACATTATGGAAAGAAACCCAAGAAAACTAAAACAATTTTCTGGCTTTCACATTCTAGCTGTTATTATGTCATGTGACTTGTTGAGTTGGAAAGAGGAGTACTACTGTCATCTAAAGATTTTCATGTCATGGCTGAATATTTAGAAGATTTCAACTATGTGGATGTGATGCAAAATTTGATAACCAGGCTTCTACAAGTGAGATGCACAATAAGAGACTTATTTTCTTTCTGTTGATGTCACATGCTTATAATGATAATCAGTGGCAATACAAGCACTTTTAGTGGATATCAACTGATGTGCCTAGGTGCCTACATGTACTTGAAGTGATTACATTACAGCACTTTTTGCAGCTGTTTAACAAATATAGAAAATAATGTCCAGGCTGAAAAATATATGTATGAAAATTTAATGAACAACTAACCTAACAAATTCAGACTGATCCCAAATGTATTTTTACCTCCACTGAGTTCTGGGCTTCACTCATCTTGGCAACCGTGGTTTGGAACTCTCCAATGAAGTCATGGCCTCCATCATTATCATAGTCATAACACAGGACCTGCCGTTGCATAGAATAACAAGGTCAAAACCAGGGAGATTGCTGACAGACTATGCCCTGATCCTGCAATTTTAAACATTCAATACAGTAGAAATTCTACTTTGTGTCAGGTTTGCAAAAGATAAAACAACCAACCTTGATGTTTCTATCCACGTCTCCATTGCAGAGAGAAATGAGTGGCACAGTAAAGGATTTCCATGACGGATCTAAAGTGTTCTTTATGACCTGAGGTCACAATCATTACATTAGACAGCAGCAAATACACTGTATAATACAGTTGTCACCACTGCAAAATTGTTTTCACTTAGAACTGTACACTTATTGCTAAAGTTACAGTGTAAATGACCTCCTGTAAGGCCTAGTTTAGCTGACAATGACCACTCATGGTTGCCATTAATGACAGCTTGATGAAGGTGCTTTGGAGCCCCACAAATGACTCACCTCTGTCCTGTGCACCAGCATCCATTTCCCATCTTCACCCTGTTTGTGGAACTCCAGGTATGGATCCGACTTCCCAAAGAAGTCCTGCACACAACACGGAGAGAAAATAGAGACACAACTATTATTCTTTTCTTCCTGTTTAATTAACATAGTTATTAAAAGACACCCTGAGCTTCTGCAATAATTGTGCTTTATGTTTATCCTAGTAGTTTTAACCAGCAGCTACTCCATAGGTCCAAGAATAAAAATAAATGATAAAAAAATAAAAACAAATTAAAGGTGACAAAAGGCGTAGGTTGTGAAACCATTTCTTCAGTAACGATGTGCTATGTATTATCAATTTTGCCCAAATGTTCCACAACAATACCGACCATTACAATACCACAATATTTAGACCGTTTTGTGAGGTTTACAGTTAGTTGTTGGTTTTAGTGTGTGCTGTATCAAGCATGTCTTTATGCATCTGTCCTCACATAGCTACTTTCACAGACTGACAATAAAATAACTACATCCACTGCTTATAAACAGTCTGTAAAGTAGATTTACGCGCATATCTCGACAAATCCAACATGAGCAATCAGCGCGCATGTGTGAGCCCTGAAGCAAGATCCTTAAAAATGGCGGATATTCCTTTCATTCTCAATGGAAACTGCAATATTTTAATAAAGTTTACGCATTGAAATATGCTTTGACAACATTTCTAGTGATGGTTAGAGGGTTAGGGTTATCGAAATAAAATGCATATTTCCTGCAAAAAATGTTATCAAAACACATTTGAACTCATAAGTTATCTTAAAATATTGCATTTTCCACTGAGAATCTAAGGAATGTCTGCCATGTTTTCACAGAAAGAGCAGCCTGCATCAAACATTACATGATCACAAATCTGGCTCCCAATTACATGGGTTATATACAAATTATAGTGCAATACTTTTCATATTAGAAATGAGTTTGATATTAGGCTATTAGACAAACTTTAAATGTAGACTTTAAAGTGATAGTTCAGAATTTTGGACAACGGGCCTCATGGTGGTGTGTCTAAAGAAAACACACTTTTACAGCTTGTTGTTCTGGTGGTTATGACACACGTACACTAATGTTCCTCAAAATATAATCATTTGAAGTCTCTGGTATGATAGTTGCACATTTCCCAACTGAGTGTGTGTGTGTGTGTGTGTGTGTATGTGTGTGTATGTGTGTGTTTGTGTTCTTGCATTTGCATCCAGAGTATGTGCGTGGGTCTAACTACCTACCTTCTTATCCAGTTTACGCCCACTCAGGGTCAAAGTGATGATTCTGTTGTCAGACAGCTCTTGAGCTGTTATCTAAATATAATAGAAATAAAAAACATAACAGCATAACATTAGCTGCAGCAAAAGTACTGCCAACAATTCACATTCACATCAACGTCAGCAAGTACAGTAGCAAAAATAAGTCATCAGTGACAGTAATAGCAGCAACCTCAACATCATCATCATCATCATCATCATCATCATCAACCACTGCAAACATGCCATTATAGTGAACAACAACAACTGCATCCACATAATCAACAGCCTTTGACCTTATGTGTGTGTGTTATAAAGAGAGACAGAAAGTTAAGGACATAGAGAGGGGAACTTCTTACTGTAATGGATCCTTTGCCAGCTGGCTTCCCATTGGCTAAGATCAATGGTCTGTGAAGTTTCTTATTGGACACAATCTAGTGGAAAATTAAAAAGGGACCCAGGTCAGAAATTCATTGAGACAAAACTTAAGAAATTTGAACCAATGAATATTCCATTCCTCAAAAATGTGTTTTCAACTTTCAAAACAATGTATAACAGGCTTGTGTTTGAATATAGCTGGCAATAAAAAACAAGAGTTTTAAGACAAAACAGCAAAAAATGGGTAGACCACATGACATCTATAAACTGTACATAAACACTGTATGGTAATTTATACCCTGTCTCGCTATTTAATACAGACATCTGATCTGCGACATGACAAATCATTCCATACCACTCCCAGCGTGCAAATAAATTCTCCTAGGAAGTCGTGTTCGTAGAGCTGCGTGGCACACTTGTCTTCATCAAACATGGCAAAGCGAAGCTTCTGGATCTCCTCAAAGTGGTAGTCCACTTGAAACTTCACTCCAAACACTGGGTTCAGGTTGTTCACAGCTGTTTCAGTGCGGCTGAGCTACAAGACAAAAGACATGGAGAAAGACCTTTAAAACCAAAAAACATTCAACACAGACTGTATATAAAAGCGTCCCCTGGAGGCTGGATGCGGTGCAGCTCAAAAATCCCACCCCCTTCATGTTTGCAAATGGAACATGAGCCAAATTAAGAAGTCAAATACATTTTTCCCAAAGATGGTTTCTGTCATTTTAAGTAGATACATGTCATTATTTTTCTCATGAGCTTGGTTTTAACTAGTTATTTGATGGTATAACCATCACATTCCTGTGAAAAAAGTGCCAATTTGATTACACAAGATGCTTTATAGAGTTTATGATTAGATGTTGTGTATTTCTAGTCAAAATAACATGGTAGCTGGATGGCTCATGCTAGCTCATGATGGGCTCAGCAGGTGTGTGGTCGCAACTTCAATAGACTCCAGCTCCAAGATCACGACTGTGCAGAATACATCCAAACTACATCAAAATCTCATATTCTGTGTCTTTTGGCTTTACTTTTGTACATGAAGCAGAAATATGTCATCCACCTTCATATAGAGTAAATGATTTACTGTAAAAATAAAGTTTCAGTTATAGCTGTTGACATCAATTGCCTAGGGATTGTAGAAACAATCAGCCATCTGATTATCCATCCATCCATCCATTATCTACCGCTTAACCTTATAGGGTCGCGGGGGGGCTGGAGCCTATCCCAGCTGTCTTAGGGCGGAAGGCAGGGTACACCCTGGACAAGTCGCCACCTCATCGCAGGGCACATAGAGACAGACAGCCATTCACACTCACATTCACACCTACGGTCAATTTAAATTAGCCACTTAACCTAATCCCCATGCATGTTTTTGGATGGTGGGAGGAAGCCGGAGTACCCGGAGAGAACCCACGCAGACACGGGGAGAACATGCAAACTCCACACAGAAAGGCGCCGGGCCCGGGATACGAACCTGGTACCTTCTTGCTGTGAGGCGACAGGGCTAACCACTACACCACCGTGCCGCCCGCCATCTGATTAAATCTGGCAAATATAAATGTTCATGTTTACACGAGCATGAGTTCACCTTAACCTGGCTCTAATTCTCCACCAAGGCCTGAAGCAAAAGACGTACCCATTCTTTCTCCGACTGTCCTTATTATATCCATGGTACTGCAGTGATTTGAGCCTAATGCTAACATCAGCATGCTAACATGTTCATGATAAAATAGCAATAGCATGATGCTTAGCAGGTAAATTGTTTGCCATGTTCACCAACTTAGAATGACAAGATAGCATGCTAATATTTGCTAATTAGCACAATGTGCAAGTACTACTGAAACTGGCAGGAATGTCCTTAGTTTTGCAGGTTTTTGGTCATCGGTGCTGGGGAGGAAATGAGTGTTTTGATTTGATTCAATGTTAAAATAATAATTTAAATACATTATTACTTATTAACATTTTAACCCTGAACTTAAATTTCCATGCTCTCAACTCCAAGTGATGAATTCTGATGATGGCCCCAAAAAATAGGGGACAGCACACAGACACATCAGTGCGTGGGTGTCTATAAGAGCAATGTGAGAGCCATGTTATTTGCTCTGGGTCCTCTAAGCCAGGTGGTTAGATGACTAATACTCCTTAGCCGAGCTACTCTCCAGTCTGACTCACCCTGAACACCCTGCATAGTGTGTTTAGCCACCATGAGACAAGGTCAGTATATGTCTAGCCTGTCACCACTTCTGAATGTAAGTGCATATAAAAAAAACTTTCTGAATGGCAATTGGACTGATAAGAGACGGTGGCCATGAAATGTCAACAGTGAATTAGGATTAACAAACATCAAACAAAGCATGTTACTTTGTCTGTTGTCATATTCTATTACAGTGTTTGGTGATTTGAATAAGCACACCCCCACTTCACTTAACTCATCTTAACCAGCCAATAAGCTAACTTTTGCGAACATTTGCACTATAATCATATATTTGCACTGACTGTATTTGTCGTGTCTATTTATTATCATGTCTCAGTTACTTTTAGTTAATTGCACTCCTTTTTTATTTTTAGATTTTTATTTGACTTTATTTCTATACATCAAGGTTTGAGAGAATCATAATTTCAATCATCTGTATGTCCTGTACATGCTGCAGAATTGACAATAAAGCTGACTTTGACTTTGACTTTGATTTGACGTTTCAGTTTTAGCAGAGAAGTGCTGTTAAATTTAAGTGAGTTCACAGGCAGAGTAAAGTACTTCTACTTGGGTTGGTGATGACTATTGGTCATTTAGAGGCTCGTTAATGAATGAGTTGGTCGGTTGGTCCACCACTTTGGTTCCAGACCAAAACATCTCAACAACTACTAGATATCCATTAAGTTCAACAGTAATATTGACATTTGTGTTTTGAAGTTAAACGTCTTGAACATTACTGCTATAACATTGTTATGTATGCATATATTGAACAACATATATAGTCAGTAACTGGAAAACTCCACTGATGTTTGTTGTGCTATTTTGTCAGTACTTTGAGTACACAGTAGAATTAAATAATATATATATATATATATATATATATATATATATATATATATATATATATTTTTTTTTTTTTTTTCAAATTATGTTTCATCTATCTGACTGTAGAAATCATTACCAAGAACTGAGAAGAGACCGCTTGCAGACCCACTTCAGGGGGAAAAGGGTTTTAACTTCAGCCTGATAGTGGTGGTTACAGCACTTATCCATCTGTCTGATGCATGGGAAGAGAGCAGAGAAGTGCACCTGCATTTTGTGGCTTAAAAACTGATACTGGTGCGGCATCACGTGCCTCATGTATGTCTCATATTTGTGTCACTGTGGATTTGATCCTGGCTCACCAGACTATGGAAATAAATCAGACCCTTGTGGCACTTCATCCATGTCCGCTATCCTCTTTTCTTTATAATCTGTCCAAGATTACGACTGGGTGAATGTGACAGAAAAATAGAGGGCAACAAAGCAGGCCTTTTCCTCTTAAGATACAACTGGTGGAAAAATAACAATAACACCAGCTGGATGCAACAATAATTTACTACAGGGTTATGATGTAGTTAGACATGAAGAATAACTTCAGGCTGTTGGTGGTAATGCTGTTAAAGCATAACACTTTTTTTTTTTAAAAAAAAAATCATGTTAATGATGTTCTGCTATTTTGTTGCGTCTATGCTTCCTGCTTCCTATTGCAGTCAAGGAGATGAGGAACAGCAGAAGGAGTGGCTCGTCTTATTTTGAAAAAACTCCCAGATGGCTCAATCAAGACATCAAACGTAATGTGCACCTTGTGTAAATCAAAATTGAGCTGTATTAAGCTGTACTTTTTGTGCATGCACTCCTGCACATTACTCAATGTAGAACAGTACAATCCAAATGTATTTCACAGAAAAAGCAATGTGAAGTTTTCACCTTCCAGAACATGGTGTTGCTGTAGTGTTTCTTTTATGTTAAAGGAAAGCTATATTTTTGAAGTAGACATTCTGTTACCTTAGACTCCCCCTGGATCTGAAATAATCAATACTAATCAAGATACAAAGGTAAAAATTGATGTGCATTGTTAATATGATCTTAAAACTGTTGTCAAATGCAAACTAGTAGAATAATATATAATATATTGCAATTAACTTTTGAAATTCAGTGTATATTTTAGAAAAAAATAATTGTATGACATCCCTAGAATAATATGTTATTGTTTGGGTCTATTCATTGATTATCAATTCTTCTATCATAGTCACTACCCGGACTTTTAAACGTAAGGTTCTAGCATGAATGTGATTTTCACAGTCATACAGAAAAGTCTAATTTAAGTCAATGTGAACATGGCATGGGCAAGACGGGTTGGAGGATTTTAGTAGCTTCCCTCTCCGGATTTAGAAAGAATGGTCTGAAAATAACAAATATCCAGTGAGGGTAAGTTCTTTGGGCAAAAATGCCTTGTTGATGCCAGAGGTCAGAGGAGATCGGCTGTGAAGCAGATGGGCTACAACAGCAGAAGACCACACCAAGCACCACTCATGTCAGCGAAGAACACAAAAAAGAGGCTACAATTTAGGGCTGAACGGCTTATCGTTTTCAGATCGAAATCGCAATTTCAGACAACATGATCCTGTGATCGTCAAAGCTGCGTTTTTTTGCAGCGTTTCTGACTGAAACTGGATCTGTTGTTTTAATAATCCCTACCGTCCTGCCAAGCTCACCAATCTGAAGCGGCATGCTACTCGTGGACAGATCACGATAACCAATCAGTGTGTTAACCTGCTGCTCCTGCTTTGTAACGTTAACGTGTTCAGAAATAACTTCAGCAGAACCAGAAGCAGAGGAGGGGATGACAAACAGCACGGCTGTCATTCGGTGATATCTGGGATTTGAGGCTGCAGACGTGCACCAGAAACAGGAACTGTGTGTAAAACCTGCCGCTCTAAAGTTGTAACATCCAGAGGAAACACAACCAACTTTTCATCAGAATGTTGTCTAATATGTCTATCATGATAGAATCTTAATTACACAAAAATAACCTACTGAGTTGAAATCATAAAATAATAATAATCATTATTGATGACATTAAGTCATTGTGTAATTTTCTGTCATGTTTGTAAAGGTCACTGTACACATTGTGAATATGGCACTGAAGTTTCTTTTGAAGAAAATCGTGAATCATATTGAAATCTAAATATCTGCCAGAAAAATTGATATTCAATCTTTTCCTAAAATCGTTCATCGCCCTACTACAATTCACCAAAATCTGACAATTTTATTATTTACAAGGTTATTAAAATCAAAGATATTGTTCTCAAAACCATTCAGGAATCATTCAGGAATCACATGCAGCCCCAAAACAAACACATAATTGCAATAACAGTTTTTCGAGGAGTGCTTAAGACATTTTAACAGCAAAAACAGTGTCATATACACATTGAGTAGATATGGGGCAAAACTAGCACTATTTTGGGTTCCTCTCTCCTTCACTGATACTCCATGTTTATCGGCTGTAGTCTCATATAAAGCTATGTCATGTATAGATACAGTTTCTACGAGAATAGCATGCTGGAATTCTGCCTCAATATGCCTGAATTTACCCTGTCTGTTTCAGCGTATTCCAGGGAACTGTTTCCATGTTTACTTCCTGTCAGCTGACGTAATTCACATACACTGAAAATAAACTGGAACACATTTAGAATGTTCACCTTTAAAAAAACTGTGAAATGTTGTAGTTGTAACATTAGAGATACAAAGATCCTGGCAGCTTGTTGAAAGGAACAAAGTGCATTTCTCTATGGATTTCACCTGCAACAGTAAATTGATTATTTGTCAGCTATTGAACTCATCTGCAACTATTTTGATAACCGATTAAGCGATTCAAGACAAAAAATTCAGATTCTGGCATCTTTGATCAGCTTAAATCATCTTTGTGAAACATCCACATTTTAACCATTTTCTGACATTTTATAGAGTAAACAACTTATCGATTAAATAAGAAAATAATGTATAAATTAATTACAGATTATATAGAATATAGAGATGAATTACAGATGAAAATAATCACTAGCTACAGGCCTTATTTATAGATTACTTAAACCTGCTTTCTAATGAAAAAAAGAAAACAAAAGTAATCCAGGATCCACCTTGATCTGGATATTTGTTTGTGAATTACTGAACACCTAGAGCAACAGAGCAAAGGAAGCAAACAAAGGACACAAGTAGACTGTGTTATAGGGACAGATTTAGTGATGGATCTCAACGTTCCTCTACCTTAGATGCACCATTTAAAACAAAGCAGAAATATAATAAAAACATAGTTCAGCATCACCAAAATTGATGCAGCAAATCACATAACAGGGCTATGTAAGGCTGTGCTGAAGATGTGATTTTGATCTCCACTGAGTTTAGCATCCTCACCGTATGTGGTAGAACATCATATTGAAGGTGAGTTCTTCCTTGCAGTGTTAAAGGTGTTTACCAGTTTTGGTAATAATGGCGTTAGAGTATAACAGCGTTACTTGCGGCATTACTTTTTTCAGTAAGTAGTCATTACCATTGCCAACACGCCGTTACTGCATGTTACTGAAGCTACTCATTGAAGCTGTTACCCCACTTGGCTCACACAGACACAGGAGCTGCAAATGTGTTTTTTCCCTTTGGTGAGGGGGAGGAGAGGGGTGAAATAACCGCCTAAGTAAAGCTGCTTTCACACCGAATGCACAAGGCGCAGGTGCTCCGAGAGAAACCCATTCATTGTGTATGTGGTTGTGAAGCGCAAAGGTGAAGTGGACTGCTCCAGGGATGGAGTGTGCGCTCTTATAATGTAATAATAATATAATATTTAAACTTGAGCGTGTCATGTCAGTCTAGTTAAGTGTGTTTATTATTTCAGTTTTGTCTTTTGGTCGTGTCATTTCCTGTTTTATTTTGATATTTATGGTCTTTCCTTGTGTTTCAGCTTGATTCTTCCTGCCCTTGTGTTTCCCATGTGTGGTGATTGTCTGCCCCGCCCCTGATTGTCTCCGGCTGTTCCCCATTACCTAGTGTATTTATGTCGGTGTCTCCCCCAGTCCTGTGCCAGTACGTCTTGTATCACTGTCAAGCTACCAGCCGTGTTACTTGTTTTGTCAAGTCCAAGTAAGAGATTCTGTCCCTGTGTTGAGGTTTGATTAGTTTCCTTTTGGATTGTTTAATTTGCGTTTGCCATGTGTAGTATTTTGGTTTAGGTTTTCCTCTCTGTTTGAGTGCGCTTTTCGTTTAGTTTTCCCTCTCCTTGGAGAGTGCCCTTAGTTTAGTTACCTTGTTTGTTAGTTCTTCCTCACTATTGTGAGCGTCTTTAGTTTTCCCTCCTTTTCTAGCTGATTGATTATTCTCTAGTATTGTGTTTAGGTTTTTTTCCTTGTATATATCCAGTATGAGTTTTCAGTGTTAGTTTCCCCTCTAAGTTGATTCTAGTTAATGTGGTTTCCCTTGTCTTATTGCTTCTAGTGCCTGAGTATTTCTGTTATTATTCATTATCGTATTCATTGATATCCTCTTATTAAAATTTATATATTCTAACTCTTTGTTAATTAACTTTTAATTAACTCTTTGTTGGTCGTGTTGAGTCGTGCATTTGGGTTCTGTGTTATGTCACCTGTTGCCACGTTCTAACAGAACGTACTGGCCAAAGAAATGAACCCAGCCGACTCTAGTCAGTTAAGGGAGCTAGTCACCTCACACAGTGACAGACTCGCGAGGCAGGAGGAGCAGGCAGTTGCTTTGGTGCGTGATCTAGCTACGTTGTCCTCAAGACAGGAGGATTTTCGACATTCTATGACGGCTCACGTAGACTCACTTGCGAGCAGTATGCGGGATATTTTGTCATACTTACAGAAGCCACCACCCACTACTACGTCAGCACCGGAAGCAAGCAGCTCTGGTCAGCCAGTTAATTCTCAGGCCATGGTTGTACATGCTCCGCCTCGCCTGGCTCTCCCCGAGAAATTCACCGGAGAATCTGATCTGTGTCGCCCATTCCTCGTGCAGTGTGAGCTCCATTTCCGTATGAACCCAAATGCCTTTCCCACTCCTCAGTCTCGGGTGGCGTTTATCACTTCCCATCTGACGGGTAGAGCGGCAGCGTGGGCAACCACTGAATGGTCTCAAGAGTCGGACTTGTGTAATTCTCCAGAGAAGTTCATAGCTGAGCTCCGCCGTGTTTTCGATCACGCCAGACCTGGGCGTCAGGCAGCTCGTAAATTAAAGAGACTGAGACAAGGAGGCCGTTCAGTGGCGGATTTCGCCATAGACTTTCGGCCTTTGGCTAAGGACAGTGGATTGGGGGAGCCAGCTTTAGTTGATGTTTTTTTGGATGGACTTAATGACAATGTTGTTGACCAGATGGGCCCACAAGAATTCCCCGACAACCTTGAGGCCGTCATAGAAGCAGCTATACGGACCGATCAGTGGATCCGGGATCGGCGTTATCGGCGTCGAGGAGGAACGGGACGAGTTTTCGAGCCATTGGGGGGCCGTGAGACGCTGCCAGAGACGGGGATCTCCAGCGGTCAGCGAGCCTTTCCTGCATTTAAGGACGAGCCTATGCAGGTTGGCAGGACCAGGATTTCCTCCGAGGAGCGGCAGCGGCGTCTGCAGCAGGGGCTCTGCTTCTACTGTGGTGGGGCAGGGCATCGGCTTCTATCATGCCCGTTAAAAGGTCAGGCTCATCAGTAAGCCGGAGGGGACTGGTGAGCCTGTTCGCTGCAGCTGAAGGCCCTCCAAGACATTTGACACAGGTAACGTGTACTATGAATAACCATGTTAAGACATTCAACGTATTAATTGATTCAGGAGCGGACGAGAGTTTGATGACCTGGCAGGTGGTTCAGGAGCTTGGACTGCAAACTAAGGCCATACCTCAGCCCCTCACTGCACGGGCACTGAACGGTAGGGAGATTTTTAAAATCACCCACTGCACTGAACCAGTAACACTCTCCATAGGAAGTCACACTGAAAGACTTAGTTTTTATGTTTATGAGTCTGCAAGGCATGCTATTGTGCTAGGTTTGCCTTGGCTATGTAAGCATTGCCCTATTGTTAACTGGAGAACGGGGGAAATTGAGGGTTGGTCAGAGGACTGTCGGGGTGGATGTCTGGAGGGGGAGGAGCCTGTGACCATGGGGGGGTTGACCGCCCAATCAGGAGGGAATCCTGAACAGACTACTTCATCTTCCGTTGACCACACTGACCTAGCTTCAGTTCCGAGATGTTACCATGATTTAGCAATGGTTTTTAGTAAAGCTAAAGCCACCTCTCTGCCTCCACATAGGGACTATGACTGTGCCATCGATTTGAGAGAGGGAGCGCCTCTGCCCAAGGGCCGGCTCTATGCCATCTCGGGTCCGGAGAGGGAGGCGATGGACAATTACATTCAATCCTCTCTCAAAGCCGGTATTATCAGACCGTCGTCTTCCCCTCTAGGAGCAGGATTTTTCTTTGTGGGGAAGAAGGACGGCACTTTGAGACCATGTATTGATTATGCCCCACTAAACGACATCACCATAAAGAATAGGTACCCTCTTCCCCTCATGACATCAGCCTTCGAACTATTGCAGGACGCTAAGGTATTCACTAAGTTGGACCTGCGAAATGCCTATTATCTAGTTCGTATAAAGGAGGGGGATGAGTGGAAGACGGGGTTCAACACACCTTCTGGACACTATGAGTATTTAGTCATGCCTTTTGGACTGTCTAATGCCCCGGGGGTTTTCCAGAACCTGGTAAATGACATTCTCAGGGAGTTCATAAATAGATTTGTCTTTGTGTATATTGACGACATCCTCATTTTCTCTCCCAGTCAGGAAGCCCACGAGGTGTATGTTCGTCAAGTACTAAGTAAGCTACTGGAGAACCAGTTGTATGTTAAAGCTGAAAAATGTGAGTTTCACGCTGCGACTGTGTCGTTCCTGGGCTTCATAATAGCCCCTGGAGCAATACAGATGGATCCAGCAAAAGTACAAGCTGTGGCAGAGTGGCCAGTTCCGAATAACCGGAAGAAGGTGCAGCAATTCCTCGGGTTTGCTAACTTCTACCGCCGGTTTATTCGGAACTACAGTGCTATTGCAGCGCCTCTGCATACACTCACCTCTTCTAAGTCCATTTTTCAGTGGAACCCAGCAGCAGATGCAGCATTCAAGCAACTCAAGCAACGATTTTCCGCAGCCCCCATTCTCACCATGCCAGACCCCTCCAAGCAGTTTCTAGTAGAGGTGGACGCCTCGGACACCGGCATCGGAGCGGTGCTTTCCCAGTGATCATCCAAGGACGGCAAAGTGCATCCTTGTGCATTTTTGTCCAAGAAGCTGTCAAAGGCGGAACGGAACTATGATGTGGGGAACAGGGAACTGCTGGCAGTAAAGGTAGCCTTAGAGGAGTGGCGTCATTGGCTGGAGGGGGCTCAGGAGCCATTCATGGTTTGGACTGACCATAAGAATTTAGAGTATATTCGCCATGCCAAGCGGTTAAATTCACGTCAGGCCCGGTGGTCCTTGTTTTTTAACCGATTTAACTTTTCTCTTTCCTACAGGCCTGGGTCGCAGAATGTTAAGCGGATGCTCTCTCGAGGCTGTACGATCCAGAGCCTGTGGCCAAGGAACCTGAGCCCATCCTGCCGCGGGATTGTGTGGTAGGAGCGGTATCTTGGCCAATAGTAGAGGAGGTTAAACAAACAAATGGGCATACCCCGCCACCAAAGGGCTGTCCTCCCGATCGGCTGTTTGTGCCGGAGGGGCTGAGGTCCAAGGTGGTACATTGGGCTCACACTTCTCGACTCACCTGTCACCCTGGAGTAAAACGCACACTTTTCTTTCTACGTCAACAGTTCTGGTGGCCCGCCATGCACTCTACGGTCAAGGAATATGTGGAAGCATGCCCAGTCTGCGCCCGCAACAAGTCGTCTGCGCAAACCCAAGCTGGTCTCCTGCACCCGCTTCCTATTCCGAGCCGACCATGGGCGGAGATAGCTTTGGACTTTGTTACGGGACTTCCTACGTCATGTGGTAATACCGCCGTGCTGACGGTGGTTGACAGATTCTCTAAAATGACACATTTCATTGCATTACCCAAGTTACTGTCAGCTAAAGAAACTGCTGAGGTCATGTTCAACCGTGTTTTCAGCCTTCATGGGTTCCCGAAGGACATTGTCTCTGACAGGGGTCCCCAGTTCGTGTCCAGGTTTTGGAGAGAGTTGTGTGGACTGATCGGAGCCACAGTCAGTCTGTCTTCTGGGTACCACCCTCAGTCCAATGGTCAAACCGAGAGACTGAACCAGGTATTAGGCACCTGCCTGCGGTGTCTCATATCCCAGAATCCTTCTTCTTGGAGCAAACTTCTTCCATGGGTGGAGTTTTCCTACAACTCCTTGCCTTCGGCGGCCTCGGGGCTTTCACCGTTCCATGTGGTTTATGGCTATCAGCCCCCCGTTTTTCCAGATGTGGAGAAAGAGGTCCTGGTTCCATCTGCTCACGCCTTGGTCCGCAGAGCCCACAAGGTCTGGGAGGCTACCCGCCGCGTTCTCCAGCAGAGCTCCGCTCGTATGAAGAAAGCAGCAGACCACCGTCGTCGTCCGGCCCCGAGCTACCAGGTGGGCCAGCGGGTCTGGCTATCATCTCAGGACCTTCCCCTGCGGGCTACGTCCAAGAAGCTCGCTCCCCGATTCATTGGTCCCTTCCCCATCTCGAAGGTGGTAAATCCAGCATCAGTTCGTCTTCGCCTTCCCCGCTCCCTCAAGGTCCACCCTACCTTCCATGTCAGCAGGATTAAGCCGGAGAAAGTGAGTCCTTTGGTTCCCGCTTCCCGACCCCCACCTCCCCCCCGTATCATTGATGGAGGTCCAGCATACACTGTCAGGAGACTTCTGGCAGTCCGCAATAGGGGGCGAGGAAGGCAATTTCTGGTGGATTGGGAGGGGTACGGTCCCGAGGAGAGAGAGTGGAAGCCGGCGTCCTTCATCCTGGACAAGACTCTCATCAGGGACTTCTACCGTCGCCACCCGGAGATCCCTGGGCCGTCAGGAGACGACCCTTAGGGGGGGGGTACTGTCATGTCAGTCTAGTTAAGTGTGTTTATTATTTCAGTTTTGTCTTTTGGTCGTGTCATTTCCTGTTTTATTTTGATATTTATGGTCTTTCCTTGTGTTTCAGCTTGATTCTTCCTGCCCTTGTGTTTCCCATGTGTGGTGATTGTCTGCCCCGCCCCTGATTGTCTCCAGCTGTTCCCCATTACCTAGTGTATTTATGTCGGTGTCTCCCCCAGTCCTGTGCCAGTACGTCTTGTATCACTGTCAAGCGACCAGCCGTGTTACTTGTTTTGTCAAGTCCAAGTAAGAGATTCTGTCCCTGTGTTGAGGTTTGATTAGTTTCCTTTTGGATTGTTTAATTTGCGTTTGCCATGTGTAGTATTTTGGTTTAGGTTTTCCTCTCTGTTTGAGTGCGCTTTTCGTTTAGTTTTCCCTCTCCTTGGAGAGTGCCCTTAGTTTAGTTACCTTGTTTGTTAGTTCTTCCTCACTATTGTGAGCGTCTTTAGTTTTCCCTCCTTTTCTAGCTGATTGATTATTCTCTAGTATTGTGTTTAGGTTTTTTTCCTTGTATATATCCAGTATGAGTTTTCAGTGTTAGTTTCCCCTCTAAGTTGATTCTAGTTAATGTGGTTTCCCTTGTCTTATTGCTTCTAGTGCCTGAGTATTTCTGTTATTATTCATTATCGTATTCATTGATATCCTCTTATTAAAATTTATATATTCTAACTCTTTGTTGGTCGTGTTGAGTCGTGCATTTGGGTTCTGTGTTATGTCACCTGTTGCCACGTTCTAACAGAGCACAGCGCTTGTGGGCACTTGGCATAAAAAATCCAAATTCTTTGACATTTGTAAACTTAAAAAAAAAACACAATAGTTACTTTCCCTGGTAACTAGTTACTTTTATAGTGGAGTAACTCAGTTACTGACTGTAAGTAGTAACTATAAATTACTTTTTCAAAGTAACGTGCCCAACACTGGCATTTATAACTGTGACCATGCAGCATGCTGGGATTAGTATGAGTTAAGCTGAGAGGAAAAAAAAGTGGAATTGAGGAAATAGCCAAAGCAGTCTGCATACTAGGTGCCACGTCATTTACATAATCGAGATCCACATTTCTGTAGGCCTATCATGTCCTTCAAAGCCTCTCTGACACCAGCATCTTTCCCTTGTTCAGTCTCATTTTTTCCTTCATTCTCTTCTCCGTCTGTCTCCTCTTCTTCTCGATCCTCTCTTTCTCTTGCTAAATTTCCCCTCTCTTTCCCTCCACCATTTTCTTGTTTCCTTCTCTCACACCTCCTTGCTTTCAAGCTCGTCTTTCCCCCTTTTTCTCACTTTCTGTTTCCCCTGATGGACCCAGCTGCTTCTCACACCTCTTTCTCACAAGACAGACAAAGATAGATGGAATGTGAGAGAGATGGAGAAGGGAGGACTGTCAGTGACAGAAATGAGAAAGACAATCGAAGAAAGGAGGAGAGAGAAAACAAAGCTAGCAGGAGGGAGGACAGAGAAAGTGAGAAAGCCAGGCGTGTGAGAGAAACACTGAGCACTAAGTTTTTGTTTCCATTCCCGTTGCCATAGTAACCATTGGCAATTTCACATTGAAGCCACATGCCCTGCTGACCGACAGCTAGCTACAACCCGAGGCACTCGCCTACACACACACAGGCACACGCATAGAAAAAAGCCAGTTTGCCCTGTTGACCAGCTGTTCGCTACAGAAAAGCCTTGAGGCAGCAGCCTACACACACCGAAACTTCATCACCATGTTCCTTCTCAGCAGCTTCAACTTAGCGCCCATATTTTAATTTTTTTTTCACACTATGAAAATACTGTGTATTATTACATTGTGTTCACAGAATGTACACTATATTGCCAAAAGTATTCGCTCACCTGCCTTGACTCGCGTATGAATTTAAGTGACATCCCATTCCTAATCCATAGGGTTCAATATGAAGTCGGTCCACCCTTTGCAGCTATAACAGCTTCAACTCTTCTGGGAAGGCTGTCCACAAGGTTTAGGAGTGTGTTGACGGGAATTTTTGACCATTCTTCCAGAAGCGTATTTGTGAGGTCACACACTGATGTTGGACGAGAAGGCCTGGCTCTCAGTCTCTGCTCTAATTCATCCCAAAGGTGTTCTTTCGGATTGAGGTCAGGACTCTGTGCAGGCCAGTCAAGTTCATCCACACCAGACTCTGTCATCCATGTCTTTATGGACCTTGCTTTGTGCACTGGTGCACAGTCATGTTGGAAGAGGAAGGGGCCAGCTCCAAACTGTTCCCACAAAGTCGGGAGCATGGAATTGTCCAAAATGTCTTGGTATGCTGAAGCATTCAGAGTTCCTTTCACTGGAACTAAGGGGCCAAGCCCAGCTCCTGAAAAGCAACCCACACCATAATCCCCCCTCCACCAAACTTTACACTTGGAACTATGCAGTCCGACAATGCACAATGCAGTACTGTTCCCCTGGCAACCACCAAACCCAGACTCGTTCATCAGATTGCCAGATGGAGAAGCGTCATTCATCACTCCAGAGAACGTGTCTCCACTGCTCTAGAGTCCAGTGGCGGCGTGCTTTACACCACAGCATCCAACGCTTTGCATTGCACTTGGTGATGTATGGCTTGGATGCAGCTGCTCGGCCATGGAAACCCATTCCATGAAGCTCTCTGTGCACTGTTCTTGAGCTAATGTGAAGGCCACATGAAGTTTGGAGGTCTGTAGTGATTGACTCTGCAGAAAGTTGGCGACCTCTTCGCACTATGCGCCGCAGCATCCACTGACTCCGTTCTGTCAGTGTAAGTGGCCTACCACTTCATGGCTGAGTTGCTGTCATTCCCTAACACTTCCACGTTCTTATAATACAGCTGACAGTTGACTGTGGAATATTTAGGAGTGAGGAAATTTCATGACTGGATTTGTTGCACAGGTAGCATCCTATCACAGTTCCACACTGGAATTCACTGAGCTCCTGAGAGCTACCCATTCTTTCACAAATGTTTGTAAAAGCAGTCTGCATGCCTAGGTGCTTGATTTTATACACCTGTGGCCATGGAAGTGATTGAACACCTGATTCTGATTATTTAGATGGGTGAGCGAATACTTTTGGCAATGTTGTGTATATTAAATCTGTAGTCAAGATTCATTTAAATATAATCAATTCTGATTAGAGTTGGTTGACTAATACTGCTTTCAGTCTTCTATTCCACCTTATCTTATGCAGGGTTGTCAGGGGTTGAGACCAGTACCAGCACACATTGGGGCAAAAGGCGGGCCTTGATAAGTTGTTAGTCAATCACAGGGTTAAAACGGCGGTCAAACCACAAAGTGACATTCGCTTGTGGCTGGTGAGCTAACTGGCTGGTCTAGAGCTAGTCATTCATTACAAAGTTACTGAAGAGAGAAAAACAACCAATCTGGGATCCCATAGGCCAAGACTTCCTTTTCTGTGCTCTTTCTGTGCATTAACAACCCACGGTGCGACACCACAGCTTGTCAAAGTCCATCAAATTTTCACTCTGCAGTATGAGGAACTTTTTTTTTCAAGGATTTTTACCTCCCCACTCAGGACAAGCAGACATGAAGAGGACATTGCAAACTCCAAAAAGAGAGGCCCCAGCTTGCAGTAAGACAGCGAAATGTGCGCTTTTGAATTGAAAGCACACATTTATTTTTCCACAATAATAATAATTTGCTTCTGATCCTTAACAAAGCCTTGAATTTTGGAGGAACTTCCATTCCTTTCTTGTAGACAATATAAAGAGCACCTACAGAGGCTTGAAAGCTATGCACATCCACGCAGGTGTTTTCACTTACTTTAGATGTCCTGTTGTAACAGGTGCAACAAAGCTGACAGGAGAGTCAGGGACAAGCCAGTCAAGCACAGACTTGTGTAGGTCTGAGAGGAGTGCAGGTGCACTTTTTACTGCTAGTTCTGGTCCACCGTCTTATAACTGCACATTTACACATATTTATAACAGGGAAACGGTGATGGTGAAATGTGGTGGTGACACGATAAAGCCAATAAAACCTAAAACAGATACATCTGAATTAAGCTTATATCGGTCTATTATGGAAACTACATGTGGAACTTTATATAATTAGCTCAGCAGCCTGAACAGCGTCTGTATGGTACCAGACCAACGATGGGAGAACGTTCACAAACGTTGCAACATCCTGCTGGGCTCAGCACGCCGGGGCTCATGCCAGATGGTCAAGACATCATGAGTTTGGATCTGGCTCACAACATATACTGTCTGCAAAGCAACACACAACAAACAAAATCCTCTGGTCTGTCTTTCCTGGAAGTGCCAGCATGGTGGACGTGACCTCGAAAGCACTTCTGACACTTTTCAAATTTTCCATCCTGCCTTAAATCTTCTTTTTTTTTATTTCTGCCTCCCTTTTATTCTCTTCTCTCCACCTCTCTGGAGTTGAAACAACATGGAGAAGCGCCAGGAATGGCTTTGACTCCTTATGATCCAAACACTGTCTTATCTCTCTGTTTAGCCTTTTCTTTTCTGCCTCTTTCATCCTCCTGCCAATTTATCTCCATATTTTCCTGTTATATGAAGAGGAAACATGCTTCATCTTCTATAGTATTTCTTCTCCTCCGTATCCTTCTCCGTGTGTTTTTTTTTTTCTTTCTCCTGTCCCTCTGCTCTTACCTCCACCCAGTTTCCATCCACCTCATGAAAGAGAACGCAGAACGGGTCTGACTTGGAGGCTACATCTCTGTCCAGCAGGCTGGTTGCAGTGACGGACAGCTCCACTCGGGTTACACAGTGCTGGGGTCCGATGCTGCGTGTCTGGCCCTCAGTGGTTGAGCCCAGGGTGTAGGCCATGATCTGAGATCACAGATAGTTACCCTGGAGGAAACAAAAGAGGAAGACATAAATGACATGTGTGTTACTTTGCCTTGCATAATAAGATCTTATCTTGATTAAGTGTATTTGAACACTTAGCATATTTACTCAACTGTAGCAATAAACACAATACAAATACGGATATTTGGTTACAAACCAAAGTACTGGACTAGCTGCATCACTTGCTTTCATTATCAATTAATTTGCAGATTATTTTCCCAATCAAAAGAATTTCTTTTGTGCCTGTAAAACTAAAAAAAATAGATAAAATGGAAAAGCACATTTAAAGATGATGTTTTATGGTGCTTTTGTGGCAAATTACCCAAAACCCAAAATATTCATTTTACTTAAGAAAGGCTGACACGACTTTAGTATTGCTGCTGGAAAACAATCACTTATCGATTATCAGTATATTTTGTCTCTCTGACCATTTAATCAATTAACTGACGTATAGCTAACTTATTGTATGTTAAAATTTGACCCAATGATGACGCCAGCCCAGGCATCACTCTCTCTCTCTCTCTCATTTCCTGTAATCTCATAAATGTCTATAATTACAGCTTAAAAATGTTCAATTGCTCGAAAAACATTCTAAAAAGTACCAATTTGAAAAACTAAAAACATACAACCCATAAAAACATCACAAAAACTTGACCTGTGTGCAGAGAGGGAACTCTCCTTGACCTAATGAAGACATTTCTTGAATAAAAATGGAGGATTTAAGGTTTGCCTAGCACCATCTTGGTAAAATGAACTGCACTGCAGGTTCTTATACATACACAGTGATGGTTGGTGTCCAGGATAACGTGCAGCTACTTGTTATGATGCTACATTACAGGAGCAAGTATTGTGTACGTCTTACGCTAACAGCCCGAAAAAAATGACAAAGTATTGGAAACACAACTGCAAGGAAGAAATAATGTTCAACACACACTGGGTGTCCACTTCATTTTCCAGAAGAAATCAGTGGTTGCAAATGTTACACTATTACAAAATAGTTGTGAAAGAGTTTAACAGTTTGTTCACTTCTTTTAGCAGTGTAATATATACAGTGTGTATGACAAAAAAGAGGATAAGTGCAGGCACTTGCGCCTGTGGTTTTAGAGCCCGAAAGACTTCTGTTTAATTAGACTAATGGTACCATTGAGCTACAAATACGCACTGAGGAAGATTTAAACGCAGCCATAAATATGTGAGGCGTTGATCATTGAAGTTGACTCCGGCATGGGTCATGGCCACCCTCTGGAAACCCCAATATTATCCAGTATTAAGCATTATGAAGACACACAAACATATCAAATCAATTACAGAACCTCTAAAATGGAGAAGCCTCAAGCACAGAAAAAAGACACAGAAAGAAAACATACATGTATGGCTTGGAACACTTTCTAAGTGTAATAAAAAGAATTTGAAATTATTTGATTTCCTTGAGGCTTTAAGCACAGATAAACAGTGCAGCACCTCGTGTTTTTGTTCTCAGAGCAGCAAGCTAAAAGGATGCTGTCTGTTGCTAAGATACTAAAGTGTCATAACCAGCGTGTGCCTCCTGGTCTGCTCCTGTGATGTCACCAGTCACTGGTAGTGGTGATATACTGAAAATACCACTGAAACATTTTTCATTCAGTTACTCAGTCATTCACAGGTGCTCTGCTGAAACACGTTTACTCATTGTTCGTGGATGATGAATAGGTGGAACAATTACAGATGCAAAAGAACAAGAGACAACATATATCTATTTGCTCAACATATGCTACTTTTATAACGAATGCATGATGTGATAGCGAATGAGGGTCAGTGTTACTGTACAGTAATTGTCAAGAATGGTTGATGATGATCAGAGCTGAAAAGGACTGTGTTTTGTGTATTTTGTTGTATGTTTTTCACTTGTGCTCTTTGGTTTGATCAGGTATAAATGAGGGGGATGTTACCCAACTTTGAGGCTGCATTTAAGAAAAAAAATAACATAATTCTAATGCATAATCCAGTGGTAATCCAAAAGCTGCTACTACAGTACCATAACCCGCTGAACCATCTCCTTGAAACCATTTACTGCAGCTGCGAACAACCTGGACCTGCTATTAAGACCATAACACCTCTTGTTTAATGTGTCATTACAAAAAGATTGTGTTCACTTCGTGGGTAGGTGAGTGGAGCTGCATGGGTTCTGTATATTGTGTGTTTGACTGCATTACAAGTATGCACGGACTACAAGGACCAGCTGGACTAATAGCAGGTTGATAAACAAAGCTGGCAGCCTTGTTCCGGTTGTACTGACCTTGCTGAAGACGTTCACACCCAGTCACACTTGACATCCACACCTGAGTCCACACCTAGAGACAGAGCTTGAAATAGAGAGAGAAAAGAGAGAAAAAGAAAGAGAGAACGACAAAAACACACGGAGGTTGTTTCATACTTGTTAATAGCAGAGTGAGCTCTGCAGCGCACTCATTAGACCTAATTACATGTCCTGACTGCCATATTCACGCCAAAGTGGCCAACAGAAATGAAGTGCACGCTGTAAACAATAATCACTGAGAGATTCGTCAATTTTAATTGAATGGGGAATAGGTGATATAAAAACTCTCTCTCCTCCTCTCTCCATAGTAAAAACAAACGCGCAAGCATTTCTGTTTTTCCTTTGATATTCACCTCACGTGCAAGGTGTTCAGTAAAATGTCACATCCTTCTTCCGTAGGCTATCCAACCTTCCTAACCAGCAGACTGACCGCACATTTTGTCTTGAGAGTCATTTTTACAACTAAGACAGTCTTAGCATCCTTCTACATCATCACACACCACGCGCCAGCCAACTGTTAAATATCTATAAATCAAAACCAAAGAGGAACAACATGTGAAAACTGGTGGCACACTCACCTCGGTTAATAACGTCCAACTTCTTCGCCGCTTTTCAGCTGTCAATTTCTTTAATTTCCGCGCTCAGTGAAGAGAAATAAATATATCACGCACAAATCTTCTGTTTTTATCTACAAAAGAGTGAAAACTGAAGTTGCTGTCGCCATTTTTTTCCCGAGTAATGTTATCCTGGAAGGCGCAACAGCGCGTGAACATAAATCATCCTCGTAGTCACCTGGACTGATGGCGCGAGCTCGAGCTGCATCAAGTTAACGGAACTAGTTTACGACCGGAAGTCCCACAAGTTCCCCTTACAAAACAAAAGCATCCTTAGCTCTATAGACGGAAAGCGCTTCCGTCTCATGTTATTTAAAAGTACAACCAAAACCAAATACTTTTTGTATCACCGGCAGATTCGACACTCATACACTCCGCCTTGTTTGACTGTCGTATCTTCTGGTGTTTTAATCATACAGTTTTAATGACCTAACTCACGCCATCAAATGTGGAACATCTATTCAGAGGCGCTGCATCTATTATTCCACTGGCACCCTCTTGTGGTCAACACAGGCATTACGACCCAAGTGTGTTCATTAATTACAGTGCATTACCAGAAGTGGAAGAAGTATTTAAGTAAAAGCAGCAGTATTAACATCAAAATATACACAGAAAAATGCAAATAACCATTATGCAGAATAGCACCTCTTCGAGTTATATTATGACATATTATTGGATTATTGTACTGTTTGTGTTTAATGCTGGTGGTGGTGATGTGGTTTATAAACTGATCAGTATGGCAGAGGAGGAATTACAACCCATATCTTTTACTATGGTACAAATACTTTTACAAGTAAAAACCCTGCATTCGAAGTCTTTCTTGAGTAAAAGTACAGAAGTATTAGCATTCATTTGGGTTAGCAGCTTTTTGTAGTTCATACTCTAACTCACTATGGGGAGTTTTTCCTTAGTCGATGCAAGGGTCATTTGTAAAGGACAGAGGGTGTCATATCCTGTACAGATTGTAAAGCCCAATGGGGCAAATTCATAATTTGTGATATTGGGCTATACAAATAAACTTGACTTGACTTGACACTATCATATTTTAGACATTAATCTCATTTTTTTTGTAAAACTCTGAAGCTGTAAACCATATTTATAAAAAAAAACACAAAAACAAGAACATGTTCACATAATGTTCAAAAATCTTTTTCTTCATACTGTCTGCCTGAATATGCTGGTATTTACTTTGTGCCTGAAACCCTAATTTAATCCATTTTGACAGAACTGCAACAGAGTTGCTGGGCAACGGCTTGGGTCCATATTTAATTTCTTTCAGCTGATGTCATATGCAAACACTGCAACGAGAAATACACATTTTAGAACGTCAACGCTTTTAACTGTTTTTAAATATTTGTGACTTGTTGCTTGTTTCAAATGCAGTTTTGGGAATATGGATTGTATGTATTTCTCTGTGGATTGAGCTGTGATTAAGCCTTAAACATGCTGTATATTAGAAAATAATATAAGAATATGAGACCTTACTGCACATTCTGCTGCCTAAAAGTAACCATAGCAGTCAAATATATGTGGTGAAATAAAATACCATCAAACTATACAATACTCAAGTCAATGCAATGTCCACCAATGCACAACAAACACAATTAATTTTATTCGGACATGAGGAAAACCTGTGTTGTACAATGTGTATGACAGTCTAAAGATGACAAGGACAACAATCCTTATCCTTGATGCAAGAGATGAGCAAGAACTGCACCACCACTCTTCAACCACAAGAGAGTGCCAGCTCAACATTAAAGAAAGTTCTGTGAGGGTCTGGTTAAAAACAGGTCACTGGCAGGCACAGCTGTCATTTCAGCTGCTCTTGTTGGCATTGGTCCAAATGAAACAACAGCTGGGTACAAAGCATGCTTTGTGAAAAGCATTCCAGTGACTGGGATAAACTGACTAAAAACAAAATGATCAACTCTTAGTTATGTAAACAGAATGATGTGTGTATGTGGGTATTGTGTTGAAATATTTTTTTTTTGATATAACACAAAGTAATTAAAACCAAGTTTACTGGCAAGTTGTTAATGGAGAAAAAAAGACATTATGTAACTAAAGGCCAACAGTCAATGTTGTCTTCTTTTTTATGTCAATCGCCATCTCAGTGCAAGTCAAAATGAGTTGGTGATCAGCAAACTTGAAAAGCAAAAACACTAGCTACAGGACCACAGTGCATTTAAGTGCCCCTGTTAAAATGATAGAACTGAAAAACTAGAGAACATTACATTAAGGAATGGGAAAGGAAACAAGGTGCATTATTTTCTCAGAATTACATTATAATATTATCAACACAACAAGAAACTAAATGGAAAACAGTGGTGAGACTGCAATCTGACACTCTCATAATGTGTGGTGTTTCACAATTCTGGTTCAAGCTAAGTAATATCATCTGTAATTGACTTGCGTAAAAAAAATGGAAAGACAGAAATAAAATAACAAATAGTAATAACATAACAACAAAAATAAATACGCAGATTTGATAAAGTACAACCTAAAATGTCCATATGAGCTCAGCTGACGTGATGGAGTCCAGCTCTGTCCTGAACACAGAACCTGCTTTGTTACCGAGTGGCTGGACAGGCACCAGTGCTGCAGACCACAGTCTCCGAGGAGCAGTCCTTCAGTCTGATGTACTGTGGTCTCCTCCTAAAGTAGTCTGTGCTAGCTCGTCTCTCAGCAGAAGGGGCTGGATCGTGTTGAAGGCACTCGAGAAATCAAAGAACATGATCCTCATAGCGCCACTCCCTTTGACCAGATGAGAGTAAGCCCTGTGTGGCAGATAAAGGATGGCGTCATCCAGCCCCACCTCCTCCTGGTATGCCATAGTGGGTCGAGTGCATGGTTAACCTGGGGTCTGAGGTTCCAGACAGGGCAACTGGTCTGTAGTCATTCAGAACACACGTGTGTGTGTGTGTCTTCTTGGGAACTGAGATGAAGCAGAGCAGGGGTGGGCAATTTTTTTTTGAACCGGAGATCTGCTAGTTTGCCTGTGTCTGCAGTAGAGGGACCCTCCCCAGTCTCAGCCTCAGTTTGAAGACATCCTGGAGGGGCTCGCCCAGCTCAGCAGCACAATCCTTGAGCATTCTTGGACACGCCCTGTGCTTCCTTGTTGGGTCGAGGTCTCCTCAGCTGTTATTGCCCACTGTGGATGCAGCTGAGGTTGTTGATGAGGTGTGAAGAGGGACACCAGGAGCAGTGGGCGGGGGTTGATGGTTTGCATCCCATCCCAGACCTCTCTTATGTGGTTGTTGTTCAAATTGTGCTCCAGCTTCCTGCTATAGGACTCCTTTGCCTCTTGAGTTGGACCTTGAGTTCTCCCTGTACACATTTCTGCCCGAACTCTGTCTTTAAACGCCCTCTTTTTCTTGTTGTGGAGGTTCTCCAGCTGTCTCCAGTGCTGAGACACCTGTACAACCTGAGCCTGAGTCAGGAGAAGGTCCCAGTCCTGTGGAAGTCGTCCTGCCTGGTTCCAGTACCCAAGAAGTCAAGGCCATCTGATCCAGAAGACTACAGACCAGTTGCTCTCACATCCCATGTGATCAAGGTCCTGGAGAGGCTGGTCCTGGCCCAGCTGAGGCCACAGGTGAGGATGTTTCTGGACCCTTTACAATTTGCTTATCAGCCCCATTTGGGAGTCGATGACGCAGTCATTTACCTGCTGCAGCGAGCTCATATGCATCTGGATGGTGGAGGAGACACTGTGAGGATCACATTCTTTGATTTCTCCAGTGCCTTTAACACCATCCAGCCTCTGCTGCTAGGTGAGAAGCTGCGGGTGATGGATGTCAACGGCTCATTGATCTCCTGGATCACTGACTACCTGACAGGCAGGCCACAGTTTGTCCGTCTGGGCAGTGTCCTGTCTGATGTGGTGGTCAGTGATATAGGAGCTCCACAGGGGACTGTGCTCTCTCCTTTCCTCTTCACCTTATACACCACTGACTTTCAATACAACGCTGAGTCATGCCATCTGCAGAAGTTTTCTGATGACTCAGCTGTTGTTGGGTGTATACGTGATGGAGAGGAGGGTGAGTACAGAACACTGATAGACAACTTTGTGGAATGGACTGAGCAGAATCACCTGAGGCTGAACATCAACAAGACCAGAGAGATGGTGATCGACTTCAGGAGGAGGAGGACGCCTTCACAGCCGCTACTGATCAGAGGGGAGGTGGTAGAGGAGGTGGAGGACTACAAATACTTGGGAGTGGTGATTGGAAACAGACTGGACTGGAAATCCAACACAGAGGCTGTGTACAAGAAGGGGATGAGCAGACTCTATTTCCTGAGGAAGCTGAGATCCTTCAACGTGTGCAGCAAGATGTTGGAGATCTCCTACCAGTCTGTTGTTGCCAGCACCATCTTCTTTGCTGCTGTTTGTTGGGGCAGCAGCATCAGAGCCAGCAACACCAGCAGACTTGATAAGATCATCAAGAAGGCTGGCTCTGTGGTGGGACTTAAGCTGGATCCTTTTCAGACTGTGGTGGAGAGGAGAACACTGAAAAAACTGATCTCCATCAGGGACAATGAGGATCATCCTCTCCACCTCACACTGGACAGACAGCGGAGCAGTTTTTCAAACAGACTGTTGCAGCTCCGCTGTCGAAGGGACAGATACAGGAAATCATTCCTGCCACACGCCATCACACTTTACAATAAGACTTGATCCTGATACTACAATATTATACACTATACACTGTTCATTTTCATTTGCACTATTGATAGTAAAATTCGTCCGTATTCATTTGTTCATCTGTATTCGACTACACCCGACTGTCTGTTTATTTGCACATTGACTATCATCACGAACCATAATTATTTATCAGGTTATACATTTTTATTTTATACTTTCAATACTGCTCTTCTGTATTATAATTTAATTTAATTGTAAATAGTAATATTTTCTATTTTTCTGTTATTATTTTTTTTTTTTTTATATCTTCTTATTTGTATTGTGATTGTATTTCTTGCTGCTGCTACACAGTAATTTCCCAAGTTGGGATCAATAAAGTAATTCTATTCTATTCTATTCTATTCTCGACGTCACTGTAATCCAGGGCTTGTTGTTAAGGAAGTAGCGCAAAGTTTTGGTGGAACAGCAATGTCCATGCAGAAGTTCAGGTAGTCTGGGAAACCAGAGAAGACTTGAAGTGGCTTATTTAGCCAATCATTTCAACAAACAAAAAGTTGCTTTGTTTGTCAGATACATGACTGATCAAGGGTTTTTAAAAGCAAAATGTTACATGAAGCTCTGTATTGCATCATGCATGATGGTCATACTGCAGGGTAACACATTTCAAACTCCATTTGTGGCTGTAGCAGTGATTCATTTCTGCAGATTTTGATGTGTTGGAATGTCACTTCTCCCCATCAACAATGCAGATCCCATTAGGTGGATGAGAAATTCAGCCTCCGGTCCCTTAGACTGAGTCTCTGGGCCTCAATTACTGAGAGGTTGTTCCTCCATAGCCTGAAAAATACAGTAGTGGTGGATCATTTTACATTTTTATTGCTGAACTATATATACAATAGGCAACCACAAACAGGCAAATGAACACACAAGAAGTATTCAATGTGTTAGAGAAGGTGATGTACAAAATCTACATGTGCCTTGGTGGGCCAAAATGTGGCTGAGAGACTCCATAGCAGAGGGTTTACCTGATGAGCTGCAGAGCAGGACACAACTGCAGGGCTTTAACCAAGGCCTCTGCTCCACAAGCACTCACAGCATTTGACTCCAGACTGGGAGAAATAAAAACTACAGTATTGTACAGTACTTTTTAAAATAAAAAAATACTGTACACAGTTAATGATAGGGTGAACTAAATGTAAACACACAGAAACACATTGTATTGATTCCTTTAAAGAACAAAAAAATCAGTGGAACAAAATCTACTCTTAATTCTGAACTAACCAAAATTAGCCAAAAAAATCTATACACGGCAGGAAAAAAATAAAATTAAAACAACATCAGAGATCTTACTGAAAAAGGAAATAGCTAATACTGTTGTGTGGATGCATATGTCTGTGTGTGCTCACAAACTCACTCTATACTGAGCAGCTTCTGACAGAAAGGCATAACTCTGGCCAGCTCCAGTGCCACTTTATCACCACAGTTATTCCATCCCAGACTAGAAACAGAGAGAAGACACAGCTGTAGAGTATTGCAAAAAGCATTATTCAGTCCTTCTTGACATTCTTGATCTGGGCAGATAAACCTCACAACTGAAATCAGCATGGAGCATGCTTACATCCCAGAATGGGACAGCTTTGGAATTACCTTCATGCACACCATTCATAAAATGTAGCCTGATGTGCTCCAGAGTACTTTGCATGAAACAAGATATAAATATATATAAATAAAAGGATGACCTCTGAGATTGGAGACCTGAATTATGTCAATGGGACAATGTTCTGTTGCAGAAATATCTTACACACAAGCAAAACAAACTAATGGCTCACTATAACATCCTCAAATATACACACAGGAAAACATTTGGTCGAGGTCATGGTCAATGTTCACTGTCATATGGTAATCTGACTAATGTTTGAGCAAATAATTTGATAAATACACCAAAGCTTGCAAATAATTGTGTTACTATTTTCAGCCAGCTGTAGCTTGCCCATTATTATTAATTATCATATTATGTAGTGTAACACCGTCATACATCCTGCTCATTTACTTTGTTGCCTCCGACTGACTAAATGAAAACAAGAGGAATGTGTCAAATATTTGAAATTCAACATGCAGAATCTCATGATAATGCATTTTGTGATCATTTTTTATCTTACCCCACTTCCTGTATGAGGGGACAGTGGGCCAGACTAGCCATTACAGCGCACAGTTCTGAAGTTCCAACAGAGGTCAGACTGCCAGACCAGACAAGGAAAAGAAAGACATTATTACCTCTGCCAAGGAGGTTATGTTTCCACTGGGGTTTGTTTGTTTGTTTATTTGTTTGTTGGTTTGCAAAATAACTCAAAAAGTTATGGCCGGTATTTGAGGAAATTTTCAGGATTAGTCAGAAGTGGCCTAACATAAAACTGATGAATTTTTGGTGGTGATGTTGAATTAATCGGTTTTAAGTTATGCCACGTCAGGCCAATTCTGAAAATTTTCCTCAAATACCGTCCATAACTTTTTGAGCTACTTTACAAATGTAAGAATCAATAAATCTAGTCATCATCAGGGTTGTGAGTTCTTACTGAATCTTGGTGAGGTTGTTCATGCGTGTCATGGCTTTGGACAAGCTCAGTGACCCTTCATATCCAATCTTGTTATCTGAAATACTAGAAAAGACACACACATGCATAAAGGACATAAACCCCAGGACAAGTCTGACAAAAGCAATAGAAGTCAATAAGAAATGTGAATGTATATGTGTGGGACATACTCCAACACCATGATGTGAGTCAGTGATGGTAGAACAAGAGCCATCCTAGCAGCGGTGAGATCACCAAGATAATTGCTGGACAGACTGGAAGAAAACACAAACACTGTTGTCATTCTGTGCTGATATAAATATGCAAAACTATTTCTATCTGACCAAAATACACACAACACATAATACAGCTATTGGAAAACTATAATATTCCCTGCAAATATGAGAAATGTTCACAATGTCAGACAGAAGTTTCACTGGGTTTCCAAAACAGCATTTATAGGAATAAGCTACATATTCAAAAAATGTCATCATGTTCTTACTGGAGCTCTTCCAGGTGCGTACAGCTGGTCAATGCCTCCAGTAGTATGTCTCCTGATTGGTCACTGATACTGTTCTTTGATAGACTGGAAGATGGACGCACACACAACATTAAATAAGTAGTAAGAGGTAGTTTCAGCATCTCAGCATCTTCTTTGGTACTACCACTGGATGGCGCTAAAATCAGAAATATTTATCAGGAGCTATGAAGCAATTTGCAGCAATGACACACCACAAAGTCAAGGAGAGTTTATTTATACAGCATGTTGCACATGCAGAGGTAAGCTTACAAAAAGACACAAGCGAGGGAAATAAAAGAGCATCATTTTACATCAAGATGTTTCACAATCACAAATAAAATAAAAGTTTTGAACTTACAACAGCAATACCACGTCATGAATGAATAAAGACAGCAAGTGAAGGCCACACTCTGTGGCAGACACACTTCAAAAGGAAGCAGCTGGTCACCATAAAGAAGGTGATGACAGCCCAATAAAAGGGCTGGCATGTTTTGAGTGTTTGTCACTTCACACACAAGCACCATCAGGAAGCCTGTGATCTTTAGCTTAGCTGTAGACCTGAGTTTAGGCAGAGGTACCAAAGAAGTACATTCTTTTATTTTACCTTTGTTTGGCAAAGGACAGGGCCAATTTTCAGTCAGTTGCCATCATTTGTGTCATATCCCCTTTGTGCAAACATCAGTTGTGGTTGTCTGCCAGTAGCTGCCATTTATTGACTTTTTAGTCAGTTTTACAAAACACTTTTTAGATCTCTGCCATTTTTAACTATATTTTTTAACTTGATAAAGGACTTTAGTGGCCTGGAAATCTGGATGCACCCTAGCGGCAAAAAATATTTTTGCCTCGCAGGATGATCTAGTGGTGAAACATAGGGGCTAATCCTGGCTCTGGCAAGGAGTCTGTCGGACCAATCACAATGCTCTATCTGCGTAGTGAGTTGCTGGCTACGGCAAAAGTCCAATGTACCAGCTGGCTCCGCTGGTAGCGTCACATTGTCTGTTGCTCTGATTGATCATAGCGCTGACCTATTACGTGCAGAGGCAGTTTGAACAACAATGGCTGGTCCTACCTACATGCTTCAACTCTGCACATGGACTGCCCCCAGACTATACATTTAATGTCATTGTCTGGCTTGTCAGGCTAGGATTTAATCTTCTGAAGTCTGGATCTTAGGTTATCAGAGGGCTGAGTAAATGTCGCAGCTCTCCCAGGATGTCCTTTATCTGCTGAATAATGTGGGAGAAACAAAACTTTTTCAATGTTAATCTGCTTTATTCAGTGTTTGAACCAGTTTCTCTGAGGATAATTTGGCACCGGGTAAAGACCTCCTGAACAATAAACAATGAATTTTAATGAACAATAAAATATGAACATACACAGTGACATACGAGACAGACACAAAGAGAATCTAAAAGACAGACAGACATTAGTGCAAGTGCCTATATCATAGAGTTCATCTACCATTTATTTGCCCATATCGCCTTCCTGCCTACCTGAGCTTCCTGAGCTCTGTCCAGATTGGAAGGAGTCTGGTCAGTTTCTCTATTCCTTCATCAGCCATCCTCCAGCCCTCCAACCTGACACAACAAGAGTAAGAGCACACATAACATCACCAGTGACAACCACTGCTTCATGATGGACTGAAATGAGAACAATGTTCGTTGATGTGCTCACTCTATCTCCTCCATTCGTGTGAGTCCCTCCATAGCAGTGAGGAGATCAGATGGTACACCACTTGCCCCTGACAGTCCCATCGTTGTGGGCTTCTTATTTAGCCTGGCACATAAGGCACAAACAAACTGACTGTACAACAAACCATTAAATTATCTGTAATTGTTGGATTGATGCTAAGCTTGTGTGTGTGGCTATCTCTCATGTAAGGAGGATTTATATCCATGTAAATATGACATGTATTTAAACGCTGACATCTGCAGTCAAAGTCCTGACCTTGCAGTTCATCCCTGAGAGACACTTTACAACTTAGCACTATGAGAGGACATGGGATGGTAAACTTTCTCTCAGGGGAGAGGGGATCTGACCCACCCTTTTATGTGAAGTTCATGTGGAGCCGACGACAACCTGGTATGACGAGCTGCAGCAACGGTGGCTGCAATGTGAGCAGCAGCTTTGGCAGTTACAGCGTGGGCAGCTGATCATAAATAGGCCAGATTATTAGAGTAGCACTGGGTATGTGTGAGTACAGTGCATTCGTACCAATCATTGCAGTACAGATAAAAATGTCTAACTGAAATAGCTTGGCTGGTTTTGCTCTCAATATTAAATAAACACAGTGACATGATGAGCCACTATAAACTGGCAACATTTCAGGGATTTGCCTTCAAAATTACTTGGAAAGGTCAGAAGTTGTAATGAGACTGCCAGAGTAGAGCAGCCAGATCGTTTTTCTTACTTGAGACTGCATATCGAGGTGTTATTCGCTAGCGCTCGTGCCAGGCACACCATGCTCTCTTCATTCAGCTGCAAGGAGTCCAGACTTGGAGGGTGCACACACAACAAACACAAATACACACACTGTTAGGACTTCCACATATCGTAGAGGCCATTATCTGTATTCAGGCATGTTTGTACACGTTCATGTGGTGTGTGTCTTACCAAAGGCCTTCCAGAGGGACACCTTCTTCTAGAGCTTTGATGAGCAGGAGGCCTCCAGCCGCTGACCACTCACAATGAGACAGACTAGAGAAGACAAGTCCAATAGTGACAAAGGCTGGGTACTGGATCCCAATGTACATACTGCAGTATGCATACAATTGAGACATAATGGTTGTACCGTCATAATATTGGGCCTTGAACTGTTGACCCTCTTGCTCATACACTACATAGCTTTTACATGTGACATCTGTCAGTGAGCTGTCATCAGCCTGTTATCTGTGCTCTCAAGGTGGAGGATTGTTGCGGTGCATAAGCATAGACGGAGAAGCATGTTGACTTGTATAGTGCAAAATGTGATCAGATGCAGCAGGAAATTCTATTTTTTGCATACTGCATTTGACATACTATGGCTGCGTCCGAAATTCCACACTAACATGCTATTGAGTATGCTAAAACAGTATGTGAGATATTTTTAGTATGTCCAAAACCTTAGTATAAACCCAAATAGTACGTGAGGTGGATACTATTTCCCGTAAATATTACAGTATGCAAGCACTGAACACTACACCGGCATAAATGTCCCACAATGCAATGCAGCGGCGATGACAACAACACAGTGAACATTGGCGATTAATAACATATCAAGGGTGTATTTTTAGATTTATTTATTGGATGCATTAATATTGCAGATTGCTGGTAGAGGTGAAGTTGGCATGGGTTACCATGGTTACGCGTCTCCAATCCAAGAGGCAAGAGGCTCTCAGGAAAGGCGTCACTTCCACACTAAGCAGTGCGTCCAAAAAGATGCATACTGCATTTATTCACTCAAAAGTATGTTTAATGATAGTACACATAGTGAGTATGTAGTGTATAGTATGGAATTTTGGACGCAACATATGTATCAGGACTGGTATACTATATAACATGGTAGTATGGGTGTTGGAAGCACAAAGCTGTGAATACCCAGACAGATATTTACAAATGACATTTGTATTCTGCCGACTTTTATTGAATATACTGTATAACGTAAAAATGAATAACAATGAATGATCTACTGTCTGAGCTTGTTCAGTGCTGTTGATGTTATTTCCATGACAACAAATGAGTGCAACACAAACGAGCTGTAAACATGGTAACAATGGCATGACAGGTTAACAGAACTCTGAGCTTCAGCTTATATTAACTGCATCAGGCACAGGTAAAGGTCGGAAAAGAAATGCACACTTTTAAGGAAATATTATAATGACGAAATGTTAAATGCTTACTTGAGTGATCTGAGGCGGGGCAACATTCTGGTCATAATCTCTGCTGCTGTGTCACTGATCGCATGACCTGACAAACTGGCAGAGGGAAAAATTAAGATTTCCATCAACAAAACAAAAGAAATTGTGTTAGCTGTCTGCTAAAAGTTACAGTGCTAGAGTCATTAAATGTGTTTGTGTATGTGCTGCTCACTTTAAGGACTGAATGGCTGTAGCCTGCAGCAAGGCCTCTGTTAGCTTCTCAACCGCAGTCACACAAGCCTCTTTTGTAGCAATACTGCAGAAGACAAAGGTAGCTGCCTTTCATGCTAGGACTTAAAGCTTTGGGCTTTAGTAAAAGTGTGAAATGTGGAAAAAGACTCTCACCTGAGAGAACTGAGATTTGGCAGCGAGGGCAGAACAGAACAGAAAAACTCAGCTCCTTCTGTACCCAGGCTGTTGCAGGAAAGACTTTGAATAATGGAAACAATCGTTATTGATTTTTTCTTTCTTTCTTCTCTTGCATATGGTCTTATGCATATATTATATATTCATACAGAAAATAGAGAGTACTAACTGAAGCTCTGTCAGTAAAGGACACCTCTGGATGATGGTCTCCAGTGGTGAAAGCTGATACCCCTCTACTGCACAGTCCATGAGGCTGGATTCGAGGAGAGGAGACAAAATCCTGCTGCTTGAAACTCAGATTTAAGTTTGATGCAAGATATAAACTAGGCCGCTTCAAAAGATGAATATAGAGTGTCAAACTCAAATGCATCATTCATTCAGCTTTGAATGGAGGAAACAAAAAGCTATTACGCTTGAGTGGCTTTAAAAATGCAACCTCAACACATTACCTCACTGAGGTCAGCTCAGCTGACGTCTTAAAAGTCAGGTGTAACGTATTGTGGTGAACCCTGTAAATGTGCATAGCACTGTTAGTTCCACATTACATTCGACAGTGAGCTTGAACAGCTTCACTACAGAAAGTGCACAGTCTCCCAACATGTGTGTTTACTTTGGATGTCACCTGATAGTGTGAATGTTGCTGCTGAGTCCCAAACAGCGACACAACAAACTCACAGCTTCCTCAGATCTGATCCAGCACTCCTCAATGCTGACAAGAAAGATGATGAACATGAACAAACATGATGCAACTCAGCAATTCAACACGAGTCCATTCAACTATTTGTGACAGAAGCAATGAGATGTGTTTTACCAAGACTAGTTATCCTAACCTGACTCTCACCAGCTGTCGTTCCGCCTAACTCCACACTTTCATCTGGGAAATGTATTTCAGAAGGTGGGGCCTTATCAAAAATCCTTGCATGTGATTGGATAAACCACTTGTCTATCATCTTTAATGGCGTGCTACTTCAACTACTCACATCAAAACCAACCCGTGAAGCTGATGAGAGCGATGCAGGGAAAACCAAAACAGAACAGCTGACATCTTGGATATAGCAGCAGAGCAAACAGTGCAGCAATGTCAGTAAATGGTAGAAAATCTGCAAATAAAAGAAATATCCTTGCCACCAATAAATGCCTTCAAAACCATTCTCTGTTCATCTTTTAAAGAATGAATATGCGATAGATTCGACAATACAGTTGAAATAGCAGAATCAGTGTCGACGCATGATTCCTTGCTGCGAGCAGCCATTGTTGTCTGAATCAAACAGTTGCTTATTCGCTACGTCACATCTATGAAAATCCCACCCGGCGATCCTGATCTGAGACATTTTTTGCTCCCTTGAAGTCCTTCTCATCTGGTGTGACTTACAGATGAATATGTAGAGCTCAGTGGAACGTCATGTGGAGCTAGGTGGAACTACATTCAGCTGGCCAGAGTCAGGTTATAGTTATCCAACCAACACTGCTACAAAATGACTGAGGGAATACTGAACAAACTTGCTCTCAGGTAAATAAGTGGAAGACTAAATGTTTCTTTTCTACTGTATTCCTTCTTACCTAACAGTGATTCTTCTCTGGCTGCTGTTTAACATTATCACAAAGTCTTCAATCCAATCCAACTGCAGCAAATTGTTCTCGAACCTGTGGATCAACCACAAAGTCATAAAAAAACCTGAGAAATGAGCAGATTGTTCCTTTTATAATTTGTATTCAGATACAATCATTAAATTCATCAAGAAAAACACTGACAATGACAATTAAGAATAATTTCCTAGTCTCTTCAATCAAAAATAAGCACCAAGTTTATTTTACCCGACCCGAAGTGTATAAAAAAATTAATTATTTGTGTTTTTGCTTTCAAACTGATGCTAAATGAAGTGGAGATATTTAATATGTCTACGGCACATAATATAAATGCTTGCAACCAATGCTTGCAGCAAGACTGCGGTGTACTTACTCCAGTTTGGTCAGACTGGGAGAGACTGACACAATCTCTGCTAATCTGACCAGATGGTTAAGTTCCAAACAACTGTCTCTGACACTGGTAGAGTGGCAGGAAACATAAGGTTGAGGGTTAAGGACAGACAGAATAACTGAACATGTGGACTTTTCAATATAGGTTTATAATGTCTCACTGATGCAGCGATGTAAAAAAATGGTCATGAAAAATGGCATCTATTGCATGTCTGTTCATCCTGGAAGAGGGATCCCTCCTCTGTTGTTCTTCCTGAGGTTTCATCCATTTATTTTTCCCTGTTAAAAGGGTTTTTTGGGGAGTTTTTCCTTAGTCGATGTGAGGGTCATTTGTAAAGGACAGAGGGTGTCATATCCTGTACAGATAGTAAAGCCCTCTGAGGCAAATTCATAATTTGTAATATTGGGCTATACAAATGAAATTGACTTGACTTGAGTGTGGTGGCTTTGAAGAGAACATAAAGGCCTTAGTTCCCTGTCGGGAAGGGTGTCTAATGGGAAAATATTCTAAATATAGCATACACTTTAATTGACTTAATAATTTTTAGGTGAGCCTCTCCACAACAGGTCATTACTTTGCTCCCTTGCTGATACTCCTGTCTGTTTTGTCCAAACTGAGGGTGTGCTGATCATTTTCTACCATTGGTAGTATATGGATTATGGATAAGTACCTCATACAACATCGCTTCAAATAATCT
This sequence comes from Synanceia verrucosa, assembly GCA_029721515.1. Taxonomy (NCBI): domain Eukaryota; kingdom Metazoa; phylum Chordata; class Actinopteri; order Perciformes; family Synanceiidae; genus Synanceia; species Synanceia verrucosa. The sequence goes on along the minus strand of CM056556.1, from coordinate 22,302,477 downwards.
AAACTATCCCTTTAAGTTGTGACTCAAAGAGAAAGCCACAACACAAGGGTATGCTAGTTGCTAGCAATATTGTAATATTGGATTATCATCATACCTCAGCGTTTTTCCACAATCTTCACATTGTGTAAACCAGATGAGACACCTCTCCTCAGCTCCCAAACTACCAGCAGACGTGATAAGGTTGGGTCCATGGACAAAGAGATGACAGGGATGAAAATGCATTCAACAGTTCATTTAAATGCTTTCTTTTTTTGGCTCTTTGTTCCCCAATCATTTCCATAATGCACACACTTACCTGACTTCCACACCAGAGATGTTGTCACAGGTCCAGAGTGTGTTGGCCACATCCAACAGCCCCTGCTGGGTAAGACCATTGCTGCTCAAACTGTGGATAAGAAAACGTGTTTTTGATACATTCGATAACAACATATTGGCATATTTAAATACACATTTTATACTTTTTTTGTCAAAAGACAATGGCTGCTTTTCCCAGATTCAGTTAAGAGGCTCTTAGCACTAAGAGCATATACAGAACGCTCTTTGGGCTCCAGTGAAAGAAAAATGCATTTCATGATTTCTAGGTGCAGTGTGGGTAATGTAGTTTACGAATACTGTGCTTCTGTAAAGCGGAATAGAATTGTATGATGATGGAAATTATATTATTTGCGTGCACTTGCCACTTAAAATGAGGTGCCAGTCTGATCCTGACATGTGCTGTACACAGTACTTAAAAAAAATATTGGAGAAATACAAGAACTCAAAAACACACAAATATGAATTAATATTCTGCATTTTGTATTAACCATGACCTAGTGTGTTATTAAAACATCCAATCTGTTAAATTAATTATTTAATTAGTAAGATTTTGTATACCATATTGTATACCATAGGCTGCATGTCATCAACAAAAATGGAACAGATATTAACTGAATTCCCTGTCTTTTCTATTTTAAGAAACCCTTTAATAGAACACTTCCCTGTTTGTACTGATTTATTCAGCAGGTACAAATGAAAGAACTGAAAATGGCAAATATCCATATTTCACAAAATGTTTCTTACTTCAAATAGCTGGTGATTTTAAGCTCTTGTAGAGAATCCAAAAAACGCTTCACCCCTGCATCTTCCAGTTGGTTCTTGGATAAACTACATTTGAAAGAGAGAAAAACTCAGCGTCAATAGCGTGTCAGTATGTACTGCTACCAGTATGTGTGCTCAACACAAGGGTGTTTGCTCATGCATAAGTAAGACTGGATTTGTGTGTAGAACTTACTCCAGGTCAGACAGTTGAGGACCCTGCAGTAGGATCTCAATCAGGCTCTCCAAGTTGTCAGCGTTAAGGCAAAAATGAGTTAACCTGTGCACATTCACAGTGAATCAGTCAGTGAGGGAGAAGGTTTTAACAGCAGCCAGTGCAATGTCAGTTGCTGATCACAGACCTGCAGCTGGTTTGCTTTGCTTTCACACTGTCAAAATGGATGAAGGATTCAGCCTGAGGCCTGAAGGAGCAGCACATATATCAATAAATAACAGAGAAACACATACAATTATTGTAGAGCTACTGTATATTTAACAAAATGAACTGTAGCTACAACAGAACAGACTTCTTTTTAGATTTAGAAAAAAACAAAACAAATGGTACCTGAGCTCCACTGATGTGACTTGTTGACAGACAGACAAACACCTGAGCAGCATCAGTGCTCCTGTTGTGGATGTGATGCTGTTATTGAGACTGAAGATGAAGAGGATAGTATGGATTCAAATTAAATGAGGCAGTAAAGATAATAATACATATATAAATTCTGGATTCAATATCTTAATAAGGTAATGGTTTTAAATAATGTACTGTAATATTTACTGTGGTTTCTCCTAATTATGACACCTTGAACACAAGCTTCTGTTCTGTGTGGTGAAGCTGAAAGTGGGCCACCACTTTTGGCTCATCAAAGACCTTGTAACCTTGTGGTGTTTTTTGTATCATTAGCAGTTCCTGCTATGTAATAATACGACAATATGTCTGCCATTTCACACTGATGAGGTGGAGCATTGTTTGGTTTTGTAATCGCTGTAAAGTATATGTAATACATTATTTTTCCACTATTATATATATGATTACAGTGCAATGCATGGGTGGTGTAGTGGTTAGCACTGTTGCCTCACAGCAAGACGGTCCCCGTGTCTGCGTGGGTTCTCTCCGGGTACTCCAGCTTCCCCCCACCATCCAAAAACATGCATGGGGATTAGGTTAATTGGCTAATTTAAATTGCCTGTAGATGTGAATGTGAGTGTGAGTGGTTGTCTGTCTATGTGCCCTGCGATGAGGTGGCGACTTGTACAGGGTGTACCCTGCCTAAGACAGCTGGGGTAGGCTCCAGCCTCCCCCACGACCCTATGAGCATAAGTGGTAGAAAATGGATGGATGGATGGTGCAGTGCATTTGATAATCATTTTTATCCCTATTGCAAGAATTTATATTTTGCACCCTTGGATCTTAAGAAGGTTCACAGTAGTGCTTCATAATGCAAAAAGAAGAAATGGGAGTGAGACAAAACAATGAGTAAGGAATTTATTGCAAACAACAATTAAACTGAAATAGGCTGTTCATCAGCTGATCAAAAGTTTAAGACCATATCTAAAAAAAAAACCCTAAAATAGAAATAAAAATTTCAAAAAAGGACTCAATAACAAGAATGGCTCAGCTACTCATTGAGGGGATGGCTCAGGTACGCATTCTTGTCAATCACCTCAAAAATTGGTTTGGGCATGCTTGGTGTTTGTGTTTCCAAATGGCTAGTGAGAATGTTGCTCCAAGTGGTGAAGATGGCTTCACGGAGGGCATCCACTGTCTGGAACTGGTGTCCATTTTTGTAAACTTCCCTTGCCATCGAACTCCCAATTTTCTCAATTGGATTTAGGTCAGGGGATCACACAGGATGGTTCAAAAGAGTGATGCTATTTCTCTGGAAGAAATACTTTGTCAGGCGGGCATTTGAACTGCAGTGTTGTCCTGTTGAAAAACCCAGTCATTGCCACACAGATGATGGCCTTCAGTCATGAGGGATGCCCCCTGCAACCTGCAATCTTCACATAGCCAGCTGCTGTTTGACACCTCTGCACAACCTGAAGCTCCATTGTTCCACTGAAGGAAAAATCCCCCCAGATCATGATGGCGCCCCGTCCACTGTGCCGTGTAGAAAACATCTCAGGTGTCATCTCCTTGTCATGCCAGTAACAACTGGATCATCCGGCCCAGGACCGGTGAAACTTTTTTGGGTCTACCACTTGACTTTTTAATTCCATAACCCTCAGGATCTTTTAAGAAGTTTAAAATCCAACCTTTGCAACAATGGCATTCTGCGAGAGGCCTTGCTGATGCAGCTCAACAATCTGACCGTATTCAAAGAGAGAAATCTTTTTTGCCTTTGCCATCAGGAGGTCATGACAGTTTGGATCCCTGACACTGAATCCACATTTTTGTGAAGATTTAGGCTTTCAAAGGCTGTGGGCTTAAACTTTTGATCAGCTGATGAACAGCCTATTTCAGTTTAATGGTTGTTTGCAATAAATTGCTTACTCAATTTTTTTTGTCTCACTCCCATTTCGTCTTTTTGCATTATGAAAGCACTACTTAGAACCTTCTTAAGATCCAACAGTGCAAAATGTAAATTCTTGCAATTTTTCAACTGGTCTTAAAATTTTGATCAGGAGTGTATATGTATATGTCTTACATGAGCCTCCGCAGTGATGTCATCTTTGGCATGATGTTCAGCAAATTCTCCATAGCTTTGTCTGTCAATGAGCTGTGAGACAAACTGAAGCATAGAAGTATATTGTTTACTTGTGTTCGGTCATAATCATGAAGTATTAATGTGTGGATACGTAATAAGTGAACTTACTCTAACTCCAACTGGAAGCGACACTGAACAAACTTTCTACAAATTGTAGTTATGTTGGATGGCAGGAGGCTGCTCTTGTTTATCCTACAGCAGTATAGATTTATGCATTTTAATTTCTCATTTTTAAGTACTGAATTGTGGTGGGCTGTATTTTAAGGAAGTTGAATGTGTGTTTATGCTTACTGTACCTGAGCAACTTCAGCTGCTGTTTCTCATTCCTAAAAAAAGGAGCATAGAATTAGTATAGTCACAGTGGTATCTAGATGTGTGGAAGATTTAACTAAGGCAGCTTTTCTACCTTTCGTCAGGGGAGAATGTCAGGATCACCTGTTGGCTGTCTCCATCACTGTAAAACCAAAACCAATCAGTTAACAAAACCGGTCAGTTCATTTTGATGCAAATTGCCACAGTATATCTGTACTTGTATTTTATAAAGAGACAAAATGAGCCATTAAGCATCATTTGTCAGACTGGCAGCACGCCTCATTGGTGAAACAGGCGCTCACTCTGTTGCTGCTCTAATAAAATTATCAAATGGCTAAAATGTGTACCTGATGTGAATTTGTGTTAAGTTGTTACGGGAGGACAAAGCACCAGCCAGCATCACCACTCCCTCCATGCCAATCCCATTGATACTGGCACTGAAAAACACACACACACACAATGAGCCATTTAGCTCTAAATAAGCCATTCAAAACAAATAATGCCCTTGGGTATTAGCAGTAGCTGCCAGGGCTGACACATTTCATTTGCAACCTGTTTAGTGACAAAATAATGGTCCTGCTCTTGCCAAATAACCAAGATTAGATCGGCTCTGGGCAATACAACACGTGCCCTCATATCTCAACGAAAAAAGTCATAAAGATCACCAGTAGAAGTTTTGTTTTGTGCGCAGTATGTGTTCTCATACTTACTTTACTTTCTGGATGCTTCTAAGGTGAGGCAGAATCTCCAACAGTTTCCTCAGACCTTTGTTGCCTAAACAGTTACTGGACAGACTGAGAGAAAAAGTACACCATGGGTAGCTGCCAAAATAAAAGAAAGACTGAAAGGTATAGTGTGGATTTTTTATACAGGGTTGAACGAGGTACTTATCCATAGCCAGTGTATTATTAAAAAAAACTATTCACCCAAGTACACTGGGGAGCACAGAAAAATTAAGTGGTATAAAAGACCATAACAATAACATTGCATTATGATTTGTGACCATGTGAATTTACCATGCAGACTGATGATTTATGGTTAAGCACAGTGGCTAGGTTAAACAAGTCATTAAAACTTTGTACTGTAGATGTGTAGGTTTGTTTTTTCGAAGGCAATCTCAACATATTATGCATAATGCAGTCCATAATCACAATATCACTTCTACTTCTAAATGTATAATGAATGTCAACAGTGATTCCCCATTAGCATGCAAGAAGAAATGACAAATAAGTGGTTATTGATTATTTTTTGTGTGTCTTACTCAAGCAAGGTGAGTTTAGAGGATTTTCCCAAACTCCGCCATACTTTCTCCAGATGTATAGGCAGCAGACCACAGCAGCTGAGACTGTCAGAGGCAATGGTTTCATCATCATCATCATCATCATCATCCTTGTTGTTACTTCACTTGCATACTGAGCTTCACCAGGCACTGAGTTTGACAGTAAACACATTCCTCTGTTGAAGCAGGAAAGCTTCCTCTGTGCTCACATTAAATGAATTCAATAAATCCTCGAATGGCACAGTGGTGCAGTAGTTAGCACTGTCGCCTCACAGCAAGAAAAAAAGATTCTCGGCCCGGGGCCTTTCTGTGTGGAGTTTGCATGTTCTCCCCGTCTGTGTGGGTTCCCTCCGGGTTCCTCCCACCATCCCAAAACATGCATGGGGATTAGGTTAATTGGCTAATTTAAATTGCCCGTAGATGTTAATGTGAATGTGTCTGGTTGTCTGTCTCTTTTGGCACTTTTCCACAGGCGCGGTACGGCACGGCACGGCACGGCTCTACACAGTTGTGGCGCTTTTCAGCTAGTACCTGGTACTAGGTGTTTTTTCGTACGATAGGCCTACACTCTGGACAAGTCACCAGTTCATCGCAGGGCCCATAGAGACAGACAACCACACACATTCACGGCAACATGCAAACTGCACACAGGCTGGGAATCGAACCCGGTACCTTCTTGCTGTGAGGCGACAGCGCTAACCACTGCACTACCATCCTTATTCCAAGCAGAGTATTTTTATGTATCATCAGCATTACAGTGTATCACTGCCAACTCTTTTAGTTATAGTTTACCAACAAACAGCCCTGTATAATCCTGTTGCAACAGGAGTTGCAGTTTTATGGCAGAATGTCACAACCTGATGATCTCCTTCCCTGCTTTGTACTAACTTTCCTGTCATTTCAGAGCCTTATTTCCACTCTTTCTCCACCAGATCATCTCATGTGGTTTTAACTTCCTGTCTGCTTCGGATGCTTTGTTGCCCCTTTTTCTGATCAATAACTGGATAGGTTTGCCTTGCCTCCCTTTGCCTGTCTGTCTGGTCTTTTATCTGACATGACAGAGGTTTTAACTGTGCATGCCTGAACTTTATGGTCCAAACCCAAAACAGTATCATAATACATACCAGAGCTTTTGGGATATTTGATTCAGAGGTTTTTCTCTCCCTCCAGAAAACACTATGGACATCAGTACAGGACTCTGTAGTCTGAAACATTAAAAAAAAACCATGGCAGTGGTGAAAGCTTTGTTAAAGAATAAATCAAGTAGTAAGCATTTTTTAAAAATCCCACTGTTCCCTAACAAACAGAATGATAACAACAAAAGTTAGTGCTAAGTCTATTTAAATGTTGCTGTTTTTTTGACGTGTATTGCGAAAGAATGACATAACAATTATGCATTTGTTATCTATCTACAGTGTATAATTTATGTTGCAAGAATATCCGTACCTGATATGAAGCTCCACCACAGCAGGACAATGAGATAACAGAGCAGTCAGAATCACCAAACCCTCCACTGAAGTGCAGCTGCCATTTGCACTGAGAGGAAGAGACATCTGAACATCAATAAAATGCTGCTGTTTTTCATTAAATAGTGCATTGTGAGGTAAAATAGTGTAGCAACATGGAATATTGTAAAAGAAATGTAGCGTAGTAAACATCTGTCACATGCAGAAATGAGTTGCTTAAGATCATTTGTGTGCTTTAGTATGTAGGTAGTTTAGTATGAATCCAGTCTCACATGATGTTTTTGGTGACGTTGAACTTTGGCAAAAACTGAGTCAGTGTCTTCAGAGTTTTGAGATCCCAATGGCCTCCAGACATACTAGAAAGTACCCCAACATATATACAGTTTGTGTAGGAAGATATAAAACAACAATAAGTCAATTATTGGCTGTTGAATGAAACTGAAGAGGTGTATTACTCTAGGACAGACAAGGCGGGGCAACGTGTCAATGACTTTGCAAGTTTTTGCATCTCAGGCTTGGTCCATTTCTGGTTCAACAAACTGGAGAACAAATTGTAGTGTGAGATAAAACATATTAAGAAACGTCAAAACTGAAACGCATCGTATGATCCAAATTCAAATCAACCGTCACAGCAATTAAACAGACCAGGTCTTTTTTTTTTTATTGAGACTGTAAAAAAACGTCTAGGCACAAGCACCATGTTCAATAGAGGAACAAAGTTCTTCAAGGAAATTAGGTAAAAATTTGGAAAGTGGTCAACATAGATAAGAGTCTTACCTGATTGTTGGTTCGGACTTTGTATTATGGCTGTGGAAGGGAATGCATGAGACAGTATGTGAGTCTGTACAGTATTCATTTGATGACAATATTATTCATAGACACACTATATGGTTAATTATTGGCTTATACTTCCTCATGAAAGTCACCTTTTTGAATCAGAGAAAGTTACCGTCAATTCCTTTGTCCCACTGCAAAAACAAAAACAAACATCCATGCTGTGTAAAAGTTGTAGAACAAGTTTTACTTGATTACTCTTAAAGAAATGACAGTAAAATGCAGTCAAGGGCTAAAAGGGCAAAGGTGAGTGGAAAATTACCCAAAACTACATAAACTTCATAGTGGAGAGCAAGAGTGGATGTACTTTATGCCTTTTGTTTAAGGTCTCATTGTAAGCTGATTTTCAGCGTCATACTCATATTTTATGTTTCTACTTGAACATACTTTTTGTCTAAGTATGTCTGTATTTATCCTGAAACATATTTATGTATGAAATGTTCAATTTTGGCACATTAAGACAGAATTATGACACAACTGAAACTGAATTGCCAGGCATGTTTACTGAGTTCATGTCATTCACGTACACTGCAACCAGAAATAAACTGAGACACATTGATAATGTTTGAATTTAAAAATGGTCTAAATATTGACGATGTTTCAAGGCACAGCTGTGTATGTGCATGGGTGTGGTCATACTCCACATGAATGTGCTGGATGTTCAAACACAAAGACATTTTCCCAATGAGATAGTCCACTGCTTCCAGAGAACTGTTGTTTCGACCCAACCTGCAAGGTGCACGGAGACACAGAAAAATTAGCGAAAATCTTTAACTATTTGGGTTGAAAAGTAGCATGTCATCAACACCAAGTACTTACATTACCATGACCAATTTTGGTTGTTTGGTAATGAGTATAGTATCAGCTATGTGTTTGATCCCTTCATCTGTCAGATTGTTGTCACTCAGACTGCAAACACAAAAACAAATGCTTGCACCCATAATATTTCCACATCATATTAGGTATCAGGATTTTGTAATAGTGAAATTATGTCATGCAAATATACTTGATTTCAGTGATGGCTGGACAGTTCTGTAAAGCAGAGGCCAAACTAGTCACTCCTGTGGCAGTCAGACTGGCACCACAAAACCTTGAGAATACACAGACATTATCACCCCACCTGTTGCTACGACAACATTCCTTACAGCATTTCAAAGGTGATTACACTGAACACTAAACATGTAAACTACACCACTCTTAATAAGCTAGACGTGACATTTAAGGTATTCAAAACTCAAACTGTGTCGGAAAAGGAATTGGAGTATGAAGAAGACAAGGAAAAAGATGGACTCTTACTTGAGCTTTCTCAGGTGTGAAAATTTTGGCAAAATGGGGGACAACTTCTCAGCAAACTTGTCACCATACTTGCGGCTGTGAAAACTGAATAAAAATATTAGTAAAAAAAAATTTCTGTCAAAATGTTCCAGTTATTGTGTTCCTGTGAAAATATGTTGAATCAAAATGAAATGTTACAGAAAACAGACAAGAAAACTGAATTTGCTTATTATAAACTTCTGCGTAAGTCATAGAATAATTATGATGTTGTTGTATATATATTTATATGTATTATACATTTGTTGGCTAAGATCTCTAGCAAAAGATTTAGCTTGGTTGCCAATATTAATATGTTGAGTGTTCACTGTGCACTGTCTTGAATGTCTTGTATGTAGATATGTAACGCTATCTCTCAAATGACATAGATGGGCTGTGTACAGTAATAAAACATTTTCCCCCGATGATATTGAATGGTCAACCAGTGGGAAAAAGTAGCCAGCTAGGTGTCAGAAGCAGGATAAAATTGCTCAATGACAGGATAACCAAAAAAGTAAACCATTAGTAAAACATATATAGCCTCCCTCATCAAACATATTCATCAATCATTAACCGACCAGTCTGCCTCACCGTACAGCATCCACTGCTTATGGTCTGTTTGACTCTAAATGGGACCATAATTTACTAGATCATGCTGCATTGAGTAAGACATTACTAGATTCATACCATAAACTCCTATTTACCATGTTTACTGAGATAATAAATCAAGTGAAAAGTAGGCTCACTGACTTGACTGGAGCAGGCTGTGACAGCTGCAATGCTATGATTGGCCCGTCTGCGTTTCAGGGGCGGGTCTGAGCAAAGGGGGTTTCAGTGCAGTGATGATGCAAACTGTGGCGGCAGCAAGATATCCTAAAGTATCTTGAAGGTTTTCAGCATCATGAAATTCTATTCCTATCACTAACCAAAACAACTGTATTAGTGTTAAAACTACTGGCAAAAAATGTTTAGCCTGTGCCCTTTGGGTAGTCTGATCACAAGCACACAGCTCACAGACATCACTCTGTGTGTCCATGTGTGTATCAAGTGAGATCTTCACACTCGCTGCTAAAAGAATGTGGCCATATGCAGCCACTTCCAAATGTTGTTTGAGCGATCGGATCTCAGTGCATACCCAATGAGCCTTGAGTGTATTCACACTTCCAGAGCTGTCCACTAGATATTATATCACCCAAAACACAGCCAGCCACACCCAAGAGTTTCAGTCCAATTCACTTCATGTAGATTATGTAGAACATAACCACCTGAGGAATATCACAGGCAAAGCAGCAGTACTCTCTTCTCCCTCTCTAAAGACCCAGGAGCTGATCTCAGCTTTTAAGACTCTTGACAGCTCCGCCTTAGCTCTCATAAAAATAGCTCTCAGCCTCACATGCCCAAATACTACAGTTGCTGGCGTTTGGACTATAAACATGGAAGAGAAAATCCCCCAAGGGTGGTTATAATAAGAAGAGCAAATGCTGATTCTGAAGCTATTTCAATTAACAGATATTTGGGAAGGCATGCAACTATAATCATTATTATTGTTGACACTATTTCTTAATTAAACTAATTGTCTCTGAATATAAAGAAAACTAAATTCATGATTTTTGGAAAATAAAAGAAATAAATTGTGATATTGAGTTAAGAAAATGCAATATTACTGTTTTTGAGACCAAATTTCTCAGTGTTGTGATTGATCACGGATTGTCATGGAAACAACATATTGATTACACTAAGGAAATGATTTCAAAGTCAATCACAATTCTGTAGAGATGTTTTAATTATAAGGCCTTACATTTAATTTATTGCTCACTTACTCTACCTTATATATCTTATTGTTTAGAAACTTGGGGATCAACATTTAAAGCTACTTACACTACCTACAGAAATGAGCCATTATGAACAACATTGTTTATTACACCCATACAAACCCATTGTTTGCAAAGTCACATGTTATGAAACTTAATGACTTGACTTTACTTTAAAATAATGCAAATAATGTTCAGAGCTACAGTAAATTTATGACACTTCCAGACTTGGTACTCAACACGTGAGAGCAAATATGAATTTAGGACTATTTTACTCTGCAAAAAGCAAAAAACACCACGCTCTAGCCATCAATATTTGGCCCTTATTAGACTTCCTGAAATCCTTCAATTTTCCAATTTTTCCTGCTTCTAACACATCAACTTTGAGGACAAAATGTTCATGTGTTATCTCAGGTGCCATGATGAAGAGATAATCAGTGTTATTTACTTCACCTGTCAGTGGTCACAATGTCATGTTTGATTGGTGTATGTTTTGCCTGAGTAGTATTTGTGTTGCCTTACCTGAGGTAGTGGATAGACTGACACCTGGGCAAGACATCTAAACATTCCAACTCCATTGAGCATGCTCCAAAGTCTAACCCAACATCATGATCTCCTGCTGAGTTAACCGCAAAAGCCAGAGCGTCGATATCTTTAGGTAACAGCTGGATGTTGCGCAGCTCCAGAGTGGGTCTCATACCCACAACCTGCTTAGCTAGTTGGTGGTCCTGGCTCTCCTGGACACAGTGGCAAAGCTCCAATATCTGGGAAGATGGAATATGGAAGGGTCAGTCGGGAAGGAGGTAAAAGTTAAATTACACTTCCAGTTGTCAAACTTCACTTCATATTCTACCTTTGGTCCAGTCAGGGTGTTGCTGTGACACAGGTTTTTTAGCAGTTTCAGAACGAGTGTTTGTCGTTTTTGGACCCAACTTTCTGCTCCTGTTCCACTGGAGGTCCTGGATATTTGAACTAAGGCTGGAGTGCAGTGCGGGGAAGCCAAGCCACATACATACAGGTGCAGGGAGTCGGTAAAGACTGTCCTCTGCTTTGACTTCCAGCGAGTTCTCAGACTGAACCTGAGAGAGCAACAGAGAAGACAGAGCAAGGTCAATATTTTAATAAGGTACACACCTCCATTGTGTTGCTGTACAGTGGACAGTAACTGGTCTTCCCAGCCAGATGAGAAGAATAACTCACACAACGTACATACAGCTGGATCATCACATGGCAATGATATTTTAGCCTGAGAGATATAGGGTCTTTTTAGTTCACGGAAGGAAACTGAAACCCCTTTCACAGTGCGTGAAAATCCTGGGTTGACTTGACTCGACTTGCCTGCAGTGTGAAAGGTGTCCCGCGTCGATCCACTAAATTACCAGATGACATCCTGATTTAGTCTCTGTCAGGCTGTCACTGTGGAAGCTCCAGACCTGCAGAGCTACTCACTCTGATCTCAAAACATAGCAAAGTTTTGGTCCACTGCCATAAGATCAGTCTTCCTGTTGATCTCCCCAAGACCAATCTCTGAAGAGATTTTTTTCTCAATCAAACAAATCAAACGGGTAGTGGCACAATCTTTAATGGAAGTGCACATGTGAATTAGCCATACGTCATGCTCAGGAAATCCCACTGTTCTGGGAATCCTGATGTGAACTGTGCATGCCCGACCATGTTTCTATACAGTTTGCATAGTGATCTGACACACCTTTTTTTATCGATCATGGCAGGACCCTGGTAAGATTGTGAGGAAGTGGAAGAGGGATGAAAAACCAGGCAGCAGCTCTAACAGTGGGAGGTCAGACCCATGACTGCTGGCAATGTAAAAGTGCTCTAATGCTGAGCCAAGGTGGCTACACCTGGGTTAGAAAATCCTGCGTCAACCCACTAATTTAAGTGTGAAAGTGGTATGACATACTTTCACATCTTCAGTTTGGTTTATTTGGCACAGTGGAAAGAAAACAACAATTTATCTGATGTGTTACCTGCCTGTTCACACTGACTTTTTACAAACAAACCAAGAAGATTAATCATAAAGTTATAAAGAACAATGTGAAACTTGTTTATGAAAGAGTTTTGATGACTGTCATCCTGCATCATTAGCATATCATTAGGACCAATGTGTGAAAATCAAATTCCAGTGACTTTAGTAGTTGTTTACAAATGTCTACACTTCTCTGACATCACAAAGAGCTTGCAAATAAATAAATGATTACAAACATGATGTATGATGAGTGTAGAAGTTAGTTGATTAGTCTTATTTCAGTTGTAGTTGGCGGATGAAGTGGCAGCAACACACTCTTTTTACCAGGACATATTTGGCAGAGAGAAAAACAAAAGTATAATATATATATATATGTATATATATATATACATATATGTATATATATATATACATATATATATATATATATAGTGGCCATAAATAAGAAGGCTCTTATAAGGTGAGAGCAGATGCCTCCTGCTGCCTGACATTTGCTGAGTCAGCTGGCCACTCCCCTGTACCTCCACCGCTGTGATTGGACCGCTGCCTTGTGCCTGCATCAGTGAATTCCTGAGCTCCTTTAAAGGAGAGGAAAGCCATCCCATAGTATGCTCAAGTTACATGGTACACTCAGTTCCCAAGGTTATTCTTGGTATGTTTCTGGAAGAGTGTTACATTATATACTGCAATGCAAGTACTCTGCATCATATGCTGCTATTCTGATAATCCCAAAAGTAGGCTCTGGTACACTAATGATTTAGTTGTTGGTATTTAGTTTCGATATAAGCTCCATGACTGGTCAATGCTTGAATAGAACATTTGTTAGGATTTGTTTATACGTAAAATTAATTCTTTAAGCTTAGGTTACAAATTTCTGACAGTGGGTGAACAGTTGGGGTTTTATTCAAACAAGTAAGCATGAAGCTTAGTGTTGCCATGCAGAATACTGTACAGGACATGAGCCCATAGTTTTGCCATTAGAAACGCAAACTGACTGACAACTCCATTAAAGAAAACTGCAAATACAGTTGGCTTCTCTGAACTCAGTTAAGCTACCTGTTCTTAAGCTGCGTGTCACTGACATCAGCACTGGTCATGATTCTGAGTGCAGCCAAAAACTCCTGCAACGTCAGATGAATGAAGCAGTAGGAGTTGAGAAGCATCCCGTCCTCGTGTCTGAGCTCCACCTGGCAGGAAGATATGGACAAACACATTATTTATTGTGTCTTATGTCTTGTTTTTACATTTGCAGCTGTTCCCACTACAAAAGTGTGCAGGTATTCAAACTACAGGGAATTTATGCAGAAGAGGAATTAGTGATTACTTTTTGTTTACACTCATGCATTCCTTGCTGCTCTACTCTGATGTCTTTGGAGGACAAAAATACTAAATAAAAAAAAACGACTATAAAATTCTAGACTAATACGTTTCACTTTTAACTTTTAACATTCAAACCTGATCATAACTACCAAAGATAAATTAATTTGTTCACACGCTTGGGATTTGTTTAAAATAGCTGGTATGAACATTCATGTAGAGATTTATCAATAGGACATTTTTATATACCTCATCCCCATTTTGTGCAACTGCTGCATATTTTTTGTGTGTAAAAGTAAATTGCTCCATACACCACAATTTCCCTTTGGGCTGACAGTAAGACCTACATTTTCTGAAACCAGGGCTCTACGTTGGAAGTTTTTCTAATTTGGGCCTCTAGTCTCAGAAGAAAGTCATTACCCACATATATGTAAAGAACATTCACACATCGTCTAGCCAAATCTGACCGGTGAGAGGAGCCCTGTCCTGATTGCAAACTCCAAAACGTCCTGAGAAATGTCTTCTTCCATGAAGAGGATCTTGCTGTCCTCCAAACCTTTCCAGGCCAGGTGACTCAGCTCACGCACCTCCAATCGATACTGACTCAGAGTCATCAACATGCTCACAGTACTGAAAAGATACGAATAACACAATAACAATGTAACAACAACAAACCTTTGCTGTATTGGTATATTATAATCAAAGAGTATGTGAAACTGGGAAAAATGAACCAAGTCTGTCATTAAAACAAAGACAATGCACTCATTTTTTAAAACATTCATTGGAAACATTCTTATGTTGTGCAAAACATATTTTCACTTCCATTTTCTTATTAAGCTGCAATATGAATATAAAAATACAAAAAATATTAAAAAAAAATATACAAAAAAGCTGTTGTAAATCAGATGTTTTGAAATTCTTTGTTATGTAAAGCTTCACCTCTGTGGAAGTCTTGTGACCTTTGACTCGCTGTTGCCTCCTCTTGTATCAGGGTCACGACTCAGAAAGGAGTGAAGAACAGTGAGGTAGACCTGGGTGAGGGTGGAGGGTATGTGGGCTTGTCTGGGAGGTAGCTGGGCTCTGCCATTTGTGTCTTCACTCCCACCTCCTTGATCTCCGCTGTGCACATATTTCTCTCCTCTACTGCCCTCTTCTTCTCTCCTTCCTTCTCGAATCTGGGCTCCTTTTTCTTCTGTCTTTCTTCTCTCTTCCTCTTGCAGTAAATTATCCACACAGATGCAGCAGATGTTGCAGAGGGCAGGAAGGGTTGACATGGCAAGTAGGTGTTGACTGGAAAGAAGGAGATCTGCCGCCAGAGCTCTGTTTGCGACATGACCTTTGCAGTTGAGACATAAAAGAGATTAATAAAAGGCAGCCCCCCCCCCACAGCTGTTTTTACTTATCACACCTCCTCTATTATTACACGCTGAGATGATGTGACATATTGACACATTTTTGACTATCCTGTTACTTTTATCGCATCTGTTGTGATTTTTATTATTACTTGACGCAAACTTCAAGATGAGCAGAGGATAATTTCAGATGAGGGTTTTCAGCCAGCCTTGCCAGGGCCACTGCCAACATCATTAGAGAAAATTTAAGGAATGACAAGAGACTTAGTTGTTCATGATCCAATTACAAATTGGCTACATGTCTACTGTGTTTTTGTATCATGTTCAGTGTTATACATGCTATATCCAGGCACCACGTATTTCCAAGGAGAATGGACAATCTCTTGTTGTGTGAAAGTGCAACTGATTATCAAGACATTGTGTGGAGTTCATATGAGAAAATAACTTATGTGTGCACTGTCTCTCATCAAATGATAACAGCAACCCTCTGTGGACAAGTGGCTATAGATCAGTCGTTCCCTCTGCAGGTACCAACAGTGTGTCAATGAAACAGTCACCTTGCCTACATACAGCATACATTTATGTGTACCACAGTTTGGGAATCACGGAAATAGATAAATGGATAAATTGATGGATCTATATATTAACCTGCACAAAGAAATTTGAGTGTCTATTAAAACTACACTGATTTTTATCTTTGAATTAAGCATAAAGATTGATCAATGTAAATTTATATCTATGTAGAATAAAAAATATTACAGTGTATATATATCAAAGCAAGTAGGTTTTCACCTTTTACTCCAAAAAAGTTGTCCACATACTGCTTGATTTCACGGCGATCCCATCCCAGCAGCTGCCCCACTTTATCTGACAAGCCTTCCAAATCGATGACATCACGTACACGACAGGTGACCACCACAGTACATCCTGGAAGAAGCTGACGATTTAACAGCCCTGTGATGAGATCTGCAACAGGCAGGGGCTTTTCTGGGTCCAATAGTTCTCTCTGTGCTTCTTGCCTGATGAGTTTGCTGTGAAACTCGTCATAGCCATCCAGCACCCAACAGCTTTGCTCTGGATTGGAAAGGAGGTAATCCACAACGGCTCTCTGCTCAGAGCACAGAATATGTGAGGAATGTAAAAAACAATGGAAAGTGTTAGTTTGCCTAGAATAACTCAAAGATAACTCAAGCATCATTTGCTTGTTACAATATATGTGGTTTACTACCTTTTTTATTCATAGGAACCTGAAAATAGTGTAACATAATGCCTTCTGACTGTACTTCTTATGACTGTACTTCTTATGGATAACCAATGTTTTTAAAAAAAAAATTATTCAAGGCATGAAAGCCAATCACAGGTATTATTTGCTAGATTGATATAAACATATACATAACACAGAAAATAACAGGTGGAGTTGAACACTGTGTCCCATGCACTCCCTCCACTTGCAGCACTGTATGATATAACTCCAGTTATTCAGTCTGAGTAACTGTTTTTTGCTCATTTCTTATTTTCTCATCTGCCTAACAGCTGTGCAGTTCCTTTTATTACTTAAAATACAAATCATACTGGCCTTATTTTCATGAAATTTGATGGACAGATGTAGCACGGGCATTAAATCTTAGACTGGATCTGAATCATATATTCTTTTTTTTACTTTGTCTTGGTGGTGGATTAGTATACCTGCATACCTTTTCATCGTTGCCCCCTTTTGGAGGGAGGTAGTGTCGGAGTAACAGTTCACATAGGGAGAGAGGCTGGGATAGTGTGTTGAGCTGACGGAACTCCAGCAGGACAAACAGGTAAGATGAAGGGATGGGGCTCTTGATGATGCCAGAGCGAAGGGGAAAGAAAGACAGGATCAAATCAATACAAAATGAGAGTATGAACTGAGCAAAGAAAAATTGTGTGAAAAGTGAAAAAAGTGAAAATTAATTTTACACATCAAACAAACAACAAGTGGCGTTAGATAAGTGAGCTCATCAGACCTCTGCATTGCCTCATCTCTGCTTGGGGCTAATTGCTGAAGGCTACACACATAGCACACTCAAATCTCTAAGTGAATTGTTAGGAAGTGGTTCTAGTTTATTTATTTGTTGCTTTGCAAAATAGTTCAAAAAGTTATGGATGGATTTTAACAAAATTTTCAGGATTGGTCAGAAGTGGCCTAACTTAAAACTGATTCATTTTTGGTGATGATTGGATCTGATTCAAGGTCATCAAGGTCAAATGAAAGGTCACGCCATATTAATAACTCTAAAAGTTATGGACGGATTTTGATGAAATTTTCAGGATTGGTCAGAAGTGGCCTAACTTAAATCTGATTAATTTTTGGTGGTGATCAGATCCAATTCAAGGTCATCCAGGTCAAATGAAAGGTCACGGCATAGTAATGTATGGGAGATTTCGCATATTTCTGAACGCACCAGGGTGTACAATTTTCAGCCAATCATCACCTAATTTGGTTTATAAACTAATATAGGAATCCAGAAGTCACTGATTCAGTTTGGTCAAGATCATTAAAAGGTCAAGTTCACCAAGGTCAAATATGCCTTTTTAACCATAACTTCATGTAGAAAGGAGCTAGAGCAATACAACTGGTCTCAGAATATCCAAAAAAGAATTCTCAAATTGTATTTGCAAAGTTCTATGGGTATTTTGTTCTTTTTTAAAATTCAAATTCAAATGTAACAAAATATGAAATACAGAAAAAAATAAATTAAAAAGTGCATGATATTAATGTGATTACAGTGTTAAATGTGGATTCCAAGGGGCATCAAAATCAACACATTCACTCTTAGGCATTGTGGGCTTGCAGAAGTATACACTCTCTCAGAATGCTGCGGAGGTGTGCACTCTCTGAGTGCTTTTCCAGTTAATATAGCTGCCTTTTTCATTCTTCGGTTGTATTACCAAAAGTTCAGTAGCTGCAGAGTGACACAGAATATCTCTGACAATGATCCAAATATGTATTTAAAAAATGTAAACTTGCCAGTCCATGGGCCCACTGCTGTCCTAAACAATACATCAGCAGAGTTTTTCCTGATCCAGCATGGCCAACGAGAACTGTCACCTTCCCTGCACATCCCTGGAAGAATGCTTCCAACGTCACTCTGGAATCCATAGACCCAAAATCCCCATCAGGCTCTGAGTGTGGTGAAGAAATATTTTAGGCAATGTAGAACAGACTTCAACTATGCATGAGCTGCATGAGTGTTATGTCTTCATGATGTTGTTTCTTGGTTGCATGTTTTTGATTTCCTTTTCAGCCTTTTAATGCCATGAATGAAGATTCAAAAGCAGATTTCACACTAACCTGGTGTTGTGCCCCCTTTGTCTGCTGACCTAGGGGTGTGATCAGGGCTGTCCCTGACTCTGTTTGCTGTTCTCACGCTGACCCACACATTCTCCAGTTGGACCTCCCTCACCAGGTGCTCACTGAGTCGTTCCCATCTCCTCTGCAGTAAACACATTACTGCAGCGATGTACTGCTCCCAGTGATCTGTGGGTAGAACACAGTGTAAAACTAATGTAGTGATTATTCGCTTTAAAAGACCATATTGTTTACTGAAAATATGCATTACAGCATTTTGTAATTTGACAAAAATATGAGGATTGTTTGAATCTCATACTACTATACAACTGTGGAACTGAAGAAAATGCACACAGTGTGCATACAGCAAGCGTGATCTTGAATGCATGCAGATTGCAAATGCAGATTCAAGTGGCATTAAAAAAGAAGTGCCATTCTTTTTGATGAGGTGCAAAGTTTTTTAACACACAGCATCCAACAGGGACACATGACTGTAACGGCAGACATTCCATTATGTGTGTAAAGTCAAATTGGAAAAGTCAGAGTGCAAGAAACCAGATTGTGGTTTGAAAAAAATCTGTGCATTCTGCCCAATAAAACACATAAATCAGGCGCTTGGCATTTGCTGGTCATGCATAGGGTTTGGCACATTTGACCATGATTGACATGTTGAAGCCTGGTAACATGATACCCAGTAAAAGACACAGTTAAGATGCCCATTTTATTCCTACAATTAACACAACATAACTGTGGAATGGCAGCATCTCGTACCTTCCACTTTTGGATTTTACTATGGGTTTTATGGTTACGTCCTAATGTCGGCAGCTGCCACACTCTCTAATAACTCTGTCACAGAAGATGAAATACTTAATGTCAGACCTTGGGTCGTGTGTATTATGGGAACTGGGTGCTCACCCAGGCCATACATACATAATTTTTTACTGTTGTTGGTATCTTCCATTTAAGTCATTACCTTTGTGATTCAGTGTCTCTTTCTCTGACCGTACCCATATACTTTATTGAAATGTTAAACAGATAGACACATACTTTCTTAATCTCGAGGGGAACAAAATGCTTTTTAGGAATTTAGGATAATTAAACAAAATTAAATCTTTAAATATCACAACAAGAAACTTCTAACCTTGTGGTTTTTTTATGTGTCCAGTGAAATGGACACATGAAATTCATTAGGGGAAACACTTCTGTTGTATGAGATGTTTTTATTATTTCAGTACTGTACTTGTCAGTAGGACAGGATGTACAGGATATTGGCAGCAAGGCTTACTTTGCTACGCTGTGTCTAGTCCCCTTAATGAATCCATGGTCTTTAACCAGTGAATAGCTATTTGCCAGGCTAGTTTCTATCTGCAGTATTACAAGGTTGAAGTGGTGTATGTCTGTATGCCCTACCAATCCGTGGGCATTTAATGGGCGGCTGTGAAGGTGGCGATGATGGCTTTTCATCCGTTCCACTGGGACTGGAATGTTCATAAACACCTACAGTGCAGAAAAAACACATGTAAAACACATAAATACCAGGACTGCACAGTAAAACTACTAACTACTAACTGCTAATTTTCACATTTCAGCAACAGTATTGCACAACAAACAACCACATATTCGACCGCACTCTGCATTTTGAACATATTACTTTATTTTGAATTTAAATTACTGTATTTGCTCTGCTTTAAGTTTGCTGCTTTTTAAGTTTTAGTTAAGTTCAGCTGGGTGAAGGGAACTCAGTGTCACTTCTGTTTCTACTGTGTATGAGACAATAAACATCTTGAATGTTGAATCTATCAAAATGTGTTGCAGCAAATTTGCTAGTTACACACTACTCTTAGGCTCTCACTTTTAATTTCTCAGAATCCATGGTAAGGCCGGGGATTACCAGAGCTAAACAAAGATCATAAGATGTACTAAATACAATACTCCCACAGCTGCCTTTTACTTTCACTTTACTTATCTTTGTTATGATGTGCAGTATTTGCTGTAGGGAGCCTTTCTATAAACAAGATAAACTGTAAAGAAAGACCTTTAACCAAAAACAAACCACTGGATCAATGCCCATGCATTGTATTAAATTTGTATACTATTTCAGTTAGGCCAGATTGCAGATTTGCAGATTATTTTGGGAGCTTTAGGTGTGCTAAATATGCAAATAAACAGCAGCACAATATCAACAACTGTGTGGTGGAGAAGTAGGTAGCTTACACTTAATTTACAAGGTAAGATGTTACCTAGTTTAAACCATTATGTGGTGAAGATGAAATTTATGGAAAACACCTGCAGACTGTATATTATTTATTTATATACTACTTGTATGTACTTATGTAAGCCTGTGTAGCAAATTGCACACATGCATACATACGCACAATCATATGTGTGTATTTTCAGAAAGAAATGCAGAGCATCTGTGGCTTTATGGCAAATATTAAATCACTTTTCAACATTTCAACATTCACATTCAGTTTCATTTCACACCAACATGAGGGCATAGCAGGAGCTCAAACAGAAAAAAGAGGTGCTAGAGCACAACCAATATGAGAAATATTAAGGTTTTTGTTAAAATGAAATTAAATGTTAACATTTTCCAATGAAATATCAATTTCATAAAAGTAAAAGTATGCATCTGTACAGACTGTAAAGCCTCCTGAGGTGGTTTTGTGATGTGTCTACACAAATAAAACTGACCAACTGACCTAAACTGACCTGAAAATAATTATAATAGGTCCTTTTGAATGCATATTGACCACTGAAGTTAGTTTTGTACCGTGGGTGACTGAGGATAGACTTGCATAGCAAAGCGTAAACAACCAGTACAAACCAGAATTAGCATCACTTGTCAACTTTCAGGGAATCATTTTATACTCACTACTTGCATGTCCAGCCACTGACATGAGCCTGGACTCCAGGCGCATGGGGATGTTCTCACACAAAATACACATGCTCTGAAGGAAATTGCGGCAAACTGCAGAGTTGGCTAAAATGAAATACTCCAGCGTGGCTTTGATGCGTTCTGTTGCTTCTGCTGTAGAAGAGCTCATGGAGGCTTCGCTGATGCTCCACCCAGCACCACCTGGCATCATTTGGCATAACTTCAATATGATCACAGGTGACTGACTGCTAAGGATGTGGAGCAGTTCTGAGGATTCTTCAGCCAAGACAGAGTTCACATTTTCATCATCAGGGTCAACCTCTTCATCCATGACCAGACTCCATCAGCTGAAAAACAAACTATTAAACATGAAATACAAGCACATATAATAAATAATAATAATAACAATAACATCACACATTTCAAAGGGAAACTGTGCAACAAAACAAAATGACACCTAGGAGCAGCACTGGCCTTCCCTAAATGCAGAACACGTGCTTAGGGCCTCATCCTTCATGAGGGATTTTGCATTTGGATGAGCATAAACAGCACAACAAAAACGGCTTCAGGAAGGAAGACTCTGTCATTATCTATCACTC
This sequence comes from Synanceia verrucosa, assembly GCA_029721515.1. Classification (NCBI taxonomy): domain Eukaryota; kingdom Metazoa; phylum Chordata; class Actinopteri; order Perciformes; family Synanceiidae; genus Synanceia; species Synanceia verrucosa. The sequence goes on along the minus strand of CM056556.1, from coordinate 22,280,233 downwards.
ACTCAACATCTGACCAATCAGAGGAGTGCACTGGCAGGCGTTGCAAAGTGAGTGAAGAGCTGTCATGTCTGAAAGACATGAGTCAGGAGCAAGTAAGAGGAAATAAGATGAAACAAGAAAAAGTTTGTGCTTCTCTTGCAGTTGGATACTGTATATTGTTGAAATAGAACATGGTGGCACAATTTACCTGAGCTGCTACTCATTAGGAATCTATACAGTTCTTGATGGAACCCCAATAATAGCCTATATATTGCCTTCTTCAGTGAGTAACAGGCCGCCATTAACAGGCCGGCCATTAACAGGCCGCCATTAAATTAGTCAATCATTGAACATCAGATTTCACAGTGATAAAGAAAACATTCATTGTGGACCCACATTTTTTTTCAAAATATTAATAATCACAACCATAATATTTTTCTTCTTTATTAGAAAATGTCTACTCTGCACCCTAACTATGTGGATATATTATTTAAATAAGAGCTACGAACTACCATATAATGTTAAGTAACACCTTTAATGGAACTGGTTCATTTATAAGAATGTGAAAAGTACTCTGGTTTATTGTTGTATATTCTCTCTGTTTTATGCTTTGTGTATAATTTAGGTAGATTCAGTGGATTTTTAATTAAAATCAGACCACTCAGATGTGTAGTTGTGCGATCAGGAGTATATCTATCCATCAGCAGATAATAAGCAAGTGCCTTTAATAAGCACTTTTTCTCGGCGCACGGAATATACTTATACTTATATATGTAATTTTTGACGGCCATAAAAGGCTGTTCTGATAATTGCATGACGTTGTTTCTTTTTTTTAACCTCTTAATATCTGTCCTGGAAGCAGTCACAGCCAAGGTCATTTAAGATAGAGCCCGTGCTGATGGGCTCTTTAATCTGCAGACCTTCAGACAAGCTTTAGGCTGCACGAAAGAAGTAGGTCTTTTTCGTTTAGCAGTCAGCTATTATGCCAGTGATAAATAAAACAAGCACTCACCAATAACTGCTTGTCGCGGACTGTGCCTCTTTGCAGCCAGGGTGTCTGTTTATTTTAAAAACGAAACTCAAGGCAGCTTAGTAGAGTTTTACTTTCGTTTTCCTTTCGTTTTGTTTTTGTTTTTGCGCACCAGTTGCATCCAAATAGTTGTGGTCAGGTCATTGATGGGCGGAGAGTCTATGGCAAGCCGTTTTAACATTTAATCGAACCACACTCCTCTCTGTAATTGTATTTTAGATATCCATGGTTGCATTTCTCCTAGTCAAAATGTAATTTGGAATAGTCAGAATGGTCCTTAAAGATATCTGCAAAAACATTCTTACTAGTAGAAATTATATTTTAAGACATCAACAATTGAACAATTTAAGATTGTACTTGTCAAAACTAAATTTTAAATATCTAAAAGTCCTTAAAAACTGTAAAAAAAAAAAAAAAAACTGTAAGTAAGTGGCCGTTTTAACATTTAATAGCTAGACTGGATATGTATTACAGATATCTCTAATTCAATTCTTCCTAGTCAGAAAGAACATTTCAGATATCCACAATGACATTCTTCCTAGGACAAATGTCATTTTTGCCATTCATGTGTATTGGGCTTTAAATTTCAGATATCCACAATTATATTCTAGATATCTAGAATGTAATACATATCTAGTCTAGCTATTAAATGTTAAAACGGCCGCTTACAGTTTTTTAAGGATTTTTAGATATCTAAAATTCAGTTTGGACTAGAACAATGAAAGTTGTAGATCTCTTACCTACCATTTCTACTAGTAAGAATGTTATTGCAGCTCTTTAATTACCATTCTGACTAGCCAAAATTACATTTTGACTGGATTAATATTATTACTTTTGACTAGGAGTGACACTATTATGGATTTCTAAAATGTAATTACAGATAGGAGTGTGGTTTGGTTAAATGTTAAAATGGCTTACCACAGGGTGGGAACAGAGGGCCCATCATGATCAAATAAAAAAAGCAAACAGTGTCACAAAGCTGGCCAGCTTTTAAACCCACCTGCTGGGTTTCACCACACGAGTTAAAGACGGGACAGAAAGGCTCTGGTAGAGGATATATAAAGTATTCAGATCCTTCACTTCAGTTAAAGTACTAAAACCACACAATGAAAACACCACAAGTAAATGTCCTGCATTCAAAATCTTACTCAAGTAAAGGTAAGTATTGTCAGCAAAAAGTACTGATTGTGCAGTAAATTGTTCAGTGTTTTACTGGTCATTGTGAAGTTTCTAGATTAATATTATTTATGTCTACATAAATGTGTATGCAGTTGTTCATGTTTATACACTGTTGTGTATGTTTTCAGCTTTTATGCATTTCCTGCATCAATGCATTTTAAAGCTGATCAAAATTTCTTTTAAATAGTAGATTTAGAGGGAGATGGTGGAGGAATTTCTCAACATCACGTAAAGGAACACTGTGCTTCAGTATACAAATATTCAATATCAACAAGTGTAGGAAGGGGATGAAAGCCTTGAATCTGAAAAGTAACTGGCATATGCAGTCCATTAGATTACACAACATTTTATGCCATTTGATGCAGTCACTACATACTATGCAAGATCTATAATGTTGTGAATTTTGTAGTCACTGTCAAATAACAATTTAATCTGCTTTGGGTCATAGTTATGGTGCTATGTTGTTTTGAATTGGTGCTGATGGTAGTCTGGTTGATTAGCTTCATTATCTGTTTTCCCCCTTAGTGAGCACATCACTATTAAACATGATCAACTTGTCTTTGCTGTCAGACTGTGAAGCTCAGTCCTTTCAAGTAGCTGTCATCAAACATCTTCTTAAGAAGCCCACACTTGATCCAGGGGTTTTAGCCAACTATAGACCAATATTCAACCTTCGCTTTCTCTCTAAGATCCTTGAGAAAGCAGTGTGCAGTCAGCTCTGTGACTTTCTACAGAACAATAATCCATTTGGGGATATGGAGTCAGGATTTAGAAAATATATTTATTGATTTTGAAAATATCAGACACCATCTTCTTATTTAAGAGCAGGCTTAAGACTTTCCTCTTTGATAGGGCTGATCCAAGGCAGGCCCAGCTGGCTTGAATCAGTCCATAGTTATGCTGCTATAGGTCTAGACTGGGATATAGACTGGGGAACTTCTTATGACATATGACATACTGTTTCTCTCCTTCTTCATCGGGATATTACTGACTAGATTTCTTTCCTTGAGTCCTTGTGCTTTTTCATCTGAAGGGTATCCGTAGGCTGTAGGCTTATTTCAATGCCTCCATTAAGTCATTTTACTAACTCATCTTCTTCCCCAGAGCCCCTGTGCTCCCAGCTCCCAGGTGTCCGTGAGCTGAGGCTACTTGTTGAGAAGGAGGTGGTGTCATCCAGGCTTCGTCTGTCCTGATGGTGGTGAGATGGAGAAGAGGCGATGCTGCTCAGGTTGTATCTGTTAGGGTAGTGGAGAAGAGGATGTGTTTACTCTTCCTCCCTTTAACACATGCTGCAGATTAGTTTTGTGCCTCGTAGTCCCTGTGCGTTCTCATCTCACAGGTATCCATGGATCCAGTCTACCTGGTGGAGTAGTGGTTGTGCAGACCAGTCAGGCTTCATCTTCTGGTTCTGAGTGACGTGGTGGTGATGAGGTCATCCTGCGGAGGTTTCTCCTGTTTGGTGTGGTGGAGAGTAAGACGTGCTGTTCAGGCTTCTTCTGGTTGGCGTGGTGGAGAGAGGAAGACGTGCTGCCCAGGCTTCTTCTGGTTGGCGTGGTGGAGAGGACGACATGCTTCTCATCCTTTGCTGATAGCTTGATGATGCTCTTCATCCCCTTGGACACTCTCATATAATTCTATATATACACACTGTATATTAGCTGTTGTTATATTGATTTGGACATTTCCATACAATTTTGTATGTTAGTGTTAATGTGTTTTCATTGTTGTTATTCTGTACACATGGCATCTATTGCACGTCTGTCCATCCTGGAAGAGGGATCCCTCCTCTGTTGCTCTTCCTGAGGTTTCTTCCGTTTCTTTTTCCCTGTTAAAAGGTTTTTTTGGGGGAGTTTTTCCTTAGTCGATGCGAGGGTCATTTGTAAAGGACAGAGGGTGTCATATCCTGTACAGATTGTAAAGCCCAATGGGGCAAATTCATAATTTGTGATATTGGGCTATATAAATAAAGTTGACTTGACTTGACTTGACTTGTAGTTCCTTGGTGGGAAGGAGGTCATGTCATTCAGGCTTCATCTGTTTTGGTGAGGTGGAGAAGAGGCGATGCTGCTTGGGCCCTATGTGTTGGAGCAGTGGAGAGGATGACGTTTCCTCTCCCTCCCATAAAGGCATGTTACTAACTAGCTTTCTGCCTCAGAGTCCCTGTGCTTTCTCATCTCATAGGTATCCATGGGTCCAGTTTATGTGGTAGAGTAGCGATTGGGCAGCCCAGCCTTCATCTTTTGGTAGCTGCTTGACATGGTGGTGACCTGTTTGGTCTGGTGGAGAAGAGGACATGCTGCCCAGGCTTCATCTGTTTGGCATGGTGGAGAGGAGAACATGCTATCAATGCTTCGTCTGTTTGGCGTAGTGAAGAGGGGGATGTGTTGCTCAGAGGTTTTGAACATTTCTTTTTTCCTGTTAAAAGAGTTTTCTCTGAGGAGTTCTTTCTTAGTCAATATGAGGGTTGTTTGTAAAATAATAAGTTGTGACGTGAAATGGATGAAATGGAAAAATTCTTTTCATAAATATAGCGCTTATTAGACCTCATGTGTTGTCGCTCTGATTTTAGCTAAAAACCCTCATATAATTTTGTACTGAGTTCATCTGTTTACAGGTTGAATAATGTCAGATGTAAACAGCATAATTGCTTCACATCATGTGCTTGACTAAAATCTTCTGTTGTTCTGTTAAATCAATGCATTGTAGCTAAAAGTGCAAAGAGCCAATGCCTACAATAGAAGTGACATACAGTATATGGCACCTGCTCAAGCGCTGGCTGGCAGTCTGCCATGTGCCTTTGTGACTAGTCTGATAAAGATCCATTGCAAGGAAGTGGAGGACACTCTTTAAGCTATGGCTCAAATTGTGCAACTATGCAGTTTGAGTATAATCCACCCATATTAACACATCCTTTTGGCTATGATGTGATTTGTTCCACAACAAAAATGGATCACCTCAAGTCAAGGACAAACAAGATGCCCCCATCCATCTGCTCATCACCTGTCTGTCCTTGGTGAGCTACAGTTCTTTATTTGTTTATTTTTAAAAGACACCATCAGAGCTTTTACACTATGCTACAATATGTCACAATCAGCAGACTGTCTTTTTAGAGAAGCTTCAACATCTGTCTTGTGTCTTAAAAGTCACAAACTCATCATGATATGACCCAACCTATGAGCTTGCAGACTTTTCCTCCTCAGTGCTCTGACATTATCTAATTAAATTGAGTTGGCATGTGACCTATAGGAAAATGTCCCAAAAATGAATGAATGATTAATGGGTTGGAATGCAAAATATATCAAACAATTCAGAATTCAGAAAAGTAATTGTCATGTTTGGTGAAAATGAATGAAAAGCAAAATACTAAAAATAGCATGGTTTTAACATCTAAGTGAGACAAACCCATGTTTTTCTCTCGATTGATGTCAATAAACCAATAAATGATATTTTGAAACATACAAGATGAAAGCAGTGTCATGGCAATGATTCTGTATGGTTAATTTATTATTCTGTCTAATTATTATACAGCACAAGCAATCCAGGGTGTGCTTTGCACCCTCTCACTCTTTCATGACATGCCCACTTCTTTCACCTCAACACAGTGACTTGTAAACTACTCAGCTTACATGATGGAGAAGGACAGAGGGCTCCAAACACATGTGGCTCACAGAGACATAGCATGTAATCTTCAGTGCACCCAAAGCTAGTGGACAACTGATTCACTTGGGTGACTGAATTAAACTCTCTCTATAATATAATACAAACTATTGTAAGAACACAGAGCTTGGATTTTACATTTCAGGAGACTGTGTCATTCCTGAAGTTGCAGTGTTTGTTTAGAATAAGATATGCTTTTTTAATCAGGAAAGTACATCAAACATATTTGTTTTGCTTACATAGTGGTAAAATAAGTCACATCTAGGTATGCTTACATGTTCCCAAGAAATTCATAATCTGTTCTTACATGACATAATTGAAATCATATTTTTGTCATGTCATCAATATGATTTTTTAGATGAAAAAAAGTTTGTTCATGCTTGTTCATGCTTCCTTGGGATGCCTGCTATAGTTAATTTTTGTGTCAGGTTTGAGAATCACACACATAGTTTTGCTCTGTACTGTTGTATTTTCAATAAAGGTTAGCAACATAAGTGCCAAGACCACTGTCTGAAGACTAAATCCTCCTCTCATCTCATTTCTACTCAGCTAAGCACAAGAAGGGTGAGCTGGAGGCAACAAATTCCCAAACAAGAGCAAGTGCAAAAAATAATCGAGGCCATACCGTCAACTGTCATCTACCTATCAAATTTGGTACTACCAAAATATTTGAAATGGTTCAAGACTCAACTGACATTCTCACCACATTTGGCGCATTAGTGTTCCTGAATCATTGCTTTGTAAGCAAACCAGATTGAATATAAGGGGTGCAAGGACAGCACAGAGTGTGGTGGAAGACCAGTGGAGTTTGTGCCTATGGTAAGGTAGCCTCATTTTAGAAATTAGTTTACAAAACCAATTGTCTTGTAAACGTTCACTCTGTGTTTTCCTCTTATATTTTTTTCACATAAAGTGCAATATAGTTTGTGAAAGCACACGACTAAACCATTGTTTGAATAGGTTTGTGGAATACAACATTCTCCAAGAGAAAAAGTAAGGTATGTACAACTCTGGATTATTTTTGCATGTGTTAGTATTTAATCAGTGGCCTCAGATGTGTGCATCCAATTTGGAAAATATTTCAGGAAGGAACACTGTGAACTGCATATAACATAGATGTTGGTTGTTCAGAGGAGAGGAACATGGTAAAGTACAGTGTACTGATGTGTATACAATCAGTCTAAATGCTTTAACTAAGCATTACAACAATGGTAATAATCCCAAAATATATTTTGCTGTGGATGAAAAAATGCACAGAACAGCAGAGGGGCCATGGGTACTGTTCGATGACATGGACAGAAAGTATCATTCAAACATTGATAATGTTGGACATGCTTGCTCAACAGACATAAGCTGGCATCATGAGTACGGACGCAGAGATGGCCGTTTATGGCAAAGCTGCCATTTATCTCCGGAAGCCAGAGAAGGAGAGAATTGCAGCTCAATCTGCACCATTTGATGCAAAGACTGCCTGCTTTGTACCTGATGACAAGGAGGTGTATTTAAAGGCAAAAATCCTCAAGAAGGAAGGTGGCAAAGTCACTGTAAAAATCCTGAATGCTGAAGAGGTTGGTATCATGAAGTCAGAGTCAACTGGGAATCCAGTACGATCAGTTCTCATTGTGATAAATATGCTGTCCCAGGACAGGGTTGTAAAGGATGATGAAGTCCAACCAATGAACCCTCCCAAGTATGACAAGATTGAGGATGTGGCCGTGATGACCCACCTCAATGAAGCCTCTGTGCTGTATAACCTCAAAGAGCGTTATGCAGCATGGATGATCTACGTAAGACAATCTCCCAAATGAGAAAAGATAACTCTTATTTATATGTGTAAAAGACATTGAAACCGTTGAATCTCTATCATCACTTTCAGACCTACTCTGGGTTATTCTGTGTCACTGTGAACCCCTACAAGTGGCTCCCAGTGTACGATGATGAATGTGTAGCTGCCTATAGAGGCAAGAAGCGTATGGAGGCTCCACCCCACATCTTCTCTGTCTCTGACAATGCTTATCAGTTCATGCTTACTGGTGAGTCATTTCAAAAAATATATAGAATTTATCAGTATATAAGGTTTCTGTTGTAGAGAAATATTATTAATTCCTAAATAACAATACTGTAATTCCTAATAACCATTAAATCTTATCAGACAGGGAGAACCAGTCTGTCCTGATCACGTAAGTTTGATGAATTCCCATTTATATTTATTGCTTTTGTATAACATTGTGAAATATCTTTATCAGGTTATATATATTATTATCTGTCTATAACTAGTGGAGAATCTGGTGCTGGAAAGACTGTGAACACCAAGCGTGTCATCCAGTACTTTGCAACAGTTTCAGTTGGTGGAGACAAGAAGAGGGACACCTCAAAGGTGCACTACTGATTGTTACAATTCATTCATTATTTACCGATGGAATATTTTCCAAGAGAATATAATTTCCTCATATCAATTCTAAACCTGGATAATAGGGGTCACTGGAAGACCAGATTATTGCAGCCAATCCCCTGTTGGAGGCCTATGGTAATGCCAAAACTGTGAGGAATGACAACTCTTCTCGTTTTGTAAGTATGAAATGACTGATACATATGAAAGAGGTTACAGATGTGGAGGGACATTGAATATCCTTTTGTTCCAAACAGGGTAAATTCATTAGAATCCATTTTGTCCCATCTGGTAAACTGGCTGGTGCTGATATTGAGACATGTAAGTAACAATCCTTGTAGCAGATCCAAACAACTGGAATTGAGAATTGACCAAGATTTTAATTGTGAATATGTGAATATATATAGATCTGCTGGAGAAGTCTAGAGTGACATTTCAGCTTCCTGATGAGAGAGGCTACCACATCTTCTACCAGATGATGACCAACCACAAACCTGAGCTGATTGGTAAGGAAAATTGAGATGTTTAAGTTAAACTTCCTTGTGGTTTCCAGCAGAAACAAATGTATTGATGTTTTTACCCTTTTTTTTTATCTCCAGAAATGGCCCTCCTAACAACCAACCCATATGACTTCCCCATGTGCAGTCAGGGTCATCTCACTGTGGCCAGTATTGATGACAAAGTTGAACTGGAAGCCACTGATGTAGGTGATCTTCACTTCAAAATATTTAAAAGTATTTTGTGCAATAAATACAACATCAAACTGCTCTTTCAACCACATCCTCTGAAGCCAGCATGATTTGTGTGGACACATTTTTTGAACACAGAATGCCATTGACATCCTGGGCTTCACTAATGAAGAGAAAGTGAGCATCTACAAGAATACTGGTGCTGTGCTCCATCATGGTAACATGAAGTTCAAGCAGAAGCAGCGTGAGGAGCAGGCTGAGCCTGACGGCACAGAAGGTGAGTATTTAAAGTCAGTTCAAAGGGAATAGCTTGTGGACAACAGTAATAAAGTTCTTCAGCACTCTGGTTTCCGTTCAAATCATAATGGTAATCAATGAACGATTTTCAGAGGCTGACAAGGTTGCTTACTTGTTGGGTCTGAACTCTGCTGAAATGCTGAAGGCTTATTGCTATCCCAGAGTGAAGGTCGGAAACGAGATGGTCACCAAGGGACAAACTGTACCTCAGGTAAACATGAATTACAATATTACTTACATTACTTTCACTAAATAATGTTGTAGAGGGTTTCAAAAAATGCAGTGTGAGTGTTAAATTAATAAGCAATGCAATGTCGATGATCAGGATGGCACGGTGGTGCAGTAGTTAGCACTGTCTCCTCACAGCAAGAAGGTACTGGGTTCGATTCCCAGGACCTTTCTGTATGGAGTTTGCATGTTCTTGCATGTTCTCCCTGTGTCTGCGTGGGTTCTCTCCAGGTATTCTTCCTCCCACCACCCAAAACATGCAGGTTAATAGGCTTATCTAAATTGACCGTAGGTGTGTATGTGAGTGTGTGATTGTCTGTCTCTATGTGCCCTGTGATAAACTGGTGACTTGGCCAGGGTGTACCCTGTCTTTCGTCCCAGGACCCCCCCTACAAAATTACTTACATCCTTGTTTTTATTTAGGTGGTTAACTCAGTGACTGCCCTAGCCAAGTCTATCTATGAGAAGATGTTCTTGTGGATGGTCATCCGTATCAACCAGATGTTGGACACTAAACAGCAGAGGCAGTTCTTCATTGGAGTCCTGGATATTGCTGGCTTTGAAATCTTTGATGTGAGCTTCATTTAGCAGCCAGTTCTTTGCATGACAGAATTATTCTTATTACCTGCAAGTGATTATTCTTATTATTTGCCTCCTCACAGTACAACAGCATGGAGCAGCTGTGCATCAACTTTACCAATGAGAAACTGCAACAGTTTTTCAACCACACCATGTTTGTCCTGGAGCAAGAGGAGTACAAGAAGGAGGGTATTATCTGGGACTTCATTGACTTTGGCATGGACTTGGCTGCCTGCATTGAGCTGATTGAAAAGGTAGTCACATCTTTTTTATTTTATGAAATTGTTCTTAAGTTAATGTTCTGTAAAACATAATGACATAATTCTTCCCACATTTTTCAAGCCCATGGGCATCTTCTCAATCCTTGAAGAGGAGTGCATGTTCCCCAAGGCCACAGACACATCCTTCAAGAACAAGCTGTATGACCAACATCTTGGCAAAAACAAGAACTTTGAGAAGCCAAAGCCCACAAAGGGCAAGGCTGAGGCCCACTTCTCCCTGGTGCACTACGCTGGTACTGTGGACTACAATGTTACTGGCTGGCTGGACAAGAACAAGGATCCACTGAATGAGTCCGTTGTGCAGCTGTACCAGAAATCCTCAGTGAAACTGATGAGTATTCTGTATCCCCCTGTCGTTGAGGGTATGATAGTCACTACAGTACACTAAAACACATTTTTAAGGTTACAAATGTGTCCATGTAAATGTTATGTATATTTTGAATAAAAAATATGAAAAATATCAACAGAGACTGGTGGTGGCAAGAAAGGAGGCAAGAAAAAGGGTGGTTCTATGCAGACTGTGTCTTCACAGTTTAGGGTAAGTATTTTATACATATGTCCATCTTGAAACTCAATTACAATTGTGGCATTTCATGACAAGAGTCACCATTTTGCACCCACAGGAGAACTTGGGCAAGCTGATGACTAACTTGAGGAGCACTCATCCCCACTTTGTGCGTTGCCTGATCCCCAATGAGTTAAAGACTGCAGGTACATAGCAAGCATAAACTTAATAGAGTCTTTGAGGAGAGGTTTGGTTTTGTTGGTATGGTTTATTAAATTGTGTGTTGTTTTTATTGAAATAGGCAATTACGAAATATGTTTTTTACAGGTATGATGGACAATCACCTGGTGATCCACCAGCTCAGGTGTAACGGTGTGCTGGAGGGTATCAGAATCTGCAGAAAAGGTTTTCCCAGCAGAATCCTCTATGCTGACTTCAAGCAGAGGTATACATGGGTATTTTTTTAGAATGTGGATGCACATTATTAAAAGAAAATGCTAACAGTCACCATTGCCTCTAAAAGGTACAAGGTGCTGAATGCCAGTGTCATACCTGATGGCCAGTTCATTGATAACAAGAAGGCTTCAGAGAAGCTGCTTGGCTCAATTGATATTAATCATGATGAGTACAAATTTGGACACACCAAGGTAAGCAGCTTAATAGCATGGTTCACACACTTTAGTGTGTAATTGTTATTCAATTTCAGTCTGTTAAATAGAAGAGTTATAGCTTTTTATCCAGTTGTCATGAGGCTTATTGCAGATGGTTTGCCCTACACCTTGTTACAGTCCTCTATAAGGCTCCTGTGCTCTTCCCACAGTATTTCTACATATAGCATGGTATTGTGATTAAAGACAGATGTGTACAGAGTGCTGCAAACCACAGTCTCAGAGAAGCTGTCCTTCAGTCTGACACACTGTGGTCTCATCATCAGGTAATCCATGATCCAGGTCACTAGGTGTGATTCCACCCCATATCTGAAAGCTTGTTTGTCACTATAAGATTCTGGCTTGTTTTGAAGGTGCTTGATAAATCAAAGATGATCATCACAGTGCCACTCACCTTTGTCTAGACGAGATTAAGCTCTCTGTACAAGGTATAAGATGGTATCACCTATTCCCAACTTCTTCTGGTAGGTGAACTGTAGTGGGGTGAGCACTGGGGTAGGGTGGTCCAAGAACAAGGAGAAGGAGCAATTCCAGAGTCTTCATGATGTGTGAAGTCAGGGTAACTGGCTTGTAGTCATTTAGTACACTAGGGTGTGTCTTCTTGGGGACTGTGATCAGGCAGGATGAGTTCCACAGTAAAGGGACCCTCACAAATTACAGGCTCATGTTAAAGACATGCTGGTGGGGCTCCCACAGTTGAACAGCATATGCCTTGAGCATCCTTGGATACACCCTGTCCATTCCGGCTGCCTTGTTGAGGAGAAGTCTCCTCAGCTCTCTGCAAACCTGCGGTGATGGTGGGAGCAGAGGTATTTTCTGCTGTGGATGCAGCTGGTAATTTTGATGGGGTGACAACAAGGCAGCCATGAGCAGTAGATGAGGGAGAAGTGGGGATGATAGCTGTGCAATCAAGAGGAGAAGGAGGAGAATAAATAAAGGTGCACGCACAGGACTGAACAGGACTGTTTCCTCGGAGAAGTTCAACTGTCACCAGCCATTAAGCAGAGTCTTTCGGAGCCAACAATATTTCGACACATATACTTTTCCTGGTAATGAGAAAAATAATTTTCTCATTGGTACATGCTCTCTAAATTCTTTCAAGTTTAATGTTTAGTATAGTTTATAGGGCATATATACTAAATTTACATTTTCTCTTTGTTCAGGTGTTCTTCAAGGCCGGTTTGCTGGGTGTCCTTGAGGAGATGAGAGATGAAAAACTGGCATCTCTGGTCACCATGACTCAGGCTTTGTGCCGTGGTTATCTCAGGAGAAAAGAGTTTGTGAAGATGTTCGAGAACAGGCATGTAGAAAAAATAATTTTGAGTTGCACATATACAATTTATATATATATATATATATATATATATATATATATATATATATATATATATATATATATATATATATATATATAGATATATATATATATATATATGGCGGCACGGTGGTGTAGTGGTTAGCACTGTCGCCTCACAGCAAGAAGGTACCGGGTTCGAGTCCCGGGCCCGGTGCCTTTCTGTGTGAAGTTTGCATGTTCTCCCCGTGTCTGCGTGGGTTCTTTCCGGGTACTCCGGCTTCCTCCCACCATCCAAAAACTTGCATGGGGATTAGGTTAATTGGCTAATTTAAATTGACCGTGAGTGGTTGTTTATCTCTATGTGCCCTGCGATGAGGTGGCGACTTGTCTAGGGTGTACCCCGCCTTCCGCCCTAAGACAGCTGGGATAGGCTCCAGCCCCCCCGTGACCCTATGAGGATAAGCGGTAGATAATGGATGGATGGAGATATATATATACATATATATATATATATATATATATATATATATATATATATATATATATATATATATATACATATACATTATATATGTACATATATATATATGTACATATATATATATATATATATATATATATATATGTATATATGTATATACGTATATATATTTAACAACATTGTTAATAACAGTTACACTTGTCTGCAGGGATGCCATATATACCATCCAGTACAACATTCGCTCATTCATGAATGTGAAACACTGGGCATGGATGAAGGTGTACTACAAGATCAAGCCTCTTCTGAAGAGTGCTGAAACTGAGAAGGAGCTCCAAAACATGAAGGAGAACTATGATAAGATGCAAACTGACTTGGCTGCTGCCCAGGCCAAGAAGAAGGAACTGGAGGAGAAGATGGTATCTCTTCTGCAGGAGAAGAATGATCTGCAGCTCCAAGTAGCAGCCGTAAGTAAACAGTTGTGATTTTTGATGTTTTCCAATGTTGATGTGTAAAATGTCTTTTTTGAAATGTACTAGGAAACAGAGAATCTGTCAGATGCTGAGGAGAGATGTGAGGGACTTATCAAGAGTAAGATTCAGCTGGAGGCAAAACTCAAAGAAACCAGTGAAAGATTGGAGGATGAGGAGGAAGTAAATGCTGACCTCACTGCCAAGAAGAGAAAGTTGGAGGATGAATGCTCTGAGCTCAAGAAGGATATTGATGACCTCGAGCTTACCTTGGCCAAAGTGGAGAAGGAGAAACATGCCACTGAGAACAGGGTTTGTTGATAAAAATCTGTCCACTAATTCAAATATAATTATAATAAATTCAGTCAAATGACAAGATATTTCCTGCACATTTAGGTGAAGAACCTGACCGAGGAGATGGCCTCTCAGGATGAGAGCATTGCTAAGCTGACCAAGGAAAAGAAAGCCCTTCAGGAGGCTCATCAGCAGACTCTTGATGACCTGCAAGTGGAGGAAGACAAAGTCAATACTCTGACCAAGGCCAAGACCAAGCTTGAGCAGCAAGTGGATGATGTAAGTTTACAAAGACACTTAGAATGACAGGGCAAGATTCCTCTTCAACCTGATAATTAAACACTCATATGATTTGTTCAGCTTGAGGGTTCTCTGGAGCAAGAGAAGAAGCTGCGCTTAGACCTTGAGAGAGCCAAGAGAAAGCTTGAGGGTGATCTGAAACTGGCCCAAGAATCCATCATGGATCTTGAGAATGACAAGCAGCAGTCTGATGAGAAACTTAAAAAGTAAATCTTCTTTATTTTTATTTTCATAACAGCCACTCTTTAAATTGTGGGCAACTGCATCAACTCTGCATATTATCTGTAATTCTCATAGGAAAGATTTTGAAATCAGTCAGCTCCTTAGCAAGAATGAAGATGAGCAGTCAATGGGTGCTCAGCTCCAGAAGAAGATCAAGGAGCTTCAGGTGATATGTTGTGTTACACAAAACATCAGAGTTTTTATTTCCTACTTTATGCATTAAAAGTGAGAGTTTACTGAAAGTCATTACACCTACATTCAACAGGCCCGTATTGAGGAACTGCAAGAGGAGATTGAGGCTGAGCGTGCTGCTCGTGGCAAGGTTGAGAAGCAGAGAGCTGACCTCTCTAGGGAACTTGAGGAGATCAGTGAGAGGCTGGAGGAGGCCGGTGGTGCCACTGCTGCTCAGATTGAGATGAACAAGAAGCGTGAGGCTGAGTTCCAGAAGCTCCGTCGTGATCTTGAGGAGTCCACTCTGCAGCATGAAGCCACTGCTGCAGCTCTTCGCAAGAAGCAGGCTGATAGTCTTGCTGAACTGGGAGAACAGATTGACAACCTCCAGCGTGTGAAGCAGAAGCTTGAGAAGGAGAAGATTGAATATAAGATGGAGATTGATGACCTCTCCAGCAACATGGAGGCTGTTGCTAAAGCCAAGGTACAGAACATAATTCATGCTATTTAAATCCCAATTAACATTATGAATAAAATCTAGTCACTGATCTCATCTCTCCTTTCCTCAGGGAAATCTTGAAAAGATGTGCCGTACTCTTGAGGACCAAGTTAATGAGCTGAAGACCAAGAATGATGAAAATGTCCGTCAAATCAATGACTCAAGTGCGCAGAGAGCACGTCTCCTGACAGAAAATGGTATCTGCAGGTTATCAGTGAATGATCTGTTGTATATGTTATCAACAAACATAAAACAATCTAATGCATCACAACATCTTTCATACAAGGTGAGTTCAGCCGTCAAATTGAAGAGAAAGACCTTCTTATTTCTCAGCTGATCAGAGGCAAACAGGCCTTCACTCAGCAGATTGAGGAGCTGAAGAGACAAAATGAAGATGAGGTTAAGGTAAGAACCCAATAAATAGTTATAGAGTATATTGGTGTTATTCCTTTGGGATTCAGAAATGTTGTAAAGTCAATTATATTCCAGTATATATTCTTACACCAGGCCAAGAATGCCCTTGCCCATGGACTGCAATCAGCTCGCCATGACTGTGATCTGCTGAGGGAGCAGTTTGAGGAGGAGCAGGAGGCAAAGGCTGAGCTGCAGCGTGGAATGTCCAAGGTCAACAGTGAGGTGGCTCAGTGGAGATCTAAGTATGAAACTGATGCTATCCAGCGCACTGAGGAACTTGAGGAAGCAAAGTGAGTGACATTTCAACAATGAAATGGCTAGACCAAAGGTAGCATTTTAGTTCTTTATGACTACTTTGAAACAAGTGCATGTGGGCAGAATCTTGGTCTGAAAGGTGCAGCCGCTGCGTAACTTCCTTTAAATTGCATTCTTTCTTGTAGACAGCAAGGGACCACTCCTTAGTATATCTTCTTCAAAACATTGTGATGTTAATCTAGAAGTCATGGTCTCATCCTGGGGCCTTTTCATGTGGAGTTTGCACGTTCTCCCCGTGTCTGCATGGGTTCTCTCCGGCTTCCTCGCACCATCAAAAACATGCATGGGATTAGGCTGATTGGCTTATTTAAATTGCCCGTAGGTGTGAATGTGAGTGTGAATGGTTGTCTGTCTCTATGAACCAGCGACATGTCCAGGGTGTACCCTGCCTTTCACCCTAAGACAGCTAGCCCCCCCCCCCACGACCCTATATGAGGATAAGCGGTAGAAAATGGATGGATGGATGGTCTCATTTATAGTCCACGTGAGCTGACAAGATCTTTGTGTTCCAACTTAATTCCATTCAATACATTACGTGAAAGATGATTATAACACTGTGTTCGCTTGAAAATGTCTCATTCTGTTTGATTGTACTTATAAGTACCTGCTCGTGTCACAAAAACAGGATGGCATCAGTAAAAATGAATGACACAGTCCTCAATCCACCACTACAATGTCTACTTCTCACATACAGTCTATGCTTAAAACATACAACAGGAGAAAGCTGGCCCAGCGTCTTCAGGAGGCTGAGGAGCAGATTGAGGCAGTAAATTCCAAGTGTGCTTCTCTTGAGAAAACCAAACAGAGGCTCCAGAGTGAGGTGGAGGACCTCATGATTGATGTGGAGAGAGCCAATGGTCTGGCTGCCAACCTGGACAAGAAGCAGAGGAACTTTGACAAGGTATCATGGTTTACTTTGTGTGGCCAAGCTATACAAACATTGAGAAATATATGTTTTTGATGTATTAATTGTGTTATTCAGGTGTTGGCAGAGTGGAAGCAGAAGTACGAAGAAGGTCAGGCAGAGCTTGAGGGAGCACAAAAGGAGACTCGTTCTCTCAGCACTGAGCTGTTCAAGATGAAGAACTCTTATGAGGAAGCTCTGGATCAGCTGGAGACCATGAAGCGTGAAAACAAGAACCTGCAACGTGAGTTCTACATTATAACTGTTACTTTGAATTCAACTCATCGACTAATCACTATATTTTTTAATACAGGAGAAATATGGTCTCTTTTCTTGGTTCTGGTCAGAACACGTGCTGCAGCATTCTGGACCAGCTGGAGAGTCTTGCTAGACTTATTGGGGCAGCCTGATAATAATGAATTGCAGTAGTCCAGCCTAGAAGTAACAAATGTATGGACTAATTTTTCATGTTTCATGTGGACATTGAAGGACATATCTTGGTGAAAAATTACCTCTAGGTTCTTTACAGTGGTGCTAGAGGCAGGTGCAATGCCATCTAGAATAAGTAAGTCATTTGATAATTTATTTTTGACAGTTTTGGGGCCAGTTAGAATAACATCAATTTTGTATGAATTTAACAACAGGAAATTGTCAGTCATCCAGGTTTTTATGTCCTTAAGACATGTTTGGAGTTTAGCTAACTGGCTGGTTTCGTCTGGCCTGAATGACAAATATAGCTGAGTATCATCTGCATAACAGTGAAGATTTATGGAGTGTATAATTTTGCCTAAAGGAAGCACATATAAAGTGAAAAGAATTGACTCAAGCACAGAACCTTGAGGAACTCCATGACTGACTTGTGTGGAGTGCATGGAGGACTCATCATTAACATGAACAAACTGGGATCGGTCTGATAAATTGGACTTGAACCAGTTCAATGCCATTCCTCTGATGCCAATTAAATGTTCTTATCTCAGCTCAGTCTGTAGTGACTTGGGCTGGGAGCCAGAGGGTTGCTAGTTGAAGTCCAGGTCGTACCAAATTACCACTGTAATTTCCCCATTGAGGGATTGATAAAGTAATTCTTCTTCTATTTTTCTATATCTCTCTGCAGAAGAGGTCTCAGATCTGACTGAACAAATAGGTGAGTCTGGCAAGAGCATTCACGAGCTGGAAAAGACCAAAAAACAGATTGAGACAGAGAAGTCTGAGATCCAGACAGCTCTTGAAGAGGCTGAGGTATTTTTCTTTTGTTGCAAAAAAATCAAACAGTGGAAAAGAAAACTAAAGATGATTTGATGCCAGCGATAAAAAAAATAAACATTGTTTGATATTATCAGGGAACCCTGGAACATGAAGAGTCTAAGATCCTGCGTGTCCAGTTGGAGCTCAACCAGGTTAAGGGTGAAGTGGACAGGAAGCTGTCAGAAAAAGATGAGGAGATGGAGCAGATCAAGAAAAACAGTCAGAGGCTGATTGAATCCATGCAGAACACTCTGGATTCTGAGGTCAGGAGCAGGAACGATGCCCTGAGAATCAAGAAGAAGATGGAGGGAGATCTGAATGAGATGGAGATTCAGCTGGGCCATGCCAATCGCCAGGCTGCTGAGTCCCAGAAACAGCTGAGGAATGTGCAGACACAGCTGAAGGTATTGTAACATACAGTTGTTGCAGAAACAACGGTCACAGCAGTCAATATTTCCCTGATATTCTCTCATTAGGATGCACAGCTGCACCTTGATGATGCTGTCAGAGCCCAGGATGACCTCAAGGAACAAGCTGCTATGGTGGATCGCAGGAACGGTCTCATGGTAGCTGAGATTGAGGAACTTAGAGCTGCTCTTGAACAGACAGAGAGAAGCCGCAAAATTGCTGAGCAGGAGCTTGTGGACGCCAGTGAACGTGTTGGACTTCTGCACTCTCAGGTGAACAAACCAAATCTTTTTTCAATAATCGAGACTAAATAATAAATGTGAAAATCAGACATGTGATGTCTTAAGTGACTAATTACTTACAACTTTAAGAACACAAGCCTTATGAACACCAAGAAGAAGCTTGAGGCTGACCTGGTCCAGATTCAGGGTGAAGTGGATGACGCTGTTCAAGAAGCAAGGAATGCAGAGGATAAGGCCAAGAAGGCCATCACTGATGTAGGTTTAAATTTTTGTTTGCTCTTACTTTAACTGTAATGTGCTTTTTCAAGATATTTCTAATGGATATGTTATGCTGTATCCTCTAGGCTGCTATGATGGCTGAGGAGCTGAAGAAGGAGCAGGATACTAGCGCTCACCTGGAGAGGATGAAGAAGAACCTGGAGGTCGCTGTTAAGGACCTGCAGCACCGGCTAGATGAGGCTGAAAATCTGGCCATGAAGGGTGGCAAGAAGCAGCTCCAGAAACTTGAAACCCGTGTATGAAATTCATATTAAGATTTGCTCAGCTCAAACAGGACATAAATATGATCCTTACTAATTACCTTGTTTTCAGGTGCGTGAACTGGAGGCTGAGGTTGAGGCTGAGCAGAAACGTGAAGCAGATGCTGTGAAGGGTGTCCGCAAATACGAACGGAGAGTGAAGGAGCTCACCTATCAGGTACAGTCACTTTTTAATTTAACGTGTAGTACAGGTGGCATGTTGTTGTGCATGTTCTCCCCATGTCTGTGTGGGTTCTGTCCGGGTACTCTGGCCTCCTCCCACTATCCAAAGACATGCATGGGAAGGTCAACTGGCGAATCCAAATTGCCCATAGATGTGGATGTGAATGTGAATGGTTGTCTGTCTCTCTGTGTTGTCTGTCTTTACGTGCCCTGTGTTGACTTGTTCAGGGTGTACCCTGCATTTCACCCTATGATAGCAGGGATAGGCTCCAGCCCCCGCCAACCCTACATAGGACAAGCAGTTGTCAATGGATAAATGAATGAACGAATGAATGTGTGTTACAAAATTATCTGATATACTTACCATAACAAATAGTTAAACAGGCAAATATATATATTGTCGATTACAGACTGAGGAGGACAAGAAAACTGTTGCTAGGCTGCAGGATCTGGTTGACAAGTTGCAGCTCAAGGTGAAGGCCTACAAGAGGCAGGCAGAGGAGGCGGTAAGGTCAAAATATTTATTTCAAACAATGCCAGCTTGATACCATGTCATAGTAAAAGGTATTAATTGTTATTTTAACATTTAAACATTTTCCATGTCTTGTATTCCAGGAGGAGCAGGTCAACGTTCATCTGTCCAAATGCAGGAAGATCCAGCATGAGCTGGAGGAGGCTGAGGAGCGTGCTGACATTGCAGAGTCCCAGGTTAACAAGATGAGAGCAAAGAGCCGTGACTCTGGCAAGGTAAATATCTATCAATATCTATCAGTGTTATGGCAAATTTTACATTATCACAATCACCTTACAAATCATTAAATTTAAATGCTACAAAAATTGATCAAAGTGATTGTCACCTCAAGTTTATTCAAAACATCTTTTTTTCTGTTTTTCACAGGGAAAAGAAGCAGCGGAGTAAAGTTTATGTAAAGTGAATGTTCCACTGTGTTGAATCATATAATATGATTTGATGCATGCAGAAACAATAAATATTAAGCTATTGATCTCGAATTGTTTGTAATACATTCATCTCTTTGCTTACTATGAAAGGCAGTTGATGTGAGATTTGAACACTTTTTACATGAAAATCATTGCAAAAAAGCAATAGTAATATAAGCAATAAACCCTGGTATGTATATATATATATATATATATACATACGTACGTATGTATATATATATATATATATACACACATATGCGGTCCAGAAAGAAGTCTGCCTTATTTGCTCACAAAATCAACAAATATTGTCGCTATACATTACATCAAACTACATACATGTTGAAAAAAGTAAACTAGTCAGACCATATAGAATAAGAATTTATATAAATCAGGTACACTACAGACCAAGAATTTGACAAACTTGACTAGATCTTTCTGTATCACACAGTAATAGAACGGAATAATATATTTTTTTATTCATTCTAAAGGAGCTCATCAAATATTACATAATATCAGCTATTTGGGGTGTTCTGACTCTCCTCAAAAACTCTGTGCAAAGCACAAACATTTAAACGTATATTGAAAACTATGGGTGTGATGTGAGTGATAATTTCTGAAAAATCATCAATCAATCACTGTAATCTCTACTCTGTGACAATTTTAAGAGGACATTTTCAGCATGGTTTTCACACTGCAGGTTCAACACTATTGCTTACGACATTTCAGAATTATATTGCTCAATGACTGGAACCAGGTTGACATTGCATGAAGCCAAAAATGGACTTGAAACTATGTCTGCAGGCTCAGCTGAAGTGTTAATAGCCTGACATATGAGTGTGAATACCACAGACATATCTCTTACACATAAACACAAGCACTAGTTATGTATTTTTCATTATTTCCAACACAACTAGTTATATAATATTAACCGTATTGCTCAAACTGTGTATGTATATATATATATATATATATATATATATATATATACATATATATACACACACACATATATGTGTGTGTGTATATATATGTATATATATATATACACATATATATACACACATAGTTTATTTTCTTATCAAACAACATTGTGTGAAATGGATTGTAATTTATGTAAAAAAAATTAAACAAAATTAAAGCTACCTATTTTAAACAGGGATTATCACGAATTGAAGATGTGCCTTTAGCTAGTGGAAACCTGAAACATCAGATGTATATACTAGCAACAAGTGTCACTCAGACAAGCAACAGTTGTCATCCCAACCATAATTGGCATGTGACCCACATTTAACTCCTGCTTTGTAAGCAAAACAGGTAATAGAAGACAGATGAAGCCAATTTTTGTAGAGAAATGCTCTATTATGATGCTTCAGACCACAGTATTCCAAATATACAGTACTGTTATACAGTATCATATGATGTGAACAACATTGTTTCAATTAATTACATTTTCATTTTAATTACTAACTAGTTTCCCTACAAAAACTAAAGTAAGATATGAGGAAATAGTTTCATGTTAAGTAAATAAAATATGTTTGATTATATGTGGCTTTATTTAAGTCATTCACACGATATGGCTGTAGCTCAGTAAATTGCTTTCGACTCTAATGTTCATCATTCATTGCTATGTGAGTAATTTTCCTGTGTAGTACAACTTAATTACATTAAAGGTTTAAGGATAATGGTGGAATTAACACACGTAAGTAACCCCTCACAAAGAGCCAATCAACAGTTGGCAGGAAGTGAGGATCTAAGGGATACTCTGAAATAGACAGAGAGAGGTTACAAAGTTTTTGAGCAGCTGGTGAGTGCATGCAGACATTCCTTCACTAATTCACAAATCAAATAATATGTTTCCATTTGCCACGTGATGATTTATTCTGGGTGGTGCTTCTTAAAGACCTGCAGCATTGCCTGGATGAGGCTGAGAAGCAAGGAGTAGAAAGAAGTAAACTGTAAACCAAGAGCTTGTTTATATTGACCACAATAAATGAATCAAATTCAGTTGTAACTGAAAACTACAAATTTACGTAATACCACAAACTGGACAAAGAGAATAGATTAGAAATTTATTGTCACTGTCGTTAAACAATGAAAGGCAATTTAGCAGTTCTCTTTCAATTTAGCAGCACGAGAAACGTAAAATAGACAGTATATATGGCATATAAATGTAGAAGAAAGAGAAAGTAGAAGAGAATAGAATAAAAATAGTATTAAAAATCTGGTAAGTTTTGGGATGAATATGTACAAACAACAGATGGCAATGATATTCATGACAGGAATTGACTATGACAGTTATATACAGTTATTTACATTTGCAAAAACAGATGTGCAAACAGCATTGAGTGCAAAATATTACCAGGCTAAATGATCTAGTAGCTAGCTGAAGGTAAAGGTGTATAAGAGCATGACAGAGCAGTGTGAATTCCCTTTCATACTTTTGAGTAATACATTGAATAGAAAACTCTACCCAGAAACTTCACAGCTTCTCATATGTAGAACTGCTGGGATTAAAACAATTATGGGACCTAAAAAAGGGTTGACAAGAAGCTTGAGACATCCTCACTTAGATTTACTTCTTGAACAAATAGGGAAAGAGGGTAACGGAAAAGCAAAATGCTTTCAATCAATATCAGAACAACATGAAAAACAAAACACACAAAAAACTTTACATACAAAAACATTCCATCCTCAAATACTAGTTGAATATAACATCAACAAGGCATGCTGTTTTTGTACAATATAATGTACAAGTATACATAAAATAGCTGATTTAAAACATCAAGCAACAAAGGTGACTTTTATTCCTTACACAGTTGAGATATGAACAAAAATCTTGATCTAACATCACTCATGCTTGAAACACTACTGCCAAACTAAACAGGGTTGTCAATATCTAAACATTTTGGGGTGTCCTGACAACACAGCCTGATGTTACTGTGCACACTCACTCCACTCACTCTCTGCTCACAAACTCGAAAACTGTGGACTCGAATGTTGCAGTTTAAATCTCACTAATTTGCTAAGGACAATGACAGCTGATTCATGGCAGCTGCAGTTGCTTCCAATAGCGACCCTGGGTAACAGAAAAAATTCTAATTATACCAAAACTTTCACTAGTCCACTACCACATGGGTGAATTATTGTTTATTATTCTGAAAAAGCTAAAATGTTGCTCAAGTTTGCATAATTAATAGTTACAACCCTATTTAAGACCCATTCACTCTAGCTGAGTTACAAATCAGCTTCATCTTTATAATTGAGCTCATTTGGAATTCTAGATATCATGCCATCTATTATCTAAAATACTGCTTGGATAATGGTTACCCCCAAAAAGCACCGGTGAAATGTGAGATGCTAACTTTTGTAGAAATATGTAATGCTTAAAATGGAAGCCTATCTGTTTAATCATATGTGCATCAGAAGGACATCTGAAAAGTGTGGCTGAGAGGTATGTTAATAAGGTGTTAATCAATCAAGCATGTTCTGCAATTGTAAGTAATACAAAACATTGTTTTATGTGCATTCTTCCCCTTCCTGTGATGTTGATGTGATAAGTAAGACCTTACTGTCTCAAAGCCACACACAAGATGCATGTCAGAGCACCACCTGTTTCAATTGATGTCTGTCACACCACATTTGGCATGGGTCCATATTTAACCTTTGCAACGTAAGCAAGCCAGGTTGAATATAAGCAACCGAACAGGACACTGCACCGTATGGTAGAAGACCCTTGGAGACTTCAGCTAGTGGTAAGCCGATGTTCGACCTGAATTAGAGCATTTCTATGTATTGACTATAGTGTGCGAAAATAGTGTAAAATATTAATTCATCAATAACATTTGTTGAATAATATTTTGCATTCAAACTATAGGCAATAATTGAAAATATATGATACATTCTCAACAGGATTGTGGAATATAACAGCTTTTGAAAAAGAGTGGGTCAGGTATGAAAATCTTTTCAAATATCTTTAATTTTATATTTTGTATGTGAAAGATTTTTATTTTTTGTGAAAAACTTGGGTTAGTGTTAATATTCTCACAATGTAATCACCATCAATGTTATCAACATTTTTTAATTAACTCAGGTGACCTCAATTTGATATAGATTGTTTAATTACTTGAATTGAATTTGGGAATTATCTGCAGTTAGCCAAGTGGCTTGAACACATTAATCTTCAAAAAAGATAAATGACATTATTGTTATTTGGAATTACGACACAGAACTAAACTGCCATCATGAGTACGGACGCGGAGATGGCCATTTATGGCAAAGCTGCCATTTACCTCCGTAAGCCAGAGAAGGAGAGAATCGAGGCTCAATCTGCACCATTTGATGCCAAGAGTGCCTGCTATGTGGCTGATGACAAGGAGCTGTACTTGAAGGCAAAAATCCTCAAGAAGGAAGGTGGCAAAGTCACTGTAAAAGTCCTGACTACTGAGGAGGTTGGTATCATGAAGTCAGAGTCAACTGGGAATTCAGTATGATCAGTTCTCACTGTGATAAATGTCCTGTTCCAGGAGAGGACGGTTAAGGAAGCTGACGTCCACCCAATGAACCCTCCCAAATATGACAAGATTGAGGACATGGCCATGATGACCCATCTAAATGAAGCCTCTGTGCTGTATAACCTCAAAGAGCGTTATGCAGCATGGATGATCTACGTAAGACAATCTCCCTGATGAGGAAAGATTACTCTTGAGAATAGGTTTGGTTGTATGAAACATGGAATCAACTGATAAATCACTACACTCACTTTCAGACCTACTCTGGGTTGTTCTGTGCCACCGTGAACCCCTACAAGTGGCTCCCAGTGTATGATGCTGAATGTGTAGCTGCCTACAGAGGCAAGAAGCGTATGGAGGCTCCACCCCACATCTTCTCCGTCTCTGACAATGCTTATCAGTTCATGCTTACTGGTGAGTCATTACAAAAAATATGTAGAATTTATCAGTACAAGGGGTTTCTGTTGCAGTAAAACATAGTTAAATACTTTGTTTTTGATTTAACAGATAGGGAGAACCAGTCTGTCTTGATCACGTAAGTTTGTTACATTTCCATTTCCATTTACTGACTTATTTTCAAATGTCTTGATCAAATTCTTAAAAGTCTGTGTCTATACTTAGTGGAGAATCTGGTGCTGGAAAGACTGTGAACACCAAGCGTGTCATCCAGTACTTTGCAACAATCTCAGTTGGTGGAGACAAGAAGAGGGACACCTCAAAGGTGCACTACTGATTATGACAATTCAATTATTAGGCTATTTAACCAATGGAATATCTTTCCAGGAGAAATAATATAATTTTTCTCATATCAATTTTAAACATGGATGATAGGGGTCACTGGAAGACCAGATTATTGCAGCCAATCCCCTGCTGGAGGCCTATGGTAATGCCAAAACTGTGAGGAATGACAACTCTTCTCGTTTTGTAAGTATGAAATGATTTCTACATAGGAAAGAGGTCTTGTTACAGATTGTCCATGGGGTGAGGTTAAATAGCCCTTTATTTCAAACAGGGTAAATTCATCAGAATCCATTTTGGCACAACTGGCAAACTGGCTAGTGCTGATATTGAGACATGTAAGTTACAATCCTTGTAGTCGCTACAAACTACTGTAACTGAGAACTCGGCAAGATGTGATGGTTATGTGATTTTTCATAGATCTGCTGGAGAAGTCTAGAGTGACATTCCAGCTTCCTGATGAGAGAGGCTACCACATCTTCTACCAGATGATGACCAACCACAAACCTGAGCTGATTGGTAAGCAAATTGAAATGTTCAACAAAATTCAATCTACTTATAATTTTCATAAAAAACATGTAAGTATGTAAACATGTATTGATGTTTTCACTCTTTCTTCATCTCCAGAATTGGCCCTCATCACAACCAACCCCTATGACTTCCCCATGTGCAGCATGGGTCAGATCACTGTGGCCAGTATTGATGACAAAGTT
This sequence comes from Synanceia verrucosa, assembly GCA_029721515.1. Taxonomy (NCBI): domain Eukaryota; kingdom Metazoa; phylum Chordata; class Actinopteri; order Perciformes; family Synanceiidae; genus Synanceia; species Synanceia verrucosa. The sequence goes on along the minus strand of CM056556.1, from coordinate 22,253,891 downwards.
GAGCTGGAAGCCACTGATGTGAGTGATCTTCACTTCAAAACATTCAAACAAATTTTGACAAAGTTCTCTTTTAAGTTCATTTTTTAAAGTTAACATGTTTTTATATGGACACATCTTTTGAAAACAGAATGCTATTGATATCCTGGGCTTCAGTGGTGAAGAGAAATTGAGCATCTATAAAATGACTGGTGCTGTGCTCCACCATGGTAACATGAAGTTCAAGCAGAAGCAGCGTGAGGAGCAGGCTGAGCCTGATGGCACAGAGGGTGAGTATTTAAAGTCAGTTCAAAGGCAATAGCTTGGGGACAACAGTAATAATCTTCTTAAAATTATCTTTCTGTTCATATTGTGATGGAAAACACAACTGCTTGTGTGCAGAGGCTGACAAGGTTGCTTACTTGCTGGGTCTGAACTCCGCTGACATGCTGAAGGGTCTGTGCTATCCCAGAGTGAAGGTTGGAAATGAGTATGTCACCAAGGGACAGACTGTACCTCAGGTAAACATGAATTATCAATATGCTATTGTTCGAAAACAGATTACTTACCTTAATTTCACCAAATAACATTGTTAGAAAGAACAGAATGAGTCATTGAGGGTCATTTTAAATTAAATATAGTACTTTGTGTCACACATACAGTACATTTGTTCCATTTACTGCATTAAATTAAGAGAAAAATACATTATTCTATGTTTACAATATGATTGACTTGGGTCAAACAAATCACATCCTTGTTTTTATTTAGGTGAACAACTCAGTGACTGCCCTGGCCAAGTCTATCTATGAGAGGATGTTCTTGTGGATGGTCATTCGTATCAACCAGATGTTGGACACTAAACAGCAGAGGCAGTTCTACATTGGTGTCCTGGATATTGCTGGCTTTGAAATCTTTGATGTGAGCTTCATTTCCAACATTTCAGCAGCCAATTATTTCCATGGCAGAATTATTCTTGTTTCTGCAAGAGATGATGCTGATTATTTGTCTTGTCTCAGTTCAACACATTGGAGCAGCTGTGCATCAACTTCACCAATGAGAAACTGCAACAGTTTTTCAACCACACCATGTTTGTCCTGGAGCAAGAGGAGTACAAGAAGGAGGGTATTGTCTGGGACTTCATTGACTTTGGCATGGACTTGGCTGCCTGCATTGAGCTGATTGAGAAGGTAATCACGCCATTTGTGACCGCATGTTATTGTTGTTAATTTGAAATTATGTATCACATAATGACATACTTCTTCCCACCCTTTTCAAGCCCATGGGCATCTTCTCCATCCTTGAAGAGGAGTGCATGTTCCCCAAGGCCACAGACACATCCTTCAAGAACAAGCTGTATGACCAACATCTTGGCAAAAATAAGGCCTTTGAGAAGCCAAAGCCTGCAAAGGGCAAGGTTGAGGCTCACTTCTCCCTGGTGCACTATGCTGGTACCGTGGACTACAACATCTCTGGCTGGCTGGACAAGAACAAGGATCCACTGAATGACTCTGTTCTGCAGCTGTACCAGAAATCCTCAGTGAAACTGCTGGCTCTTCTGTATCCCCCCGTCGTTGAGGGTATGATATTTACTACAATACAAAAAACAATGCTGAATCAGATTTGTATACAATTTATGTCTTTTTGACAAATCATCTCAACTATAAATTATCAACAGAGACTGGTGGTGGAAAGAAGGGAGGCAAGAAGAAGGGTGGTTCTATGCAGACTGTGTCTTCACAGTTCAGGGTAAGCTTTAACACTGCAAACCTATCTTATACTGATACCTCAGTTAATACTCAAACTTCATGACAAGAGTCACCACTTTATATCAATAGGAGAACTTGGGCAAGCTGATGACTAACTTGAGGAGCACCCATCCTCACTTTGTGCGTTGCCTGATTCCCAATGAGTCAAAGACTCCAGGTAAAATCTTCTTTTAGGACAGGTTTTGTTGGTGGCGTTTACTTCAGTTTGTGCTGCTTCAAGTATTTATTAAAAGAGGCCATTAAGAAAAGTATTTTTACAGGTCTGATGGAGAATTACCTGGTCATCCACCAGCTCAGGTGTAATGGTGTGCTGGAGGGTATCAGAATTTGCAGAAAAGGTTTCCCCAGCAGAATCCTCTACGCTGACTTCAAGCAAAGGTCAGATGAATAAATACTTTAATACAAGTTTGTTGTTGACATAAATAAAATATTCACATTACAATGATCATTTATTCTCCCATTAAAGGTACAAGGTGCTGAACGCCAGTGTCATCCCTGATGGGCAGTTCATTGACAACAAGAAGGCTTCAGAGAAGCTGCTTGGATCTATTGATATTAATCATGATGAGTACAAGTTCGGACATACCAAGGTACGCAGCTTAACAGTCTGAATATTGCAGTTGAGTGTACTGGTCCATCTGTTGATTAATTATTAAACACAAGAGTATCTTGAAAAGTCAAGGACTTAAGTCACCAAATATTTAGCAGTGTCTATCTCAGTCACTATCAGTATTTTGATGCATGTTCTGATCCTGGTGCAGATCATCTGAAATGTTCCTTACATGCTCTCTTGTGCAGACACAGTAAGTTTATTTTCTCTCTTTGTTTAGGTGTTCTTCAAGGCCGGTCTTCTGGGTGTCCTTGAGGAGATGAGAGATGAAAAACTCGCATCTCTGGTCACCATGACTCAGGCTTTGTGCCGTGGTTACCTCATGAGAACAGAGTTTGTGAAGATGACAGAAAGGAGGCATGTAGAAAGAAAGCTAATTTTGAGTTCCACAGTCATGGAAATAATGAATTTCTTTGTCCATAACTGCAACTTCTTTTCCACAGGGATGCCATATATACCATCCAGTATAACGTCCGCTCATTCATGAATGTGAAACACTGGCCATGGATGAAGGTGTACTACAAGATCAAACCTCTGCTGAAGAGTGCTGAAACTGAGAAGGAGCTGCAAAACATGAAGGAAAACTATGAAAAGATGCAAACTGATCTGGCTGCTGCCCTGGCCAAGAAGAAGGAACTGGAGGAGAAGATGGTGTCCCTTCTGCAGGAGAAGAATGATCTGCAGCTGCAAGTAGCATCTGTGAGTACACATCAACACACATTGTTGATATTTTGTGTTTTTCAATGTGGATGCCTTCACGTCTGTTTTCATGAAATGTTCTAGGAATCAGAGAATCTCTCAGATGCTGAGGAGAGATGTGAGGGACTTATCAAGAGTAAGATTCAGCTGGAGGCAAAACTCAAAGAAACTACTGAGAGATTGGAGGATGAAGAAGAAATCAATGCTGAACTCACTGCCAAGAAGAGAAAGTTGGAGGATGAATGCTCTGAGCTCAAGAAGGATATTGATGACCTCGAGCTTACCTTGGCCAAAGTGGAGAAGGAGAAACATGCCACTGAGAACAAGGTTTGTCAATAATAATCTGTCCAGCAAGTGTGATTATCGTGATTTCAGTCAAATGACAAGATATTTCCTGCACACTTAGGTGAAGAACCTGACTGAGGAGATGGCCTCTCAGGATGAGAGCATTGCTAAGCTGACCAAGGAAAAGAAAGCCCTTCAGGAGGCTCATCAGCAGACTCTTGATGACCTGCAGGCTGAGGAAGACAAAGTCAATACTCTGACCAAGGCCAAGACCAAGCTTGAGCAGCAAGTGGATGATGTAAGTTTACAAAGACACTTAGAATGACAAGGCAAGATTGCTCTTGAAGGTGATGATTAAAAACTCATATGATTTGTTCAGCTTGAGGGTTCTCTGGAGCAAGAGAAGAAGCTGCGTATGGACCTTGAGAGAGCCAAGAGGAAGCTTGAGGGTGATCTGAAACTGGCTCAAGAATCCATCATGGATCTTGAGAATGACAAGCAGCAGTCTGATGAGAAACTTAAAAAGTAAAATAGCCTTGCAACTTGTATAACGATCATTCTTTTAAAAATTGTGTTCAACTGCATGAACTCTATGTACTTTTTCTGTTATTCTCACAGGAAGGACTTTGAAATCAGTCAGCTCCTCAGCAAGATTGAAGATGAGCAGTCACTGGGTGCTCAGCTCCAGAAGAAGATCAAGGAGCTTCAGGTGATGTGTTGTGTTACACAAAACATCAGAATTTTTATTTCCTACTTCATGTATTAAAAGTGAAAGTTTACTGAAAGACATTACACCTACATTTAACAGGCCCGTATTGAGGAACTGGAAGAGGAGATTGAAGCTGAGCGTGCCGCTCGTGCCAAGGTTGAGAAGCAGAGAGCTGACCTCTCTAGGGAACTTGAGGAGATCAGTGAGAGGCTGGAGGAGGCCGGTGGTGCAACTGCTGCTCAGATTGAGATGAACAAGAAGCGTGAAGCTGAGTTCCAGAAGCTCCGTCGTGATCTTGAGGAGTCCACTCTGCAGCATGAAGCCACTGCTGCAGCTCTTCGCAAGAAGCAGGCTGATAGTGTTGCTGAGCTGGGAGAACAGATTGACAACCTCCAGCGTGTGAAGCAGAAGCTTGAGAAGGAGAAGAGTGAATACAAGATGGAGATTGATGACCTCTCCAGCAACATGGAGGCTGTTGCTAAAGCAAAGGTACAAAATGCATGTCATACTATTTTAATACACAAATTAGTAGTAAATAGTAATAAATTTGATGATAAATACTGCATTCTGAATAATTTTATCACTGACCTCATCTATCTTCTCTTCCACAGGGAAATCTTGAAAAGATGTGCCGTACTCTTGAGGACCAACTTAGTGAACTGAAGACCAAGAATGATGAAAATGTCCGTCAAATCAATGACTCAAGTGCACAGAAAGCACGTCTCCTGACAGAAAATGGTATCTGCAAGTTAAAATTCAAAGATCTGATATATGTTACTGAGAAATGTAAAACATTCTAATGCACCTTGACATGTTTCACACAAGGTGAGTTCAGCCGTCAAATTGAAGAGAAAGAAGCGCTTGTCTCCCAGCTGACCAGAGGTAAACAGGCCTTCACTCAGCAGATTGAGGAGCTGAAGAGACAGATTGAAGAGGAGGTTAAGGTAAGAAAATCACACAAGAAATGTATGCTATAATTTTGTTTGTTTGAGAATAAGAATTTATATAAATTTAATTTCTTGCACCAGGCCAAGAATGCTCTTGCCCATGGACTGCAATCAGCTCGCCATGACTGTGATCTGCTGAGGGAGCAGTTTGAGGAGGAGCAGGAGGCAAAGGCTGAGCTGCAGCGTGGAATGTCCAAGGCCAACAGTGAGGTCGCTCAGTGGAGATCTAAGTATGAAACTGATGCTATCCAGCGCACTGAGGAACTTGAGGAGGCCAAGTAAGTAACATTTAAACAATTAAATGCTCAGTTCAGATGGAGCATTTTAGCATAACTTAACTGACAACTGCATTGCCTGTATCAATACTTGAAAATTTAACCTATTAATTTCCACAGATATGCTCTTCTAAATCCTTAAAAACTCATATTTTACTGTAATGGCCGAAACTTTTTTTTTTTAAAAAAGGAAAAAGCTGGCCCAGCGTCTTCAGGAAGCTGAGGAGCAGATTGAGGCAGTGAATTCCAAGTGTGCTTCTCTTGAGAAAACCAAACAGAGGCTCCAGAGTGAGGTGGAGGATCTCATGATTGATGTGGAGAGAGCCAATGGTCTGGCTGCCAACCTGGACAAGAAGCAGAGGAACTTTGACAAGGTAGTATTATTTACTTTTTGGGGTCAATCCATTCAAATAATGAAATACCTGTTTTTATTTGTCTTGATGTTGTAACCAATTGAACTATATTATTTGTGTTGTTCAGGTGTTGGCAGAGTGGAAGCAGAAGTACGAGGAGGGTCAGGCAGAGCTTGAGGGAGCACAGAAGGAGGCTCGTTCTCTCAGCACTGAGCTGTTCAAGATGAAGAACTCTTATGAGGAAGCTCTGGATCAGCTGGAGACCATGAAGCGTGAAAACAAGAACCTGCAACGTGAGTTCTACATTATATTACAGTTACAGTTACAATGAACTCGACACATGGTGTTGGAATAAAGAATTTGAAAAATACATATATCTTTCTACAGAGGAGATCTCAGATCTGACTGAACAGATTGGTGAGACTGGCAAGAGCATCCATGAGCTGGAGAAGTCCAAGAAGCAGATTGAGACAGAGAAGTCTGAAATCCAGACAGCACTTGAAGAGGCTGAGGTACTTTTGTCTTCTTGGAAAAAATGAAAATAATGGACCAATATATTAAATACGATTTGAAGTCAGAGATAACCATTTCCTTGTTTTATATTATCAGGGAACCCTGGAACATGAAGAGTCCAAGATCCTGCGTGTCCAGCTGGAGCTCAACCAGATTAAGGGTGAAGTGGACAGGAAGCTGGCAGAAAAAGATGAGGAGATGGAGCAGATCAAGAGAAACAGCCAGAGGGTGATTGACTCCATGCAGAGCACTCTGGACTCTGAGGTCAGGAGCAGGAATGATGCCCTGAGAATCAAGAAGAAGATGGAGGGAGACCTGAATGAGATGGAGATTCAGTTGAGCCATGCCAATCGCCAGGCTGCTGAATCCCAGAAGCAGCTGAGGAATGTGCAGGCACAGCTGAAGGTATTGTAACATACAGCTGTTGCAAAGACAATGGTCGAAGCAATTTGCATTTTGGCATTTAAGTCAATATTCGCCTGATATTCTCTCATTAGGATGCACAACTGCACCTTGATGATGCTGTCAGAGCCCAGGATGACCTCAAGGAACAAGCTGCTATGGTGGATCGCAGGAACGGTCTCATGGTAGCTGAGATTGAGGAACTTAGAGCTGCTCTTGAACAGACAGAAAGAAGCCGTAAAATCGCTGAGCAGGAGCTTGTGGACGCCAGTGAGCGTGTTGGACTTCTGCACTCTCAGGTGAACAAACCGAATCTTTTTTTTTCAATAATCTGATGAGACATTAAATAATATGTGAAAATCAAACGTGATGATTTAAATGACTAAATTTGTTTTAAACTTTTAGAACACAAGCCTTATGAACACCAAGAAGAAGCTTGAGGCTGACCTGGTCCAGGTCCAGGGTGAAGTGGATGACACTGTTCAAGAAGCAAGGAATGCAGAGGATAAGGCCAAGAAGGCTATCACTGATGTGGGTTTAATTTTGTTTGCTCTTACTTTAACTGTAATGTGCTTTTCAAGATATTTCTAATAGATATGTTATGCTGTCTCCTCCAGGCTGCTATGATGGCTGAGGAGCTGAAGAAGGAGCAGGATACTAGCGCTCACCTGGAGAGGATGAAGAAGAACCTGGAGGTTGCTGTTAAGGACCTGCAGCACCGCCTGGATGAAGCTGAGAATCTGGCCATGAAGGGTGGCAAGAAGCAGCTCCAGAAACTTGAGTCCAGGGTAAAACAGTCATGCACTGTCAAACAAATGTAAAAAAAAAAGATGGATTCTAAATATTATATTCATTTTGGAAGGTGCGTGAGTTGGAGGCTGAGGTTGAGGCTGAGCAGAGACGTGGAGCAGATGCTGTAAAGGGTGTCCGCAAATATGAGAGGAGAGTGAAGGAGCTCACCTATCAGGTACAGTCATGTTGATGGTTAACATACAAATCAACAAATGAACAGTACTGGTGAAACATTTGAAGATACAAATTTATTTTCTATCACAGACTGAGGAGGACAAGAAAAATGTTACCAGGCTGCAGGATCTGGTTGATAAGTTGCAGCTCAAGGTGAAGGCCTACAAGAGGCAGGCAGAGGAGGCGGTAAGGAGAATTTTTTTGACAAAAATCTGTAGTTATATTCCAGAATAATTTTATGCAAACAAAGCATGTTCTTTGCATCTGATCATTTGCTGAAATGTGAAGCATTAATTTCTTATTCACCATAATTTTTGAGTAATATCGTCTACCACACCTGAGCCATCGAAAACCAAAATTGGTGTCACGACATAGAGAGGTTTGAGATTTAATTATGTATTGTCTCTTACATTCATTATTATAATTAGATAAAATTTGGAAAACAAGAACTGATACCCAAAAGTAAGAACATTAAGCAAATTGGACATTGTAATTAGCAAATACAATATAGTGTAATATTTGATTAGTTTTATGAGAACAATGTGAACAAATGATAGTCAGCTATCAAACACACTAGCTATACCATTATAGAGCATAATTTGTGATTTTGTCAAAAACTACTGTCATATTCATGTTGTATATGTAATAATGACAAACAGATTAATACATACATGTTTAAGATGTACATTACCTTTAAGCATATATATATATATATACAGTCATGGAAAAAATTATTAGACCACCCTTGTTTTCTTCAATTTTTTTGTTCATTCTAATATCTGGTACCACTAAACGTATAATACAATGAACACAACAAAAAATGCAGCTGGTCACATAATACTTTATGTCCTATTTGACATTCTTAAGCTTAATTGATTCCCAGGGTATATAATAGGCCATTTCATGTCACAAGCAGCACTGCACATGCAAAGGCCTAGAGTGGTTTCCTGCTTACATTCAAGCCGTAGCACAACTCAGAAGTTGTCAGCTCTCACATAATGCCTAAAACAAAAGAATTATGTGAAGCAACAAAGGCAGCCATCTTGGCACTGCTGGAAATTGGCATGAGTGAGAGACAGGTAGCGAAAAACTGAAGATCTCCAAGACAGCCGTTCATTACAACAAAAAAAAACAAGCTGAACATGGCACTACCAAATTGCTACCTGGCCGTGGCAGGAAACGTCTTTCTACCCCACGAGATGACCGTGCACTCATCCGTTCCTGTGTCAGGAATCGTCGTCAGACCTCCAGGGACCTTAAAAATGAGTGGGCACTGTCGAGAAATGTGACTTGCTCGGCAAGGACAGTTCGAAACCGACTTGTTGAAGCTGGTTTGAAGTCACACAGAGCACGCAAGAAGCCCTTCATCAATGAAAGGCAGAGGAAGGCCCGGTTACTCTTTGCTCGAGACCACAAGGATTGGACTGTTGATGATTGGGCTAAGGTTCTCTTCAGTGATGAATCCAATTTTGAATTGATGCCCACTCCAGCCAACTTACTGGTTAGGAGGAAGCCTGGAGAAGCTTACAACCCAGACTGTCTTGCCCCTACAGTAAAACATGGGGGTGGATCAGTCATGATCTGGGGTTGTTTCAGTCTGAGTGGAACAGGGCAAATGCAATTGTGTGAAGGCCGAATGAACCAGGTCAAGTACAGGACTACCCTTGAAAACAGTCTTCTTCCATCAGCTGGAAAAGTCTTTCCTGCCTCGAATGACTGGATTTTCCAACAAGACAATGCCCCTTGCCACACGGCAAGGTCAGTTAAAGCCTGGATGGAGAACCACAACATTCGCACCATGCCTTGGCCTGCCCAATCACCAGATCTTAATCCAATTGAAAACCTGTGGAAAATCATCAAACTCAAAATGGAGAACCACAAGCCCAAAAACAAAGAAAATTTGTTTGAATTTGTCCAACAGGAATGGGCTGCTGTGACAGCAGAACAATGTCAGAAGCTGGTGGAGAGCATGCCAAGACGCATGGCTGCAATCATCAAAAACAATGGTTATGCAATCAAGTATTAACTCTTATGTGTATCATGTGTTTAAAGCAAACAGAAAAGAAAACATGGAATGCTTAAAAGTAGTGTTTTTGGCGGTACAATGCCATAGCTATTGATGTAAGAATTTAAGTAATTTTGGTTATTATCAAGAAAACCATGGAAAATGAATAATCCTTAGTTCTTAAATTAAACTCTCATGAGCTATTTTTGTTGTTATCATTATAATTGTCCAAACAAATGTACCTTTAGTTGAGCCAGGCATTAAAATTAACAAGAAATTGAAGAAAACAAGGGTGGTCTAATAATTTTTTCCATGACTGTATATGTTCTAGGAGGAGCAGGCCAACGTTCATCTGTCCAAGTGCAGGAAGATCCAGCATGAGCTGGAGGAGGCTGAGGAGCGTGCTGACATTGCAGAGTCCCAGGTTAACAAGCTGAGAGCAAAGAGCCGTGACTCTGGCAAGGTAAATGTACATCCATTTCAGCTAAATGCACGTCATGCAGTAGAACTAGAGTTAAAAACAGACAAAACCTTTACTGTGTATGATGTGTATGTAGCAACATATCAAATGCACTTTACGTATTAATTATTTTTTTCTTTTTTAGCAGGGAAAAGAGGCAGCTGAGTAAACCACTTCAGCTGATGGGCTGTTTCTGATCATACAATATGATGTGAAATATACCACAATAAAATAATTTTTGAACTTAAATTGCCTTGTTTGTGTTATTTAGATCTGTCTCTTCCGAGAGATCAAATGTGAAATTTGGATAATTTTTGAGAAAAATTCAATATTCAAAAATTTTTAGTTGAATGGCTGGCTCGATCATAATATCACTGTATGCTTTTATTGAGATGCTGGTATGGGCTGTTTTAAAGTAATATACATATGTAATACAACCATAATCAACATTTGAGGACTGTGGCATGCGAAACAAGTGAGCATGCCTGCAATATGCAAATATAAATAGATCCTGAGCATAGGCAAAGGAGAGGAGAGGAAAGCCTAGACAACAAGCACTTCATTATCAAGAATGTCTCAGAACATTTTTAGATTCCTAAGGAGTCTGGAAAAACTGAGGAAAAAGGGTTTTTCACTCATAATAATGCAATCTCAGCATAAATACCAAGAGGGGCTCACATTTGGCCATTATCAAAATGCATTCAGCTGTAGAACATGAAGTTGAAGTATCTGAGAGAAAAGAAGTATTTGTTCAATAGCCATGTTAAACATAAAACACATTCCAGCTCTTCAGAGACGAATCAACTTCCACACTGATCCATCTATCCATCCATTTAATGCATGTGTATGGATCCTGTTTAAGCATGTGAGCATAAGCATGTAAAATAAGATAAAAGATTGAAATATATTTATGATTGAATCAACTGAAAAATAAAACCTGTTCAGAAAAATAGAACCCAGATGCATCATTAAATCAGTATACCCTCTGCAAAATGAAGAGGATGTTGAAAAGCCTTAAATAAAATTAAATTGAAGTAATGATTAAGCAAAATATCAAGACCTGACCATAAATGAAACCTGAAACATCAGACGATATGATTGCAGCATATGTTTTATGTCTGCCTGGTTGCCTTACCACTTTGGGGAGTATACCATATTTAACTTCTGTGGCGTCATCAAAACCCGATTCAATATCAAGCCTCCTTGAGAACACGAAGGCACAGAAGTCCTGTCAGTTGACCGCTTGAGGTAAGACTTCTCTTAACCTTGACAACAATTGAATGTGTTCCTTATTTAAGAAATAAATCATGTTAATAGAAACATTTATTTGGTGAACCTTGTTTTTACACTCTAAACAACAAAAACTGTTTTGAACAGGATTGGTGAATACTATCAACAGAGAGGTGGTCAGGTAAGGACAACTTTGAACTTTTGTTCTCTGTAATTGTTCAGTACATAAATACAAAATATGTTGCATTCATTAAACATCTGCAGTTATTCAACCAAAAATTTTGACAAATGTCTGCAGTTCTTCAGTCAAACATTTTAATAGAGGAGACACAATAAGGATGATAGTTGTCCCACACTCACTCTACCTTTTTCATGTCTGATTATACTTCCTCTACAAAGTTGAAACACTTTGAATGGAATGATAACTTACTTTATCTGGAGTACTTTCAGTACTCATGCTTTTTCTGTCCATTTGTAAAACATGCTGACAATTAATTACAAATACAGTAATTTTCGAAATTAAACAGGTACTTGTACTTAAAGAGAATTCTCTGGGTGTATCACCAATAGAACTAAGATATAAATACAAATAGAAATATACAAATGTCAGTAACTATGAAGTCAAAGCCCACCTGTAAAAATGCAAGGACATGACTTCAGTATGGATGCTTACGATACAGCAGACATTCAAGTGCTGATTAAATACATGGACTTTATCCAACAGCATCAACCGGCAAGATGAGTACGGACGCGGAGATGGCCGTTTATGGCAAAGCTGCCGTTTACCTTCGTAAGCCAGAGAGGGAGAGAATTGAAGCTCAGTCTGCACCATTTGATGCTAAGAGTGCCTGCTATGTGGCCGATGACAAGGAGCTATACTTGAAGGCAAAAATCATCAAGAAGGAAGGTGGCAAAGTCACTGTAAAAATCCTGAATACTGAGGAGGTTGGTATCATGAAGTCAGAGTCAACTGGGAATTCAGTATGATCAGTTCTCATTGTGATAAATGTCCTGTTCCAGGAGAGGACAGTAAAAGAAGATGACGTCCACCCAATGAACCCTCCCAAGTATGACAAGATTGAGGACATGGCCGTGATGACCCATCTCAATGAAGCCTCTGTGCTGTATAACCTCAAAGAGCGTTATGCAGCATGGATGATCTACGTAAGACAATCTCCCTGATGAGGAAAGATTACTCTTGAGAATAGGTTTGGTTGTATGAAACATGGAATTAACTGATAAACTACTACACTCACTTTCAGACCTACTCTGGGTTGTTCTGTGCCACCGTGAACCCCTACAAGTGGCTCCCAGTGTATGATGCTGAATGTGTAGCTGCCTATAGAGGCAAGAAGCGTATGGAGGCTCCACCCCACATCTTCTCTGTCTCTGACAACGCTTATCAGTTCATGCTTACTGGTGAGTCATTACAAAAAATATGTAGAATTTATCAGTACTGAGGGTTTCTGTTGCAGTAAAGAGTTAAATCCTTTTTTTATTCAACAGACAGAGAAAACCAGTCTGTCTTGATCACGTAAGTTTGTTATATTTACATTTATTGACTTATTTTCAAATATTTTGATCCAATTTTTAAAAGTCTGTGTCTATACCTAGTGGAGAATCTGGTGCTGGAAAGACTGTGAACACCAAGCGTGTCATCCAGTACTTTGCAACAATCTCAGTTGGTGGAGAGAAGAAGAGGGACACCTCAAAGGTGCACTATTGATTATTACAATTCATTTATTAGGCTATTTACCAATGGAATATCTTTCCAGGAGAAATAATGTAATTTTTCTCATATCAATTTTAAACATGGATGATAGGGGTCACTGGAGGACCAGATTATTGCAGCCAATCCCCTGCTGGAGGCCTATGGTAATGCCAAAACTGTGAGGAATGACAACTCTTCTCGTTTTGTAAGTATGGAATAATTTCTACATATGAAAGAGGTCTCGTTACAGATTGCCCATGGAGGTTAAATATCCTGTTATTTCAAACAGGGTAAATTCATCAGAATCCACTTTGGCACGACTGGCAAACTGGCTAGTGCTGATATTGAGACATGTAAGTAACAATCCTGGTAGTAGATACAAAGTTGTAACTGAGAATTGGCCATGATGTGACTCATGTATATGTGACTATTTATAGATCTGTTGGAGAAGTCTCGAGTGACATTCCAGCTTCCTGATGAGAGAGGGTACCACATCTTCTACCAGATGATGACCAACCACAAACCTGAGCTGATTGGTAAGCAAATTGAAATCCATCCATCCATCCATGGCACCCCACAAACTGAAATGTTCAACAAAATTAAATCTTCGTACAGTTGTCATGAGAAATATGTACAGTATGTATGTAAACATTTATTGAGGTTTTCACTCTTTCGTCGTCTCCAGAACTGGCTCTCATCACAACCAACCCCTATGACTTCCCCATGTGCAGCATGGGTCAGATCACTGTGGCCAGTATTGATGACAAAGTTGAGCTGGAAGCCACTGACGTGAGAGATCTTCATATTTTTTTTACCTTAAATATAACATCAAAACTGGTCTTTCAAGTGCATTTTTAAAGTGATCATGTATTTATGTGGACACATCTTTTGGAAACAGAATGCTATTGATATCCTGGGCTTCAGTCATGAAGAGAAATTGAGCATCTACAAGAACACTGGTGCTGTGCTCCATCATGGTAACATGAAGTTCAAACAGAAGCAGCGTGAGGAGCAGGCTGAGCCTGACGGCACAGAGGGTTAGTTTAATATTAGCTCAAAGGCAATACCTTAGGAAGAACAGGAATGGTGTGTTTGACTTCCATTCATATCATGATGGAAAGCACTTTCACTATTTGCAGAGGCTGACAAGGTTGCTTACTTGTTGGGTCTGAACTCTGCTGACATGCTGAAGGCTCTCTGCTATCCCAGAGTGAAGGTCGGAAATGAGTATGTCACCAAGGGACAGACTGTACCTCAGGTAAACATGAATTATCAATATCCAGATTTCACCAAATGATGTTGTACATGGTTAGGAACAAAGAAATGCAGTGTGAGTGTTCAATTTATTAGTGTTAGATACTGAATGCTAAAGGCAGAATGAGTTGCGAGTCATCTTGTATGAAATATGTTCGACATAAATATTTGCCATGTATTGCATTACATTAGGAGAAAAATACATTATTCTGTTTACCATATGATTAATTTGGGTCAAACAAATCACATCCTTGTTTTTATTTAGGTGAACAACTCAGTGACTGCCCTGGCCAAGTCTATCTATGAGAGGATGTTCTTGTGGATGGTTCTCCGTATCAACCAGATGTTGGACACTAAACAGCAGAGGCAGTACTACATTGGTGTCCTGGATATTGCTGGCTTTGAAATCTTTGATGTGAGCTTCATGTCCAACATTTCAACAGCAAGTTATTTTCATGACAGAATTATTTTTGTGCCTGCAAGAGATGATGCTGATTATTTGTCTTGTCAGTTCAACACATTGGAGCAGTTGTGCATCAACTTCACCAATGAGAAACTGCAACAGTTTTTCAACCACACCATGTTTGTCCTGGAGCAAGAGGAGTACAAGAAGGAGGGTATTGTCTGGGAGTTCATTGACTTTGGCATGGACTTGGCTGCCTGCATTGAGCTGATTGAAAAGGTGAAAACCGTTTGCCATTCTTTGAATTTGGTTTTATTTTAACTTGATGTAGATAGATAGATATTTTATGAATGCAGAGGGAAAAATGTATCACATGTTGACATAATTATTCCCACTTTCTTCAAGCCCATGGGCATCTTCTCCATCCTTGAAGAGGAGTGCATGTTCCCCAAGGCCACAGACACATCCTTCAAGAACAAGCTGTATGACCAACATCTTGGCAAAAACAAGGCCTTTGAGAAGCCAAAGCCTGCAAAGGGCAAGGCTGAGGCCCACTTCTCGCTGGTGCACTACGCTGGTACTGTTGACTATAATATCACTGGCTGGCTGGACAAGAACAAGGATCCACTGAACGACTCTGTTGTGCAGCTATACCAGAAATCCTCAGTGAAACTGCTGGCTCTTCTGTATCCCCCCGTCGTTGAGGGTATGATAGTCACTACAGTACACTAATAATAATAAAAAAATTTTAATGTTTTAAATGTTGTATGTTTTCACTGTGGGTTAAGTGTCTCTCTGACAAATTTAAAAAAAATGATCAACAGAGACTGGCGGTGGCAAGAAGGGAGGCAAGAAGAAGGGTGGTTCTATGCAGACTGTGTCCTCACAATTTAGGGTAAGCTTCAACATATCTTATATACCCCAGTTTATACCACAACTCACAAGTATTACATGTTATAATAACACTTACCATTTTACATCCACAGGAGAACTTGGGCAAGCTGATGACTAACTTGAGGAGCACCCATCCTCACTTTGTGCGTTGCCTAATTCCCAATGAGTCCAAGACTCCAGGTACATCGAGTCTTTGAGGAGGGGTTTTGTGTGTGGTGCAGCATCACCTATTTATTGAAAAAAGTAATTAAGAAAAGTATTTTTACAGGTCTGATGGAGAATTACCTGGTCATCCACCAGCTCAGGTGTAACGGTGTGCTGGAGGGTATCAGAATCTGCAGAAAAGGTTTCCCCAGCAGAATCCTCTATGCTGACTTCAAGCAGAGGTATACATGGATATTATTTTTTAAAAATTTGATGCACATTATGAAAACAAAATGCTCACAATGACCATTTCCTCTTAAAGGTACAAGGTACTGAATGCCAGTGTCATCCCCGAAGGCCAGTTCATTGACAACAAGAAGGCTTCAGAGAAGCTGCTTGGATCAATTGATATTAATCATGAAGAGTATAAATTTGGACACACCAAGGTAAGCAGACTGCTTTTCTTATTGGTTGAAAAAATTATGTTCATTCGTCTTTTTTAGTTGCATAGGCAAAATGTCTTTGTCCATTTATTTTACAGGGTGTGATGTACTGATCATATATTCATTTTTATTTTTTGGATGTTTAGGTGTTCTTCAAGGCCGGTTTGCTGGGTGTCCTTGAGGAGATGAGAGATGAAAAACTGGCAACTCTGGTCACCATGACTCAGGCTTTATGTCGCGGTTACCTCATGAGAAAGGAGTTTGTGAAGATGATGGAGAGGAGGCATGTTGAGAACAGCTCATATTTAATCATAAAGTAGCAAACACATGCAACACTGTCCATAACAGCATAACAACATCTTTTTCACAGGGAAGCCATTTATACCATCCAGTACAATATTCGTTCATTCACAAATGTGAAACACTGGCCATGGATGAAGGTGTACTACAAGATCAAGCCTCTGCTGAAGAGTGCTGAAACTGAGAAGGAGCTGCAAAACATGAAGGAAAACTATGAAAAGATGCAAACTGATTTGGCTGCTGCCCTGGCCAAGAAGAAGGAACTGGAGGAGAAGATGGTATCTCTTCTGCAGGAGAAAAATGATCTGCAGCTCCAAGTAGCAGCCGTAAGTACACATCAACAGGCGGTTTTATTTTGTCATGTTTTTCAATGTTGATGCTGATGTTATTTTCATAAAATGTATTAGGAAACAGAGAATCTGTCAGATGCTGAGGAGAGATGTGAGGGACTTATCAAGAGTAAGATTCAGCTGGAGGCCAAACTCAAAGAAACTACTGAGAGACTGGAGGATGAAGAAGAAATCAATGCTGAACTCACTGCCAAGAAGAGAAAGTTGGAGGATGAATGCTCTGAGCTCAAGAAGGATATTGATGACCTCGAGCTTACCTTGGCCAAAGTGGAGAAGGAGAAACATGCCACTGAGAACAAGGTTTGTCACTAATCATCTGTCCAGCAAGTGTGATTATCATGATTTCAGTCAAATGACAAGATATTTCCTGCACATTTAGGTGAAGAATCTGACCGAAGAGATGGCCTCTCAGGATGAGAGCATTGCTAAGCTGACCAAGGAAAAGAAAGCCCTTCAGGAGGCTCATCAGCAGACTCTTGATGACCTGCAGGCTGAGGAAGACAAAGTCAACACTCTGACCAAGGCCAAGACCAAGCTTGAGCAGCAAGTGGATGATGTAAGTTTACAGAGACACTTAGACTGACAAGGCAAGATTGCTGTTGACAATTAAAAACTCATATGATTTGTTCAGCTTGAGGGTTCTCTGGAGCAAGAGAAGAAGCTGCGTATGGACCTTGAGAGAGCCAAGAGGAAGCTTGAGGGAGATCTGAAACTGGCTCAAGAATCCATCATGGATCTTGAGAATGACAAGCAGCAGTCTGATGAGAAACTTAAAAAGTAAAATAGTCTTGCATTTTGCATAATGCCCATTCTTTTAAAAATGTGTTTGACTGCGTGACCTTTCTCTATTATTTTCACAGGAAGGACTTTGAAATCAGTCAGCTTCTCAGCAAAATTGAAGATGAGCAGTCACTGGGTGCTCAGCTCCAGAAGAAGATCAAGGAGCTTCAGGTGATGTGTTGTATTACACAAAACATCAGAGCGTTTATTTCCTACTTCATGTATTAAAAGTGAAAGTTTACTGAAAGACATTACACCTACATTCAACAGGCCCGTATTGAGGAACTGGAAGAGGAGATTGAGGCTGAGCGTGCTGCTCGGGCCAAGGTTGAGAAGCAGAGAGCTGACCTCTCTAGGGAACTTGAGGAGATCAGTGAGAGGCTGGAGGAGGCCGGTGGTGCAACTGCTGCTCAGATTGAGATGAACAAGAAGCGTGAGGCTGAGTTCCAGAAGCTCCGTCGTGATCTTGAGGAGTCCACTCTGCAGCATGAAGCCACTGCTGCAGCTCTTCGCAAGAAGCAGGCTGATAGTGTTGCTGAGCTGGGAGAACAGATTGACAACCTCCAGCGTGTTAAGCAGAAGCTTGAGAAGGAGAAGAGTGAATACAAGATGGAGATTGATGACCTCTCCAGCAACATGGAGGCTGTTGCTAAAGCAAAGGTCAGAACATAAGTCATGCTATTTCAGTACACAGATGATTACATGAGGTAATTATTATCATGAATGAAATTTGATCACAGACCTGATCTCTCTCCTCCTCAGGGAAATCTTGAAAAGATGTGCCGTACTCTTGAGGACCAATTTAGTGAACTGAAGGCAAAGAATGATGAAAATGTCCGTCAAATCAATGACTCAAACGCACAGAAAGCACGTCTCCTGACAGAAAATGGTATCCACACAGTCAGTGAGCAGTATGTTGTTTATGTTTTTGAGAAATGTAAACCAAAAGTTAATGTTTTGTGACATATTTTACACAAGGTGAGTTCAGCCGTCAAATTGAAGAGAAAGAAGCTCTTGTCTCCCAGCTGACCAGAGGCAAACAGGCCTTCACTCAGCAGATTGAGGAGCTGAAGAGACAGATCGAAGAGGAGGTTAAGGTAAGGAACTATTAAGAAAGTTTGTTATAGTAGTAGTCGTTTGGGAATCAAAATTCATGTAATATGTCTTACACCAGGCCAAGAATGCTCTTGCCCATGGACTGCAATCAGCTCGCCATGACTGTGATCTGCTGAGGGAGCAGTTTGAGGAGGAGCAGGAGGCAAAGGCTGAGCTGCAGCGCGGAATGTCCAAGGCCAACAGTGAGGTGGCTCAGTGGAGATCTAAGTATGAAACTGATGCTATCCAGCGCACTGAGGAACTTGAGGAGGCCAAGTGAGTAACATTTAAAGTATTAAAATTGCCACTTCAGAAGCAGCATTTTAGCAGAACTGCATTGCTTTAATCGATCCTTTCAAACTCCAACTGCCTTTAGGTTCAGCATTTTAAGTAGAGGCAAAGATTTTGCTGCTCTGATTTAATGTGTCATGTAGATCCTCAAAATATATTATCATGATGGCCCAAACATGAGACAACATTAATTATAAATTGGCCATGCATCCCTTTTTCCAACGTTCATTTTTTGAAAATATGACTTGCAACTCTAAGGATATTATAAATTTAACACTGTGCCTGGGAATGGCACAAGTGGTCACTGGGAAGTAAAATCTGACCTTCGTTTTTTTTTTTTTTAAAAAAAAGGAAAAAGCTGGCCCAGCGCCTTCAGGAAGCTGAGGAGCAGATTGAGGCAGTGAATTCCAAGTGTGCTTCTCTTGAGAAAACCAAACAGAGGCTCCAGAGTGAGGTGGAGGACCTCATGATTGATGTGGAGAGAGCCAATGCTCTGGCTGCCAACCTCGACAAGAAGCAGAGGAACTTTGACAAGGTAGGATTTCTTACTTGTTAGGCCCAGCCATACAAACAACAAAACATACAGTTGTTATCCTCTTAATTGCTACATATGTAAATTGAACTGTTTCATTCAGGTGTTGGCAGAATGGAAGCAAAAGTACGAGGAGGGTCAGGCAGAGCTTGAGGGAGCACAGAAGGAGGCTCGTTCTCTCAGCACCGAGCTATTCAAGATGAAGAACTCTTATGAGGAAACCTTGGATCAGCTGGAGACCATGAAGCGTGAAAACAAGAACCTGCAACGTGAGTTCTACATTACAGTTACAGTTACAATTAACTTGACACATGGATATGTGCGAGAATAAATATGTCTACATGACATTTTAAGATTTGATATAAAACACTTTTTTTTTTCCACAGAGGAGATCTCAGATCTGACTGAACAGATTGGTGAGACTGGCAAGAGCATCCATGAGCTGGAGAAGTCCAAGAAGCAGATTGAGACAGAGAAGTCTGAGATCCAGACAGCACTTGAAGAGGCTGAGGTATTTTCAATTTCGATGAAAAAAATGAAAATAATGGACAAAAATAATAAATACTATGAAAAGATTCAGAGGTAAATATTTAATTTTGTTGATATTGCCAGGGTACTCTAGAGCATGAAGAGTCTAAGATCCTGCGTGTCCAGCTGGAGCTCAACCAGATTAAGGGTGAAGTGGACAGGAAGCTGGCAGAAAAAGATGAGGAGATGGAGCAGATCAAGAGAAACAGCCAGAGGGTGATTGACTCCATGCAGAGCACTCTGGATTCTGAGGTCAGGAGCAGGAACGATGCCCTGAGAATCAAGAAAAAGATGGAGGGAGACCTGAATGAGATGGAGATTCAGTTGAGCCATGCCAATCGCCAGGCTGCTGAGTCCCAGAAGCAGCTGAGGAATGTGCAGGCACAGCTGAAGGTATTGTAACATACAGCCATTGCAGAGACAATGGTCACAGCAGTTTGCATTTTGGCATTTAAGTCAAAATTTCCCTGATATTCTCTCATTAGGATGCACAACTGCACCTTGATGATGCTGTCAGAGCCCAGGATGACCTCAAGGAACAAGCTGCTATGGTGGATCGCAGGAACGGTCTCATGGTAGCTGAGATTGAGGAACTCAGAACTGCTCTTGAACAGACAGAAAGAAGCCGCAAAATTGCTGAGCAGGAGCTTGTGGACGCCAGTGAGCGTGTTGGACTTCTGCACTCTCAGGTGAACAAACTGAATATTTTTTTTTCAATAATCTGATGAGACTTTAAACATGTGAAAAGCAGACTTTGGACTTAAATTACTGACTTAAAAACTAAATTTGTTTTAAACTTTCAGAACACAAGCCTTATGAACACCAAGAAGAAGCTTGAGGCTGACCTGGTCCAGGTCCAGGGTGAAGTGGATGACACTGTTCAAGAAGCAAGGAATGCAGAGGATAAGGCCAAGAAGGCCATAACTGATGTGGGTTTAATTTTGTTTGCTCTTACTGTAATGTGCTTTTCAAGATATTTCTCATGGATATGTTATGCTATCTCCTCCAGGCTGCTATGATGGCTGAGGAGCTGAAGAAGGAGCAGGATACTAGCGCTCACCTGGAGAGGATGAAGAAGAACCTGGAGGTTGCTGTTAAGGACCTGCAGCACCGCCTGGATGAGGCTGAGAATCTGGCTATGAAGGGTGGCAAGAAGCAGCTCCAGAAACTTGAGTCTAGGGTAAAAAAAATCCTGCACTATCAAACAAATGTAAAAAAAAAAAAAAAATAGATGGATTCTAAATATTGTATTCTTTTTGGAAGGTGCGTGAGCTGGAGGCTGAGGTTGAGGCTGAGCAGAGACGTGGAGCAGATGCTGTGAAGGGTGTCCGCAAATATGAGAGGAGAGTGAAGGAGCTCACCTATCAGGTACAGTCACATTGACGATTAACATACAAATCAACTTAACCTACTTATTACTAAAATATGTACATATAAACTTCCACAGACTGAGGAGGACAAGAAAAATGTTGCCAGGCTGCAGGATCTGGTTGATAAGTTGCAGCTCAAGGTGAAGGCCTACAAGAGGCAGTCAGAGGAGGCGGTAAGAGCATATTCTATTTGAACACAGAAAACTTGAAACTGTGGCAGATTTATAACTAAGTACATTTATAAGATTTATAAGTAGATTAACTAATACACAGCTTCATGCATTATCAGGAGGAGCAGGCCAACGCTCATCTGTCCAAGTGCAGGAAGATCCAGCATGAGCTGGAGGAGGCTGAGGAGCGTGCTGACATTGCAGAGTCCCAGGTTAACAAGCTGAGAGCAAAGAGCCGTGACTCTGGCAAGGTAATGTACATCCATTTTAGCTTAATGAAAATGTAATCGATTGACATTTTCCATATTGTATTTCATGGGGTTACGGTTAGGGTTAGTGCAATACTAATATGTATAGATCGAGAGAATCACCATTATATTTTCAGCTTCATGTATAATAGACAAAACCTTGATATATGTATTTGTATGTGCTAATTGTTTTATTTATTTTTTTTTTACAGGGAAAAGAGACAGCTGAGTAAAGTGCCTTTGCTTATGGGATATTTCTAATCATACAATATGATGTGAAATATACCACAGTGAAATTTTCATGAAATAAAATATTTTTTGATCTGAAATTGTACTGTCTGTGTTATTTTGATGGAGTAGTCTTCTCCAATAGAAATGGGAGATTTGGACAATTTGCAACAAAGCTAAATTTTTACAATAGCTGTCTACAGCACACAGTATTCTGCATATTGTCCTTTTATTGTAGGCTGCCATCATCAACAGCTACTATGTACCTACTTTGTAAAATTCTGAATCATAAGCCTCTGGATTGATTGAAATTCAGTGAAGCTGAGTGACAGCAACAAATCTGTGGCTGTCACAGATGACTGTAATGAATCCATCCAATCATCTCATTCAGCCCTTGATAATGCTTTGGTGCATCTTAATAAATTACTTCTACACTGTGGTTTTACCAGACAACTTTACTTCCTCTCCCACTGGAACAAGGCTCAGGGCCCGTTTCCACATACACGGGTATTTGTAAAAACGGAGACTTTTCCCTTCATTTGTGCCTTTCATTTACACACAAACAACGATTTCTCCTCTGAATACGATCCTTTCTAAAAACTCTGGCAAAAGTGGAGATTCAGGAAAACCCCGGTTTCGCGTTTGAATGTAAACGGAGAAAAAATGAGTTTTAGGAAATCTACGCACCAAAAGTGTGATCTTTTTTTTTCTATGAGCAGTCAAGCATTCCCGGTATTAGGAGCATTTCTGTTGGTGCAAGCACTTTTTAAGTGTTTTGCAAATACAGCTCCTCTATTACTGTATGTACAGGAGCAGAGACGTATTAGGGCTCAGAGGAACAGGAAGTTGCTCATGTTAGTTGTTGTTGTTGATGAGGCCTCTGAATGGCTTGCATGGCATTCTCCTTCTTCATACACTGTCACTCATTGGCTTGCCGTAGTTATGATGGCTCTCGACAGCATATTTATGCGGGTTAATATAAGCGGAAACTTTTTTGAAAACTATGATGTGTGCACGATGTTATTTTGGAAAACGGAGGGAAGGAAATGTTTGTTTATAAAAATACCCTACTATGTGTAAACCTCAGTGGGACAGGTGTTATCATGGTGCTCAAGATACCCTTAGCAGTGACTGGGTGTCAGTCCTGTTTTTTTTATTGGTTCACTTGATTTTAGTATTGTCCTATAATATTGTGGAATGACATTGTGGGGCTTTTACCAGGAACAGGTTAATCAAAGTTTCCCCTCAAGGACCTCTTGACGTCGCCAGACTCCACTTTGAAAAACACTAGGCTTGAGCATGAAGACAAGATTTGGACTATGGGCTTCAGTAGGCACTGCTTGGTTTAGCCACTTTGTTATTATGAAAATAGAGGGAGCTGCATATCGAAATAATTATTCAGAATTTGATTAAATCTTTCAGTACAGATTTACAAATATCTGGTTTGTAGTAAATGCAGGTTAGTAAGAGACACAGGACTATAGTAGATTCAACAGTCAATGTAGGTTACCAAACATACTTGACAACTTTATTCTGTTATCATTATTATTTGATAACCTGACTCTCGCCAGCTGAATGTAGTTCTGCCTAACTCCACACATCCATCTGGACTCGCACCCGATGGGAAGCAACTGTTTGATTCAGACAACAATGGTGGCTCGCAGTGAGGAATTATGCATCAACATTGATTCTGCTATTTCAACTGTGTTGTCGAATCTATCACAGATGAACAGAGAACGGTTTTGAAGGTCACTCTCATCAGCGTCAGGGGTTGGTTTCGATGACGGACAAGTGGTTTATCTAATCACATGCAAGGATTTTTGATAAGACCCCGCCTTCTGAAATACATCCCCAATGGAGCAATCCCAGATGGATGTGTGGAGCTTGGTGGAACGATATTCAGCTGCCGAGAATCAGGTTAATTATTTGATGCCTTTGGGATTAATGAAGTTCTGCATTATCATAAGCACAAATGATTGATTGGTTGATCAGGATTCTAAAATTTGTAATGATAGTTCCAAAATTGAATAGCCTCTGCCGACCATCACCTTTGACCTACCAAGCCAACTCAGTGGGAGGGATTTGAGTCACATCGAGCTTGGATATACAGTATATACAAAATAGCGCTGATAATATGGTAGCATTTAGCATGCTACTTTTCATTTCAATAACAGTTCTAGGGGTTTTGCAAGATTGTTTAGCATTTAGTTTAGCAATTTTTGTTAATTTTTTTCATCATCTTGACAACAACAGGAGCAAAGGATAACTTTTTGCTTTCTCCTACAGCAGGGTGCCAGTCCGACAAAACTGGCACACAGGGTCTGATGAAGAGAGAATAATCCAGAACCCTCTTTAATGCTTCATAGCACTCAGAGGTGGGTCAGGACAAGCCACCTGGGACAGTCAGCAGCATTTTGTGCAATAATTCAAGTATGTAATGTATTGTGGGTCTTCTACCACTTCACCGTGGACAGTGTGCTGGCATGCTGCATCACAGTGTGGTTTGCAGGCTGCTCAGATGCTGATCATAAGGATCATAAGGCTGGCAGATAAATTCATTGGGCGTCTCCTGGCTATTCTGGAAGATATTGCCAGCCCAGTGTCTCAACAAGGCCAAACATTATACACCCAGGAAATGAACAGCTGGCTCTCCTGCCCTCTAGGAGACTCTACATGAGCTTGAAAAGCAGAATAAAGCAGACTTTAAAACATGCACAATGTTATTGCAATAATTCGATTTATTTGTATTTATTGGTTTTATATGATGGAGTTTCTTTTTATGTGATGTTGTTTGTAAACCCTGTTTTCCAGTTGTAGCACATATTTTTTTTTTTTTAATTCTGTTCTGTCGTTCAATGACACAGAAAGCATTCTATTCTATTCTAGAACATAAAAACCAAGATTTACTAATGTACAAAAAAATGACAAATGTACTTTGCCCTAAAAACCAGGGGAAAAAAATCTAACAACAGTTACTCTGTTGCCCAGTTGCCCTGATCATTGATCAGGATATATCCTTTAACATGATGATGAAAAATGCATTCATGCACTTTATACTTATAGACTGGATTGCTTATATACTAAAAATATCCAAACTTTTAAAGGCACCAGAAAAAAAAAATCTTTCCCTAAACTGCCATTAGAATTTCCTACCCACATTTTCAATGCTCCACTCTTGCCAAAAATATATACCAGCTGTAACCATCTGTAACATTTGACATCTGTGGTATGGAAAACTAGTAAGCATGTTCCCAATGTGCAAATATAAATAGGCTTCAAGCACAGGCAATTGAGAAGAGAGCCAACACATTCCAGAGGAACTTAATTATCAAGAATGTCTGAGAGCACTTTGAGATCCCTCAGGAGAACCTGTTCGAGTAGAAGGGAAAAGGTGTTTCACTACTGTCACTGTAATCCCAATATAAAAACCATGTTTGAATGTGAACGTATGAATAAGGGGCTTAATTCATGATGAATTCTCACTAAGAGGCTTTCTTTTGAGTCCCAAACTTTGAGGGCTATTTTATGTCCCTGATCAAAGTACATCCAGCTTCAGAATGTGATTAGTTGAAACACATACCAACTACAAATAATCAACTTCCATATTGAGATCATGGTTCTTTGTACAGATAAGCAAAAGAAGTAGCCTAAAAATGTACAAAATGATACTGTTTCAGGGGATTTTTATTTTTAATTGCGCCATTGTTTTTTCTTTACTATTAGTGTTCTTACACTACTGATTCTTGCTGTGCTTGTTAAAAGGAACTTTACTTTGACAGGATGGCATGGCATGGTCAATCCCAACATGTTTTAGATTGATACCAGTGCCTCTTCTTCAGCTTTAGGAGTGAACATTCTACTAACTTTTGATAAAAATGTAAAAATGTGTCAACTTAAAATACTATTATGATTATTTATATATGTCTTGACAGTTATATAATCAAATACATTGAAGAAACTTTTAAGGAAAAAGAAAAATCAGTATTTCTAAATCAACATACCGCCTGTAAACTGACGAGGGAGTTCAGGAGCCTAAAATAAGCTTTAATTGTTTTAACGATAAAGTAAAAATCATGACCTGACCAAAACAACTGAAACCTGAAACATCAGATGACATAATGACAACATCTTTGATGCATGCCTGGCTTCCTTACCACATTTGGTGCGTATCCCATATTTAACTTTTACTGTGTCATAAAACCCCTATTCAATATAAAGGCCACTTGAAACACGACCATGTGTCACACTGAAGACCTCCAAGTCCCTTGATCTTGTGGTAAGACTGTTTCTGTTACAGTGAGCATGAGACCAATTGAATTTGTTCTTCATTTAAGAAATAAGTTAATAGAAACAACTGTGAATGTTAAATGTAGTTTTTACACTTATTCTAACAACAGAATCGGAGAATACTGTTGACTGAAACAAGGTCAGGTAAAGACATTTCAATATTTTACTTTCTTGACAGTCTTTAATGATACAAACTATTTCTTGTTCATAAAATGTCAGCTATTAATTATTAAACATTTTGACATACTCAACAAAGCCTTGATATGTATTCTCAGCAACAACTCATTCTAAAAACTTAAAGAATAAATAAAGTCGAAGGCTACTTCTCATGACACAGAAATATTTACCATTTAGCAAAAGTTTAAGTTGAAGTGCGTTTTAATGACATTGACTGAAAAATATTAGTCTAAGTGGCAGTTCCTTTGTGATCATCTAACAGAAATCAGTCGGCACCATGAGTACGGATGCGGAGATGGCCATTTATGGCAAAGCTGCCATTTATCTCCGAAAGCCAGAGAAGGAGAGAATTGAAGCTCAATCTGCTCCATTTGATGCTAAGAGTGCCTGCTATGTGGCTGATGCTAAAGAGCTGTACTTGAAGGCAACAATCCTCAAGAAGGAAGGTGGCAAAGTCACTGTAAAAGTCCTGACTACTGAGGAGGTTGGTATCATGAAGTCAGAGTCAACTGGGAATTCAGTATGATCAGTTCTCATTGTGACAAATGTCCTGTTCCAGGAGAGGACAGTAAAAGAAGATGACATCCACCCAATGAACCCTCCCAAGTATGATAAGATTGAGGACATGGCCATGATGACCCATCTTAATGAAGCCTCTGTGCTGTATAACCTCAAAGAGCGTTATGCAGCATGGATGATCTACGTAAGACAACCCCCCTAACAAGAAGAGATAACTGTTGAAAAAAGGTAAAATTTTATGAAACAAATTAACTGTTGAATCACTTTGATCACTTTTAGACCTACTCTGGGTTGTTCTGTGCCACTGTGAACCCCTACAAGTGGCTCCCAGTGTATGATGCTGAATGTGTAGCTGCCTATAGAGGCAAGAAGCGTATGGAGGCTCCACCCCACATCTTCTCTGTCTCTGACAATGCTTATCAGTTCATGCTTACAGGTGAGTTATGACACATACTATGTTGAATTTATCAGTACAAAGGGTTTCTGTTGTAGTAAAATATAATAAATTCCTTTGTTTTCTGTTTGAACAGATAGGGAAAACCAGTCTGTCCTGATCACGTAAGTTGGATTAATTTACATTTATATTTACACTTCAACATTTTTATTTTTGTCAAAGATGTGTTAAACACATTATTATGTGTCTATACCTAGTGGAGAATCTGGTGCTGGAAAGACTGTGAACACCAAGCGTGTCATCCAGTATTTTGCAACAATCTCAGTTGGTGGAGACAAGAAGAGGGACACCTCAAAGGTATGTTACTCATTATTACAATTTAAGATTATTTTTCCAGGGCAAAAAGTCATTTTCTGATATCAATTCTAAACCTGGATAATAGGGGTCATTGGAGGACCAGATTATTGCAGCCAATCCCCTGCTGGAGGCCTATGGTAATGCCAAAACTGTGAGGAATGACAACTCCTCTCGTTTTGTAAGTATGAAGTGATCTACATGAGACAGAGGTCTTGTTACTGATTGTCTATGTGGAGGGACATTAACATAACTTTGTTACAAACAGGGTAAATTCATCAGAATCCATTTTGGCACAACTGGCAAACTGGCTAGTGCTGATATTGAGACATGTAAGTTACAATCCTCAGATAACATATAAACTACTAGAATTGATAACTGACCATGCTGTATGCTGTAACTTGTGAACAATATTTATAGACCTGCTGGAGAAGTCTCGAGTGACATTCCAGCTTCCTGATGAGAGAGGTTACCACATCTTCTACCAGATGATGACCAACCACAAACCTGAGCTGATTGGTAAGCAAATTGAAATGTTCAGCAAAGTCAAATGTACTTACAGTTTTCATAAGAAACAAATGTATTGATGTTTTGACGTTTTTCTGATCTCCAGAATTGGCTCTCATCACAACCAACCCCTATGACTTCCCCATGTGCAGCATGGGTCAGATCACTGTGGCCAGTATTGATGACAAAGTTGAACTGGAAGCCACTGATGTGAGTGATCTTCACATTTTGTACATTAAATATAACGTCAGAACTGGTCTTTCAAGTGCATTTTGTAAAGTGGTCATGTATTTATGTGGACACATCTTTTGGAAACAGAATGCTATTGATATCCTGGGCTTCAGTAATGAAGAGAAAGTGAGCATCTACAAGAATACTGGTGCTGTGCTCCATCATGGTAACATGAAGTTCAAGCAGAAGCAGCGTGAGGAGCAGGCTGAGCCTGATGGCACAGAGGGTGAGTTTAGTTCAAAGGCAATAGCTTGGGAACAACAGCAATAATTTTCTTAATAGCCTTAGTTTATCTTCACATTGTGATGGAATACCCTTAACTATTTGCAGAGGCTGACAAAGTTGCTTACTTGTTGGGTCTGAACTCTGCTGACATGCTGAAGGCTCTCTGCTATCCCAGAGTGAAGGTCGGAAATGAGTTTGTCACCAAGGGACAAACTGTACCTCAGGTAAACATGAATCTCATTACCCAAAAACTTGCTATTTGAAAACAGGTGACTTACATTAGTAATCAAATAAATACAAAATTATTTTAGAAACATAGTACAATTACTCTTTAAGACTTGATGCATTACATGTATATATTATGAATTGGCTTTAAAACTGAGATATAGAGCAGAAATAAATTCAAAACAAACCCACCCACGCTTTATGTTCATGTTCAGAGCACAACACAGGAGACAGAGCAAAGAAACACACACACACGCAGGCACACGCACACACACACACAAACAAAATTCAAATCAATACAATACACATTAATTCAAACAAATCACATCCTTGTTTTTATTTAGGTGAACAACTCAGTGACTGCCCTGGCCAAGTCTATCTATGAGAGGATGTTCTTGTGGATGGTCATTCGTATCAACCAGATGTTGGACACTAAACAGCAGAGGCAGTTCTACATTGGTGTCCTGGATATTGCTGGCTTTGAAATCTTTGATGTGAGCTTCATTTAGCATCCAGTTCTTTTCATGACAGATTTCTTCTTGCCGGGAAGTGATTATACTGACTATTTGTCTCATCTTAGTTCAACACATTAGAGCAACTGTGCATCAACTTCACCAATGAAAAACTGCAACAGTTTTTCAACCACACCATGTTTGTCCTGGAGCAAGAGGAGTACAAGAAGGAGGGTATTGTCTGGGACTTCATTGACTTTGGCATGGACTTGGCTGCCTGCATTGAGCTGATTGAAAAGGTAAAAACCGTTTGCTATTCTTTGTAATTGTTCTTAATTTAACATAATGTAGATAAATAGATACTTTATTAATCCAGAGGGGAAAATGTTTTACATGTTGACATAATTTTGCCTTCTTCAAGCCCATGGGCATCTTCTCCATCCTTGAAGAGGAGTGCATGTTCCCCAAGGCCACAGACACATCCTTCAAGAACAAGCTGTATGACCAACATCTTGGCAAAAATAAGGCCTTTGAGAAGCCAAAGCCTGCAAAGGGCAAGGTTGAGGCCCACTTCTCCCTGGTGCACTACGCTGGTACTGTGGACTATAATATCACTGGCTGGCTGGACAAGAACAAGGATCCACTGAATGACTCAGTCGTACAGCTGTACCAGAAATCCTCAGTGAAACTGCTGACTATTCTGTATCCCCCCGTCGTTGAGGGTATGATAGTCACTACAGTACACTAATAATAATAAACATATTTTAATGTTTTAAATGTTGTTTGTTTTCACTGTAAAATGTTAAGTGTCTTTCTGACAAATCTAAAAAATGATCAACAGAGACTGGTGGTGGCAAGAAGGGAGGCAAGAAGAAGGGTGGTTCTATGCAGACTGTGTCCTCACAGTTTAGGGTAAGCTTCAACATATCTTATATACCCCAGTTTATACCACAACTCACAAGTATTACATGTTATAATAACACTTACCATTTTACATACACAGGAGAACTTGGGCAAGCTGATGACTAACTTGAGGAGCACCCATCCTCACTTTGTACGTTGCCTGATTCCCAATGAGTCCAAGACTCCAGGTACATGGAAAATCTAATCTTAATAGTCCCTGAGGAGAGGTTTTGTTTGTGTGGTTTATTTAATTTTTGCAGCTTCAACTATTGATTGAAAAAAGTAAGTAAGAAATGTATTTTTACAGGTCTGATGGAGAATTTCCTGGTCATCCACCAGCTCAGGTGTAACGGTGTGCTGGAGGGTATCAGAATCTGCAGAAAAGGTTTCCCCAGCAGAATTCTCTATGCTGACTTCAAGCAGAGGTATACATGGATATACATTTTTAGAATTTCGATGCACAATATTAAAACAAAATACTCACAATGACCATACCACACTGACCAATGACCATTGTCTCTAAAAGGTACAAAGTACTGAATGCCAGTGTCATCCCCGATGGCCAGTTCATTGACAACAAGAAGGCTTCAGAGAAGCTGCTTGGGTCAATTGATATTAATCATGATGAGTACAAATTTGGACATACCAAGGTAAGCAGATTGCTTTCCTTATTGTATGAAAACATTACCAAGGAGGCTAAATTGTTTAATCATCTTTTTTATTCACCCTGTTTTACAGGGTGTGTTCATCCAACATTCATTTTTTTTGTTTGTTTAGGTGTTCTTCAAGGCCGGTTTGCTGGGTGTCCTTGAGGAAATGAGAGATGAAAAACTGGCAACTCTGGTCACCATGACTCAGGCTTTGTGTCGTGGTTACCTCATGAGAAAGGAGTTTGTGAAGATGATGGAGAGGAGGCATGTTGAGATCAGCTCATATTTAATCATAAAATAACAAACACATGCAACACTGTCCATAATGGCTATATCTTGTCCACAGGGAAGCCATTTATACCATCCAGTACAACATTCGCTCATTCATGAATGTGAAACACTGGCCATGGATGAAGGTGTACTACAAGATCAAGCCTCTGCTGAAGAGTGCTGAAACTGAGAAGGAGCTGCAAAACATGAAGGAAAACTACGAAAAGATGCAAACTGATTTGGCTGCTGCCCTGGCCAAGAAGAAGGAACTGGAGGAGAAGATGGTATCTCTTCTGCAGGAGAAAAATGATCTGCAGCTCCAAGTAGCATCTGTGAGTACACATCAACAGGCAGTTTCATGTTTTTCAGTGTTGATGAGCTAACATCTATTTTCATGAAATGTACTAGGAATCAGAGAATCTGTCAGATGCTGAGGAGAGATGTGAGGGACTTATCAAGAGTAAGATTCAGCTGGAGGCCAAACTCAAAGAAACTACTGAGAGACTGGAGGATGAAGAAGAAATCAATGCTGAACTCACTGCCAAGAAGAGAAAGCTGGAGGATGAATGCTCTGAGCTCAAGAAGGATATTGATGACCTCGAGCTTACCTTGGCCAAAGTGGAGAAGGAGAAACATGCCACTGAGAACAAGGTTTGTCAATAATAATCTGTCCAGCAAGTGTGATTATCGTGATTTTAGTCAAATGACAAGATATTTCCTGCACACTTAGGTGAAGAACCTGACCGAGGAGATGGCCTCTCAGGATGAGAGCATTGCTAAGCTGACCAAGGAAAAGAAAGCCCTTCAGGAGGCTCATCAACAGACTCTTGATGACCTGCAGGCTGAGGAAGACAAAGTCAATACTCTGACCAAGGCTAAGACCAAGCTTGAGCAGCAAGTGGATGATGTAAGTTTATACAAAGACACTTAGACTGATAAGACAAGATTCCTCTTGGACGTGATAATTAAAAACTCATATGATTTGTTCAGCTTGAGGGTTCTCTGGAGCAAGAGAAGAAGCTGCGTATGGACCTTGAGAGAGCCAAGAGGAAGCTTGAGGGTGATCTGAAACTGGCTCAAGAATCCATCATGGATCTTGAGAATGACAAGCAGCAGTCTGATGAGAAACTTAAAAAGTAAAATAGTCTTGAATTTTGTATAATGCCCATTCTTTTAAAAATATGTTTGACTGCATGACCTTTCTCTATTATTCTCACAGGAAGGACTTTGAAATCAGTCAGCTTCTCAGCAAAATTGAAGATGAGCAATCACTGGGTGCTCAGCTCCAGAAGAAGATCAAGGAGCTTCAGGTGATGTGTTGTATTACACAAAACATCGGAGTGTTTCCTACTTTCCTACTTCATGTATTAAAAGTGAAAGTATACTGAAAGACATTACACCTACATTCAATAGGCCCGTATTGAGGAACTGGAAGAGGAGATTGAGGCTGAGCGTGCTGCTCGGGCCAAGGTTGAGAAGCAGAGAGCTGACCTCTCTAGGGAACTTGAGGAGATCAGTGAGAGGCTGGAGGAGGCCGGTGGTGCCACTGCTGCTCAGATTGAGATGAACAAGAAGCGTGAGGCTGAGTTCCAGAAGCTCCGTCGTGATCTTGAGGAGTCCACTCTGCAGCATGAAGCCACTGCTGCAGCTCTTCGCAAGAAGCAGGCTGATAGTGTTGCTGAGCTGGGAGAACAGATTGACAACCTCCAGCGTGTTAAGCAGAAGCTTGAGAAGGAGAAGAGTGAATACAAGATGGAGATTGATGACCTCTCCAGCAACATGGAGGCTGTTGCTAAAGCAAAGGTCAGAACATAGTTCATGCTATTTCAGTACACAAATGATTACATAAGGTAATTATTATCATGAATGAAATCAGATCACTGATCTGATCTTTCTTTTCCTCAGGGAAATCTTGAAAAGATGTGCCGTACTCTTGAGGACCAATTTAGTGAACTGAAGGCAAAGAATGATGAAAATGTCCGTCAAATCAATGACTCAAATGCACAGAAAGCACGTCTCCTGACAGAAAATGGTATCCACACAGTCAGTGAACAATATTGTGTATCTTTTTGAGATATGTAAACCAGAAGTTAATGTTTTGTGACATCTTTTACACAAGGTGAGTTCAGCCGTCAAATTGAAGAGAAAGAAGCTCTTGTCTCCCAGCTGACCAGAGGCAAACAGGCCTTCACTCAGCAGATTGAGGAGCTGAAGAGACAGATCGAAGAGGAGGTTAAGGTAAGGAACTATTAAGAAAGTTTGTTATAGTAGTAGTCGTTTGGGAATCAAAATTCATGTAATATGTCTTACACCAGGCCAAGAATGCTCTTGCCCATGGACTGCAATCAGCTCGCCATGACTGTGATCTGCTGAGGGAGCAGTTTGAGGAGGAGCAGGAGGCAAAGGCTGAGCTGCAGCGTGGAATGTCCAAGGCCAACAGTGAGGTGGCTCAGTGGAGATCCAAGTATGAAACTGATGCTATCCAGCGCACTGAGGAACTTGAGGAGGCCAAGTGAGTAACATTTAAACAATTTAAATGACCAGTTCAGAAGCAGAATAGCATCACATCACATTTCTTTTATCAATCCATTTTTAAGAATAAACATTTTGCAGGTCTACCTTCATATCTTCATCTAGATGCTGAAAATGAAATGCTAACTGCTGTATATTGTGTCAGAAACTCAGGTTGAAGACTCCTGTTAGTCAGGCTTCAGACAGCAGTTTTCATTGGGAGACACATCTTACCTTTTTTTAAACAGGAAAAAGCTGGCCCAGCGTCTTCAGGAGGCTGAGGAGCAGATTGAGGCAGTGAATTCCAAGTGTGCTTCTCTTGAGAAAACCAAACAGAGGCTTCAGAGTGAGGTGGAGGACCTCATGATTGATGTGGAGAGAGCCAATGGTCTGGCTGCCAACCTGGACAAGAAGCAGAGGAACTTTGACAAGGTAGCATTGTTTACTTTGTTTGTCCAAGCCATGCAAACATTGAAATACCTCCATGCATTTGTCTTGATGTTGCATTGAATGACATTATTTGTGTTATTCAGGTGTTGGCAGAATGGAAGCAGAAGTACGAGGAGGGTCAGGCAGAGCTTGAGGGAGCACAGAAGGAGGCTCGTTCTCTCAGCACTGAGCTGTTCAAGATGAAGAACTCTTATGAGGAAGCTCTGGATCAGCTGGAGACCATGAAGCGTGAAAACAAGAACCTGCAACGTGAGTTCTACATTACAGTTACAGTTACAATTAACTTGACACATGGTTATGTGCGAGAATAAATATGTCTACATGACATTTTAAGGTTTGGTATAAAACACTTTTTTTTTTTTCACAGAGGAGATCTCAGATCTGACTGAACAGATTGGTGAGACTGGCAAGAGCATCCATGAGTTGGAGAAATCCAAGAAGCAGATTGAGACAGAGAAGTCTGAGATCCAGACAGCACTTGAAGAGGCTGAGGTACTTTTATCTTCTTGGAAAAAATAAAAATAACAGACCAATATATTAAATAAGATTTGAAGTCAGAGATAAATATTTCCTTGTTTTATATTATCAGGGAACCCTGGAACATGAAGAGTCTAAGATTCTGCGTGTCCAGCTGGAGCTCAATCAGATTAAGGGTGAAGTGGACAGGAAACTGGCAGAAAAAGATGAGGAGATGGAGCAGATCAAGAGAAACAGCCAGAGGGTGATTGACTCCATGCAGAGCACTCTGGATTCTGAGGTCAGGAGCAGGAATGATGCCCTGAGAATCAAGAAGAAGATGGAGGGAGATCTGAATGAGATGGAGATTCAGCTGAGCCATGCCAATCGCCAGGCTGCTGAGTCCCAGAAGCAGCTGAGGAATGTGCAGGCACAGCTGAAGGTATTGCAACATACAGTGAGACAGACAATAGTCAGAGCAGTTTGCATTTTGGCATTTAAGTCAATATTCCCCTGATATTCTCTCATTAGGATGCACAACTGCACCTTGATGATGCTGTCAGAGCCCAGGATGACCTCAAGGAACAAGCTGCTATGGTGGATCGCAGGAACGGTCTCATGGTAGCTGAGATTGAGGAACTCAGAGCTGCTCTTGAACAGACAGAAAGAAGCCGCAAAATCGCTGAGCAGGAGCTTGTGGACGCCAGTGAGCGTGTTGGACTTCTGCATTCTCAGGTGAACAAACTGAACAATTTTTTTTCTTCAATACTCCATTGAGACTTTACATGAAAATTCTCAATTCTCTGAAATTTTAGAACACAAGCCTTATGAACACCAAGAAGAAGCTTGAAGCTGACCTGGTCCAGGTCCAGGGTGAAGTGGATGACACTGTTCAAGAAGCAAGGAATGCAGAGGATAAGGCCAAGAAGGCCATCACTGATGTGGGTTTAATTTTGTTTTGCTCTTACTTTAACTGTCATGTGCTTTTCAAGATATTTCTAATGGATATGTTATGCTGTATCCTCTAGGCTGCTATGATGGCCGAGGAGCTGAAGAAGGAGCAGGATACTAGCGCTCACCTGGAGAGGATGAAGAAGAACCTGGAGGTCGCTGTTAAGGACCTGCAGCACCGCCTGGATGAGGCTGAGAATCTGGCCATGAAGGGTGGCAAGAAGCAGCTTCAGAAACTTGAGTCTAGGGTAAAAAAGTCACGCATTGTCAAACAAATGTAAAAAAATAAATGGATTTTAAATATTGTATTCTTTTTGGAAGGTGCGTGAGCTGGAGGCTGAGGTTGAGGCTGAGCAGAGACGTGGAGCAGATGCTGTGAAGGGTGTCCGCAAATATGAGAGGAGGGTGAAGGAGCTCACCTATCAGGTACAGTCGCATTGATGGTTAACATACAAATCAAGAAATGAACAGTACTGGTGAAACATTTGAAGATACAAATTCATTTTCTATCACAGACTGAGGAGGACAAGAAAAATGTTACCAGGCTGCAGGATCTGGTTGACAAGTTGCAGCTCAAGGTGAAGGCCTATAAGAGGCAGGCAGAGGAGGCGGTAAGGACAATTTATTCATTTTTCGACAAAAATCTGTAGTTATATTCCAGAATAATTTTATGCAAACAAAGCATGCTCTTTGCATCTGATCATTTGCTGAAGTATATAAAACTAAAAAATAAAAGTGAAGCATTAATTTTCTCATTCACTTTCATTTTTGGGTAATACATCATCTGCCACACCTGAGCCATTGAAAAATAAATTGGTGTCATGACTCACGACATAGAGAGCTTTGGTCTCTTACATTCTTTATTATAATTAGATATAATTTCAAAAACTATAACTGATACCCAAAAGTAAGAACATCAAGCAAATTGGACATTCTAATTAGCAAATACAATATGCTGTATTACTTATACATACATGTTTAAGATGTACATTACCTTTATGCATACATACATATATTTTCTAGGAGGAGCAGGCCAACGTTCATCTGTCCAAGTGCAGGAAGATCCAGCATGAGCTGGAGGAGGCTGAGGAGCGTGCTGACATTGCAGAGTCCCAGGTTAACAAGCTGAGAGCAAAGAGCCGTGACTCTGGCAAGGTAAATGTACATCCATTTCAGCTAAATGAAAATGAAATAAAATGATATTCCTCCTACTCTCCTGCACGTCATGCAGTAGCACTAGAGTTAACAACAGACAAAACATTTACTGTGTATGATATCTATGTAGGAAAATATCAAATGCACTTAATGTATTATTTTTATTTTTTTTTATTTAAACAGGGAAAGGAGGCAGCTGAGTAAACCACTTCTGCTGATAGGCTGTTTTTGATCATACAATATGATGTGAAATATACCACAATAAAATACTTTTTGAACTTAAATTGCATTGTTTGTGTTATTGAGATCTGTCTCTTCTGAGAGAGCAAATTGGATAATTTTTTGAGAAAAATTCAATACTCAAAAATTTTTAGTTGAATGGCTGGCTCGATCATAATATCGCTGTATGCTGCCATTGAGGTGCAGGTATGGGCTGTTTTAAAGTAATATACATACGTAATGCAACCATAATCAACATTTGAGATCTGTGACATGAGAAACTAGTGAGCATGATTGCAATGTGCAAATATAAATAGATCCTGAGCATAGGCAAAGGAGAGAAAATGAGAGCCTACACAACAAGGACTTAATATACATTATCAAGAATGTCTCAGCACATTTTTGGATCCCAAAGGAGGTTGGAAAAACTGAAAGAGGAGAAAAGGGTTTTCACTCATGAAAATGTAATCTCAGCATAAATGCCAGGAGGGGCTCACTTCTGTCCATGATCAAAATGCATTAAGATGGAGAATGTGAAGAGTTGAAAACACTGTAGTATCTGAGAGAAAAGCAGTTTGTGTTCATTATGCTTGTTTAACTGAAAGCACAGTCCATCTCTTCAGAGACTAATCAACCTCCACACTGATCCATCTATCATCCATTTAATGCGCGTGTATGGATCCTGTTTGAGGATGTGAGTATGAGCATGCAAAATGAGATAAAAGATTAAAATATATTCATGATTGAACCAATGAATACAACAGTGATGCATCTTAAATCATTATACCTTCTGTAAAATGAAGAGGATGTTGAAGCACTTTAAATAAACTTAAATTGAAGTAATGATTAAGCAACATGTCAAGACCTGAACATAACTGAAACCTGAAACATCAGATGATATGATCAGACCATATGTTTTGCCTGGTTGCCTTACCACGTTGGGAAGTATACCATATTTAACTCCTGTACCGTCATCAAAACCTGATTCAATATAAAGCCTCCTTGAGAACACGATCATGTGTGGCATAGAAGACCTGTCAGTTCTTGGTTGAGGTAAGACTTCTCTTAACCTTGACAACAATGTGTTGAATGTGTTCCTCATTTTAGAAAATAAATCATGTTAATAGAAACATTTATTCAATGAATCTTGTTTTTACACTCTATACAACAAAAACTGTTTTGAACAGGATTGGTGAATACTATCGACAGAGAGGTGGTCAGGTAAGGACAACTTTGAACTTCATTTCTCTATAATTGCTCAATACATAAATGCAAAATATGTCTGCAGTTTTTCAACCAAAAATTTTGACAACTTTTTAATAAGGGACACACAATAAGGATGATAGTTCTCCCACAGTCAAGTCTGACTGATTACTATTCCTCTACAAAGTTGAAACACATTAAATGCAATGTTAACTTACTTTATCAGGAGTACATTAAGCACTCATGCTTTTTCTGTCCATGTGTAAAAATATTCTGACAATTATGGTAATGATAAATGGTGTTGCATTTGTTTAGCGCTTTCCCAGTCTACCGACAGCTCAAAGCGCTTTATACATGCCCCATTCACCGATTCACACACACATTCATACACCGATGCCAAAGGTTGCCATGAAAGACCAACAGCTCATCAGGAGCAATTTGGGGTTCATTATCTTGCTCAAAGACACTGCAACATGCAGCTAGGGGGAGCCGGGATTCTAACCAGTGAATTCAATATGGATACGTTAACTATACAGCAGACATTCAAGTGCTGATTAATAACATGGACTTCGTCCAACAGCATTAACCGGCAACATGAGTACGGACGCGGAGATGGCCGTTTATGGCAAAGCTGCCATTTACCTTCGTAAGCCAGAGAAGGAGAGAATTGAGGCTCAATCTGCACCATTTGATGCCAAGAGTGCCTGCTATGTGGCTGATGACAAGGAGCTGTACTTGAAGGCAAAAATCATCAAGAAGGAAGGTGGCAAAGTCACTGTAAAAATCCTGAATACTGAGGAGGTTTGTATCATGAAATCAGAGTCAAATGGGAATTCAGTATGATCAGTTCTCATTGTGATAAATGTCCTGTTCCAGGAGAGGACAGTAAAAGAAGATGACGTCCACCCAATGAACCCTCCCAAGTATGACAAGATTGAGGACATGGCCGTGATGACCCATCTCAATGAAGCCTCTGTGCTGTATAACCTCAAAGAGCGTTATGCAGCATGGATGATCTACGTAAGACAATCTCCCTGATGAGAAAACTCTTGAAAAGAGGTTTACTTGTATGAAACATGGAATTAACTGTTGAATCACTTTGATCACTTTCAGACCTACTCTGGGTTGTTCTGTGCCACTGTGAACCCCTACAAGTGGCTCCCAGTGTATGATGCTGAATGTGTAGCTGCCTATAGAGGCAAGAAGCGTATGGAGGCTCCACCCCACATCTTCTCCGTCTCTGACAATGCTTATCAGTTCATGCTTACTGGTGAGTCATTACAAAAAATATGTAGAATTTTATCAGTACAAGGGGTTTCTGTTGCAGTAAACATAGTTACATCCTTTTTTTATTCAACAGACAGGGAGAACCAGTCTGTCTTGATCACGTAAGTTTGTTACATTTACATTTATTGACTTATTTTCATATATCTTGATCAAATTCTTAAAAGTCTGTGTCTCTACCTAGTGGAGAATCTGGTGCTGGAAAGACTGTGAACACCAAGCGTGTCATCCAGTATTTTGCAACAATCTCAGTTGGTGGAGACAAGAAGAGGGACACCTCAAAGGTGCACTACTGATTATGACAATTCAATTATTAGGCTATTTAACCAATGGAATATCTTTCCAGGAGAAATAATGTATTTTTTCTCATATCAAATCTAAACTTGGATGATAGGGGTCACTGGAGGACCAGATTATTGCAGCCAATCCCTTGCTGGAGGCCTATGGTAATGCTAAAACTGTGAGGAATGACAACTCTTCTCGTTTTGTAAGTATGAAATGATTTCTACATAGGAAAGAGGTCTTGTTACAGATTGTCCATGGGGTGAGGTTAAATATCCCTTCATTTCAAACAGGGTAAATTCATCAGAATCCATTTTGGCACAACTGGCAAACTGGCTAGTGCTGATATTGAGACATGTAAGTTACAATCCTTGTAGTTGATACAAACTACTGTCATTGAGAACTTGCCAAGGTGTGATGAATATATGATTATTCATAGATCTGCTGGAGAAGTCTAGAGTGACATTCCAGCTTCCTGATGAGAGAGGCTACCACATCTTCTACCAGATGATGACCAACCACAAACCTGAGCTGATTGGTAAGCAAACTGAAATGTTCAACAAAATTAAATCTACGTACAGTTTTCATAAGAAACAAATGTATTGATGTTTTGACGTTTTTCTGATCTCCAGAATTGGCTCTCATCACAACCAACCCCTATGACTTCCCCATGTGCAGCATGGGTCAGATAACTGTGGCCAGTATTGATGACAAAGTTGAGCTGGAAGCCACTGATGTGAGTGATCGTCACATTTTGTACATTAAATATAACATCAAAACTGGTCTTTCAACCGCATTTGGTAAAGTGATCATGTATTTATGTGGATACATCTTTTGGAAACAGAATGCTATTGATATCCTGGGCTTCAGTAATGAAGAGAAATTGAGCATCTACAAGAATACTGGCGCTGTGCTCCATCATGGCAACATGAAGTTCAAGCAGAAGCAGCGTGAGGAGCAGGCTGAACCTGATGGCACAGAGGGTGAGTTTAATATTAGTTCAAAGGCAATAGCTTGAGAAGTACAGGAATGGTGTGTTTATTCACAGTAACTTCCATTCATATCATGATGGAAAGCACTTTCACTATTTGCAGAGGCTGACAAGGTTGCTTACTTGTTGGGTCTGAACTCTGCTGACATGCTGAAGGCTCTCTGCTATCCCAGAGTGAAAGTTGGAAATGAGTATGTCACCAAGGGACAGACTGTACCTCAGGTAAACATGAATTATCAAAACCCAATAGTTCTATTGTTTGAAAGCAGATTACTTACGTTAATTTCATCATATAATGTTGTACAGGGCTAGAAACAAATAAATGCAGTGTGAGTGTTCAATTTATTAGTTTTAGACACTAAATGCTAAAGGCAGGATGAGTTGAGGGTCATCTAGAATGAAATATGTTCGACATAAATTTGTGCCATTTATTGCATTAGATTAAGAGAAAAATACATTATTCTGTTTACCATATGATTGACTTGGGTCAAACAAATCACATCCTTGTTTTTATTTAGGTGAACAACTCAGTGACTGCCCTGGCCAAGTCTATCTATGAGAGGATGTTCTTGTGGATGGTCATCCGTATCAACCAGATGTTGGACACTAAACAGCAGAGGCAGTTCTACATTGGTGTCCTGGATATTGCTGGCTTTGAAATCTTTGATGTGAGCTTCATTTCCAACATTTCAATTTATTCACAAGTTATTTTTATGACAGAATTATTTTTGTGCCTGCAAGAGATGATGCTGATTATTTGTCTTGTCTCAGTTCAACACATTGGAGCAACTGTGCATCAACTTCACCAATGAGAAACTGCAACAGTTTTTCAACCACACCATGTTTGTCCTGGAGCAAGAGGAGTACAAGAAGGAGGGTATTGTCTGGGAGTTCATTGACTTTGGCATGGACTTGGCTGCCTGCATTGAGCTGATTGAAAAGGTAAAAACCATTTGCCATTCTTTATAATTGTACTTAATTTAATTTAATGTGGATAAATAGACACTTTATTAATCCAAAGAGGAAAATGTATCACATGTTGACATACTTATTCCTGCATTCTTCAAGCCCATGGGCATCTTCTCCATCCTTGAAGAGGAGTGCATGTTCCCCAAGGCCACAGACACATCCTTCAAGAACAAGCTGTATGACCAACATCTTGGAAAAAACAAGGCCTTTGAGAAGCCAAAGCCTGCAAAGGGCAAGGTTGAGGCTCACTTCTCCCTGGTCCACTATGCTGGTACTGTGGACTATAATATCACTGGCTGGCTGGACAAGAACAAGGATCCACTGAACGACTCTGTTGTGCAGCTGTACCAGAAATCCTCAGTGAAACTGCTGGCTATTCTTTATCCCCCCGTCGTTGAGGGTATGACAGTCACTACAGTACAGTAATACATACTTTTAGGTTCGAAATGTTGTATGTTTTCACTGTGGGTTAAGTGTCTTTCTGACAAATCTAAAAAAATTATCAACAGAGACTGGTGGTGGCAAGAAGGGAGGCAAG
Source organism: Synanceia verrucosa (assembly GCA_029721515.1). Taxonomy (NCBI): domain Eukaryota; kingdom Metazoa; phylum Chordata; class Actinopteri; order Perciformes; family Synanceiidae; genus Synanceia; species Synanceia verrucosa. The sequence goes on along the minus strand of CM056556.1, from coordinate 22,211,751 downwards.
AAGAAGGGTGGTTCTATGCAGACTGTGTCTTCACAGTTTAGGGTAAGCTTCAATATGTTTAATATACCCCAGTTTGTACCACAAAACACAAGTACTACATGTTATAATAACATCATTTTGGATTAACAGGAGAACTTGGGCAAGCTGATGACTAACTTGAGGAGCACCCATCCTCACTTTGTACGTTGCCTGATTCCCAATGAGTCCAAGACTCCAGGTACATGGAAAACCTAATGTTAATAGTCTTTGTGGTTTATTTATTTTTTGCAGCTTCAACTATTTATTCAAAGAAGTAATGCAGAAATATCTTTTGGACAGGTCTGATGGAGAATTACCTGGTCATCCACCAGCTCAGGTGTAACGGTGTGCTGGAGGGTATCAGAATCTGCAGAAAAGGTTTCCCCAGCAGAATCCTCTATGCTGACTTCAAGCAGAGGTATACATGGATATTAATTTGTAGAATTTGGATGCACATTATGAAAACAAAATGCTCACAATGACCATTGTCTCTAAAAGGTACAAGGTACTGAATGCCAGTGTCATCCCTGAAGGCCAGTTCATTGACAATAAGAAGGCTTCAGAGAAGCTGCTTGGATCAATTGATATTAATCACGAAGAGTATAAATTTGGACACACCAAGGTAAGCCGGTTACTTTCCTTATTGTATTAAAAAAAATTACCAAGGAGGCTAAATTGTTCATTCATCTGTTTTTAGTGGGGTAGGCAATGTATTGTTGTTCATTTGTTTTACAGGGTGTGAAGTATTTCTCATCCATTCATTTTTATTTTTGGATGTTTAGGTGTTCTTCAAGGCCGGTTTGCTGGGTGTCCTTGAGGAGATGAGAGATGAAAAACTGGCAACGCTGGTCACCATGACTCAGGCTTTGTGTCGTGGTTACCTCATGAGAAAGGAGTTTGTGAAGATGATGGAGAGGAGGCATGTTCAGAACAGCTCATATTTTATCATAAAATAACAATAACATGCAACACTGTCCATAACAGCTACATCATGTCCACAGGGAAGCCATTTATACCATCCAGTACAATATTCGCTCATTCATGAATGTGAAACACTGGCCATGGATGAAGGTGTACTACAAGATCAAGCCTCTGCTGAAGAGTGCTGAAACTGAGAAGGAGCTGCAAAACATGAAGGAAAACTACGAAAAGATGCAAACTGATTTGGCTGCTGCCCTGGCCAAGAAGAAGGAACTGGAGGAGAAGATGGTATCTCTTCTGCAGGAGAAGAATGACCTGCAGCTCCAAGTAGCAGCAGTAAGTACACATCAACAGGTGGTTTTATTTTATCATGTTTCTCAATGTTGATGCTGAAGTTATTTTCATAAAATGTATTAGGAAACAGAGAATCTGTCAGATGCTGAGGAGAGATGTGAGGGACTTATCAAGAGTAAGATTCAGCTGGAGGCAAAACTCAAAGAAACTACTGAGAGACTGGAGGATGAAGAAGAAATCAATGCTGAACTCACTGCCAAGAAGAGAAAGTTGGAGGATGAATGCTCTGAGCTCAAGAAGGATATTGATGACCTCGAGCTTACCTTGGCCAAAGTGGAGAAGGAGAAACATGCCACTGAGAACAAGGTTTGTCAATAATAATCTGTCCAGCAAGTTTGATTATCGTGATTTCAGTCAAATGACAAAATGTTTCCTGCACATTTAGGTGAAGAACCTGACCGAGGAGATGGCCTCTCAGGATGAGAGCATTGCTAAGCTGACCAAGGAAAAGAAAGCCCTTCAGGAGGCTCATCAGCAGACTCTTGATGACCTGCAGGCTGAGGAAGACAAAGTCAACACTCTGACCAAGGCCAAGACCAAGCTTGAGCAGCAAGTGGATGATGTAAGTTTACAAAGACACTTAGACTGATAAGACAAGATTCCTCTTGGACGTGATGATTAAAAACTCATATGATTTGTTCAGCTTGAGGGTTCTCTGGAGCAAGAGAAGAAGCTGCGTATGGACCTTGAGAGAGCCAAGAGAAAGCTTGAGGGTGATCTGAAACTGGCTCAAGAATCCATCATGGATCTTGAGAATGACAAGCAGCAGTCTGATGAGAAACTTAAAAAGTAAATGGCCTTGCAATTTGTATTATGACAATTCTTTTAAAAAATATTTCAACTGCATGAACTTTATGTACTTTATCTGTTATTCTCACAGGAAGGACTTTGAAATCAGTCAGCTCCTCAGCAAGATTGAAGATGAGCAGTCACTGGGTGCTCAGCTCCAGAAGAAGATCAAGGAGCTTCAGGTGATGTGTTGTGTTACACAAAACATCGGACTGTTTATTTCCTACTTCATGTATTTAAAGTGAAAGTTTACTGAAAGACATTACACCTACATTCAACAGGCCCGTATTGAGGAACTGGAAGAGGAGATTGAGGCTGAGCGTGCCGCTCGGGCCAAGGTTGAGAAGCAGAGAGCTGACCTCTCTAGGGAACTTGAGGAGATCAGTGAGAGGCTGGAGGAGGCCGGTGGTGCCACTGCTGCTCAGATTGAGATGAACAAGAAGCGTGAGGCTGAGTTCCAGAAGCTCCGTCGTGATCTTGAGGAGTCCACTCTGCAGCATGAAGCCACTGCTGCAGCTCTTCGCAAGAAGCAGGCTGATAGTGTTGCTGAGCTAGGAGAACAGATTGACAACCTCCAGCGTGTTAAGCAGAAGCTTGAGAAGGAGAAGAGTGAATACAAGATGGAGATTGATGACCTCTCCAGCAACATGGAGGCTGTTGCTAAAGCCAAGGTACAGAATATGAGTCATGCTATTTCAATACAGAAATGATTACATAAGGTAATTATTATCATGAATGAAATCAGATCACTGAACTGATCTCTCTTTTCCTCAGGGAAATCTTGAAAAGATGTGCCGTACTCTTGAGGACCAATTTAGTGAACTGAAGGCAAAGAATGATGAAAATGTCCGTCAAATCAATGACTCAAACGCACAGAAAGCACGTCTCCTGACAGAAAATGGTATCCACACAGTCAGTGAACAATGTTGTGTGTCTTTTTGAGATATGTAAACCAAAAGTTAATGTTTGGGACATCTTTTACACAAGGTGAGTTCAGCCGTCAAATTGAAGAGAAAGAAGCTCTTGTCTCCCAGCTGACCAGAGGCAAACAGGCCTTCACTCAGCAGATTGAGGAGCTGAAGAGACAGATTGAAGAGGAGGTTAAGGTAAGGAACTATTAAGAAAGTTTGTTATAGTAGTAGTCGTTTGGGAATCAAAATTCATGTAATATGTCTTACACCAGGCCAAGAATGCTCTTGCCCATGGACTGCAATCAGCTCGCCATGACTGTGATCTGCTGAGGGAGCAGTTTGAGGAGGAGCAGGAGGCAAAGGCTGAGCTGCAGCGTGGAATGTCCAAGGCCAACAGTGAGGTGGCTCAGTGGAGATCTAAGTATGAAACTGATGCTATCCAGCGCACTGAGGAACTTGAGGAGGCCAAGTGAGTAGCATTTAAGGTATTAAAACTGCCACTCCAGAAGCAGCATTTTAGCAGAACTGCATTGCTTTAATCAGTCCTTGCAAACTGCAACTGCCTTTATGTTCAGCATTTTATTTAGAGGCAAAGATTTTGCTGTTCTGATTTAATGTGTCATCTGGATCCTCAAAACATATTATCATAATGGCCAAAACATGAGACAACATTAATTATAAGTTGGCCATACATCCCTTTTTCCAACATCCATTTCTTGAAAATATTACTTGCAACTCTAAGGATATTTTATATTATAAATTCAACACTGTGCCTGGGAATGGCACAAGTGGTCACTGGGAGGTAAAATCTGACCTTCGTTTTTTTGTTTTTTTTTAAAGGAAAAAGCTGGCCCAGCGCCTTCAGGAGGCTGAGGAGCAGATTGAGGCAGTGAATTCCAAGTGTGCTTCTCTTGAGAAAACCAAACAGAGGCTCCAGAGTGAGGTGGAGGACCTCATGATTGATGTGGAGAGAGCCAATGCTCTGGCTGCCAACCTGGACAAGAAGCAGAGGAACTTCGACAAGGTGGATTCTTTACTTGTTAGGCCCAGCCATACAAACAACAAAACATACAGTTGTTTGTCTTCTTAGTTACTACATACTGTATGTAAATTGAACTGTTTCATTCAGGTGTTGGCAGAATGGAAGCAAAAGTACGAGGAGGGTCAGGCAGAGCTTGAGGGAGCACAGAAGGAGGCTCGTTCTCTCAGCACCGAGCTGTTCAAGATGAAGAACTCTTATGAGGAAACCTTGGATCAGCTGGAGACCATGAAGCGTGAAAACAAGAACCTGCAACGTGAGTTCTACATTATGTAACAGTGACATTGAATTCACCATGTTAGAATAAAATATTTCAATTTGACATTGGTTTGATATAAAACACATTTTTTTTTTTTTTTTTTGCAGAGGAGATCTCAGATCTGACTGAACAGATTGGTGAGACTGGCAAGAGCATTCATGAGCTGGAGAAGTCCAAGAAGCAGATTGAGACAGAGAAGTCTGAGATCCAGACAGCACTTGAAGAGGCTGAGGTACTTTTATCTTCTTGGAAAAAATGAAAATAACGGACCAATATTTTAAATAAGATTTGAAGTCAGAGAGAAATATTTTCTTGTTTTATATTATCAGGGAACCCTGGAACATGAAGAGTCTAAGATCCTGCGTGTCCAGTTGGAGCTCAACCAGATTAAGGGTGAAGTGGACAGGAAGCTGGCAGAAAAAGATGAGGAGATGGAGCAGATCAAGAGAAACAGCCAGAGGGTGATTGACTCCATGCAGAGCACTCTGGATTCTGAGGTCAGGAGCAGGAATGATGCCCTGAGAATCAAGAAGAAGATGGAGGGAGATCTGAATGAGATGGAGATTCAGCTGAGCCATGCCAATCGCCAGGCTGCTGAGTCCCAGAAGCAGCTGAGGAATGTGCAGGCACAGCTGAAGGTATTGCAACATACAGTGAGACAGACAATAGTAAGAGCAGTTTGCATTTTGGCATTTAAGTCAATATTCCCCTGATATTCTCTCATTAGGATGCACAACTGCACCTTGATGATGCTGTCAGAGCCCAGGATGACCTCAAGGAACAAGCTGCTATGGTGGATCGCAGGAACGGTCTCATGGTAGCTGAGATTGAGGAACTCAGAGCTGCTCTTGAACAGACAGAAAGAAGCCGCAAAATCGCTGAGCAGGAGCTTGTGGACGCCAGTGAGCGTGTTGGACTTCTGCATTCTCAGGTGAACAAACTGAACAATTTTTTTTCTTCAATACTCCATTGAGACTTTACATGAAAATGCCTCAATTCTCTGAAATTTTAGAACACAAGCCTTATGAACACCAAGAAGAAGCTTGAAGCTGACCTGGTTCAGGTCCAGGGTGAAGTGGATGACACTGTTCAAGAAGCAAGGAATGCAGAGGATAAGGCCAAGAAGGCCATCACTGATGTGGGTTTAATTTTGTTTTGCTCTTACTTTAACTGTAATGTGCTTTTCAAGATATTTCTAATGAATATGTTATGCTGTCTTCTCCAGGCTGCTATGATGGCTGAGGAGCTTAAGAAAGAGCAGGATACTAGCGCTCACCTGGAGAGGATGAAGAAGAACCTGGAGGTTGCTGTTAAGGACCTGCAGCACCGCCTGGATGAGGCTGAGAATCTGGCCATGAAGGGTGGCAAGAAGCAGCTTCAGAAACTTGAGTCTAGGGTAAAAAAGTCACGCACTGTCAAACAAATGTAAAAAAAATAAATGGATTTTAAATATTGTATTCTTTTTGGAAGGTGCGTGAGCTGGAGGCTGAGGTTGAGGCTGAGCAGAGACGTGGAGCAGATGCTGTGAAGGGTGTCCGCAAATATGAGAGGAGGGTGAAGGAGCTCACCTATCAGGTACAGTCATGTTGATGGTTAACATACAAATCAAGAAATGAACAGTACTGGTGAAACATTTGAAGATACAAAATTATTTTCTATCACAGACTGAGGAGGACAAGAAAAATGTTACCAGGCTGCAGGATCTGGTTGACAAGTTGCAGCTCAAGGTGAAGGCCTACAAGAGGCAGGCAGAGGAGGCGGTAAGGATAATTGATTCATTTTTTGACAAAAATATGTAGTTATATTCCAGAATAATTTTATGCAAAAAAGCATGTTCTTTTCATATAATCATTTGCTGAAGTATGTAAAAGTAAAAATACAAGTGAAGCATTAATTTTCTTATTCACTCTCATTTTTGAGTAATACATAATCTAGCCATTGAAAACTAAAGAACATGGAGAGGTTTGAGATTCAATTATGTATTGTCTCTTGCATTCATTATTATAATTAGAGATAATTTGGAAAACTACAACTGATACCCAAAAGTAAGAATATTAAGCAAATTGGACATTGTAATTAGCAAATACAATATGCTGTAATATTTAATCATTTTTGTGAAAATAATCTGAACAAATGATAGTCAGCTATCAAGCACACTAGCTATACCATTATACAGCATAATTTGTGATTTTGTCAAAAACTACTGTCATATTCATATTGTATATGTAATAATGACAAACAGATTAATACATACATATTTAAGATGTACATTACCTTTAAGCATATATACACATATGTTCTAGGAGGAGCAGGCCAACGTTCATCTGTCCAAGTGCAGGAAGATCCAGCATGAGCTGGAGGAGGCTGAGGAGCGTGCTGACATTGCAGAGTCCCAGGTTAACAAGCTGAGAGCAAAGAGCCGTGACTCTGGCAAGGTACGTTTAAGCAAATCAAATCATCTGATGGGAAGTTAATGTCAGTTAATATGATTGACATGAATCTCATCAAAACTTTTTTTGTCTTTTAGGGAAAAGATGCAGCTGAGTAAAGCATACTGTCAGATCAGTGATTTCTAATCATATAATATGATGTGAAATATGCTGATGAAAATAAAGGTTTATCTTTTTGACCTATAATTACTGTCAGTCTGTTTTGTATTTTTTTGTATCTCTTCCCCTGAGAGATGAACATCAGACTGGGAAATTGGCTGCAGTCACAGCCTACCTTCAAGCGGTTTATTTAACCCTTTATATTATTCACTTTAAAGCCAAGTCAAGAGGGGCATTTACATGTCCTGATGCCAATAAGTCTGAAAAACTGGAGAAAAATGGGAATGGATGGATGTATGGCTTGTTCTCACATAGTATTTCTCTGTGAATACCACAAGCAAAATATGTATATGTATAAGCTATGCTTCTCTCCTGGTTTTAGAACACCAGCCATTCCCACCAGTGGCCATAATATTACTGAACTTAATCACAATTTTTTTTGTACTCTTCCACTATGTACATTTAGGCATTAACTCCTATTTCCATATTAACACATAGAGAACAAGATTCATTTACCCCACTAAATAAGACTAAATCTATACTAAAATTATTGGTACTTGCACATGGCTCAGTTGTGTCTCCTAAGATATTTTTTACCTTGTTGGCAAGACATATAAGTAATCATTTATTCTGGGGGGTTACACTATCATGCCTGCTGGACAACATGTCCCACCCCCTGCAGCGCAGCAGACATGCAATAAAGAATAGATTCATTATTAATAGTAAAATCAAGTATTCAAACTAAATATTAGATCTAAATTTGTTGTGTCTGATATGTATTTCCACCTGCACTGGTACAGAAGTGGTTGAGGTTACACTGTTTGGCATACTCTTATTTCATTTTATTCTATCGTTTCTAGTAATCAACCACACCAAAAGGACACAGTATGCAATAACTTCTGCGGAGAGTGTTGCAGACTCTGTTGCAACTCTCGAATAATGTAGGCTACTGTACATGTGCAATAATTTTATTCATTAATGTGCAAGACCAGTAATTTTGATTTCTGAACCTGTACAATACTTCTGTACAGATTGGTGTAATTTATTGCACCAATCAATCCATTGCACTCACTTATGTTGTATGTTTGCTGACTTTTTTTCATCTGGTGTTGCTTATTTCAACCATAATTATTAATTCTTTACCCAGCAATAATAGTAATTGGTCCTACACATATTTCTTCGGCACATTTGCTTACATACATTTGCTACCTACTTATTTTGACATGTTATACTACTTATTCCACTTGATACACTTGTTTACTTATGTCACTGGATCTTATTTTCTTTTTAAATGGGTCCTCATTGTAATTTCTATTTTGCACAATCCACTTTGCTGCTTTAACAAATTTACCTAGTTGCGGGATGAATAAAAGATAATGTTATCTTTTAGTAGCTACCTAGCTAGCAGTGGTATAACGGCCCGTTAATTTCAAATATCAAGGTTATTTAATCATGTTGTGTTACTGCTGATGTAGTATAATCTTCTCACTTACCTTTGCTGGTTGAGGAACTGTCATTCTCGCTGACTGAGTTATGACAGGCTTCTGGAGATTGTTATGATGAGTGACACATTATGACCATTGAAGGGCTATGGAGGACGTGTAAGCAGCAGTTTTCGAGTTTTACTGACATAATGTTCATGTCACTGTCATTGCTGTTACTTCTTAGTTCAGTGAATATTTCACTATATTCAAACACTTTGTATTGAGGCACCCTTGAGCATTTGTGCATATAGCTGTGCCAAAAACACTAACTTAACCCAGCTAGCTAAAACGAAAATAATAGAAAAACAACTTGAATTAGCTAGAAAATAATTATTATAACAATAATTATGTAATTAGAAAATATTAACAGTGACATTCATTAGATAACGTGATAGTCTGTGATCCAAACTTTACGGCATTTGTTTGCAGAGTATACCCATTGCCCTTACCATTTCTATGACAGTATCAAAGAAAGGACTAGAACTTTCTCTGATGGGTTCTCCCGCCGATGGCGCACCAGGAAGTTGCGGAAACTCTCGCGGGACCCGCTGCCCGTTATTTTACGGGTAGTCTCCTGGGCTTTGTTAGTGTGTTTTCTGTGCTCACAGTGCTAAACCAAAGTGCCTGAATATTTTCAATTTAACTTCTTTATACTACCTTTTATTCTACTCCACTATATTTCCTACTTGTAACGCTACTATTTATTTATCTGGCAGCTATACTGGCGACATTATAGATTAGAATATTGTAGAAGAAAAAGTAAAATAGAATAGAATAGTTTTTTTATTCATTTATTCATTCATATCTTCAATATTTTTTATTCCTCCACTGGGGCAATTCACCCACCCCAGCAGCATAAACAAGTTACAGTAAGGAAGAAACAATAAGCAACAGTAATGAAATAATAGATATGTAGATAAATAATGCTAATAATAGTAATACTGTACATAAGGTATGCACTTAATATGAAAGGAATATATATATATATATATATATATATATATATATATATATATATATATATATATATATATATGATTTCTACTATGGATGTGACTTTTTAAATTATGATGTATAAATATAGACATAAATAATAAATAAATAAATCAGAATGTATGATTATTATAATTCAAAAGCTACCCAGCAGTAGCCTAAAATTAGTTTCATGTTCCACATTGAAGTGGAACAATAATTATTATACACTAACAACAAATATACAATGTACTTTTACGTTAGGCCCTTAAAATACTTTATATTATTATTTCAACTCTGTGGTAAAGCAATTCTTATTTAGATAAATGATCTGGGTACTTCTTCCACCACTGACTGTAGTGGTCAGAAGTACAGTAGTAGATTATCTGCTTACACACACAGAATAAAACTATTAATCCAGCAGATGGCAGCAAAGCCCTTAAATCTATGCATCATAGTGAGAGAGTCTCCAAAGACAAAACTCCTTTCAGCACCTTACACGTTAATATTCCAGAAAAAGAGGGCTTTGTCACCAAAAATATTTTAAATTCCTCACTTAATACATGAATATAGTGTTATATTTTTAACAGTTAGGATTACTGAACACTCAGAGATGCAACATAGCGATTTAATATTGCAGAATGGACAAGTATACATATTGAAGATAAATGTAACACAAACAACACAGCTATGCACTGAATGAGTGCAGTGAGTGCAAAACTTCATCAGTAATCTTCATCAGTATTAGGAGTGCAAAGGTCATCTTTGGAGCACTTATTTTATATGGCAATATTTGGAGCTAAAAAAAAGACTTAAAAAAAAGATTAATCATGACAGAGGTTTTAGTTGGGCAGTCACTCTGCTGTTTTGATTAGGACAGAGACAATCTACCTCTGAGGTGCCAGAGAGGAGTCCATGTTTGACTTGTAACTAAACAGGTTCAGATCCCCAGCACCACCACTTTCAATTAAACCAAGCAAGCACAGACATCAAGGAAGTGCAACAGAGTATTACATGAGATGCAAGTCAGATGTGTAGGCCATGCCACTTTGCTATTGGATGGCGGACTGAGCGCATCATTAAGCTCCAGTGATTATCTTCTGAACTCTTCTCCTTCCCCACACTTAATTGTCCGATCAGATGTTTGCTTGATTTCCTAGTCATTTGAGTTTCATACACAGAAACTAATATTTTGCACTGCTCAAGAGGAAACTCTGGCAGGGAAAACATGAGGACCTCATTGAAGACAGTCATCAGGCAGCGGGCTACTGCAGAGGTCTTCTGGTACCTCAACCTGCACTGGTTGCACTGCACACTGATCCTGGCGTACAGCACTGGGCAACACAGAAAAGGCAAATCAAGAACTGTATGTTACATCATAGGCATATGACAGCTGTATGTTCACAGCTGTATTTTTGTTCAGACATTTTTTTTTAATTTACCTGCATCTGAGCATGTTTTGTTGAGGACCGTTCTGACCTTTAGCAGTCCAATCTCAAGCCTCTGAGACGTGGGTAGAAACTTTAAAGACATGAACACCTCTCCTACAAGATCCTGTCCAGAAATGAAGAGGATATGTTTCCATATAATGTAGAAAAATGGTGACTTATATACAACACAAGCACAACAAACATCCGTGAACATTAAAGACTAAATAAATTCCACTTAATTTCATGTTATAATTGAGGGGTGGCAATGGGATTTACAAAATGGAAGTAAACATTATAAAAATAAATAGCTTTTCCATCTAAATAAATGCAAAAAAATGATAAGCAATAGGTAATGTTCAGAAAAACTGAACTCTTCCTCAAAATGAAAATCATTTATAGAGTACAAATACTCAGCATAAAATAATAGTAATAAATTCACTTCCTTTGTGTATTTGAAATAAGTGCCTCTATTATCTCTGCAAATGCCAAGAAGACAAGGATGCTACAGTGCTACAATAAATTTGGTCAGTGGTTGTACTGGTCTTGTACTAAAATGACAATGAAGGCATAACAGCTTTGTCTTTTACTTATTTTATTTATTTTTGTCAGTTTTATAATGCTTGTTACATACTTTACCTTATTCAACACTGTGTGATTTTTAAAAAAACAGGAATGCCTATGTGTGTATGCAGAACATCTTGCTATACTGTACCTTCCGGGGTATCTTCAGATCTTCTTGTAGCTCCAGAGGGTAGGAGATGTTGAGCTGCCTCAGAGGAACCCTTACCTCTCCCAACACAGTGTGTCTGGAGAATTTATCAAAGTCCCTCACCTGTGATGCACACACCCACGACATACAAGACAGTTTGCCTACAGAATCACACAAAGCATTCTCTGTTTCAATCATGTTTGACTTCAAATTATAAAATAACTTCCTATGACTTCAGAGATACTGAGAGTGAGAGGTATGTGCTGCAGAACCTCCATCCTGAGGTTGATGTGATGAAGCTCCTTATCCTCTTGAAAAACACAGCTGAACTGGTCTCCAAATAAAGGGTTACAGCTGCCTTTCACGATGCGAGTCTGCCACTCCTGCAGCATTGTCCACAGGACAGGTGCAGTTCCATCGCCCTAAGAGAGTCAAGGCAGTAATCCATATCACCTTTATACAGTACAGAGACACACTGCTCCAAGGCTTTAAATAGCCTGAGGTACAGTGGTTTTTGGGTCTAAACAACATTAACGGAGAAAAGTAAAGCTGCACACTTCCCCATATAAGAGTGTAGTTTCTGTGCCCGTCACTTATTGGGTGACATCTGTGTCATAAATTAATTCAGACAAAATTACCTCCTCGTTAAGACCATCCTCCACTCCTGCTCCCTCTGAATCTGACCACATGAGTCTTAGCTTAACAAATAGCTGGAGGCTGTGTGTCTGGTTGTGCTCCAGGAGCCCCTCCACCTGCAGGACAGTGACCACCAGCTGGGACTGCAGTTGGTCATAATAGATGGAAAAATGCAGCGATCCACTGACCTGTTAAAAGGAGGTGTGTTAGGAAAGACACCAGGAAACTTAATGCTGCTGCTTTTACTGCTTGAAAATATGAAATGCACTGAGTATATTCTTTAAAGAATAAGTGATCTTTTCAGCCTGCTTTTATGTCTGACTGTCCAGTGGGGACTAACCAACGGCCTGGCATACAAACAGGGCCATCAATATATATATATATATATATATATATATATATATATATATATATATATATATATATATGTATACATACGTATACATATATATATATATATATGTATACATATGTATATGTATATATATATATATATACGCATACATATGTATACGTATATATATATATATCTATATATATATATATATATACACATTTATCTATGTGTGTGACCAAGTGTGTATTCATGTATTTCTATTGTCTCCCCCTGGGACACTAAAGACTATGTATCAATCCCAACTCTTCCTCAAGCACCACTATGATGTTGATATTTAAATATCTTGCCAACTATCGGATAGACTGCCTTAAAATTTAAATTAAAAGAACCTCCTTATGTTTTTGGTAAATTTGGTGTAAACTAAACAAAACCAAATGGTAATACTACTAATAAAAACTAAACCAATGACATTCCCATCAGCCTCTGGTTTATTATGTGTTGTGTTTGAGGCTAATGCTGATGCTAATAGTGTATTTGTGAGACAAGACAGTGATTAAAATCCTGTCTATCTCCAAAAGCTATAAGCCTATCTAATAAATCGCACACATTGGCATGGTCTCTTAGGAACGTATGCTGCTTATATTCCAAACTGTAAAATGCAGTTAGATGAAGAGAAAAACAGAAAAAATGTACATGACAGGAATATGCCATAATGTGCTACCTTTTTAATGTTGGCCTGCTCTCCCATGTCTCCATAAGCCTGGCTGGACCTTGAGGAGGAAAACAAGGTCTGAGACGGGCAGTGACTCAGCCTGCCGACCTCTGTGACGTCATCCTCTGCCTGGGGAGCATGAAGACATACACACCATTTCTGTCAGTGTTTTTTTGTTTTGTTTTGTTTTGTTTTTTATAGGCAGCTGCGACATCTCTAGCTTTAATTTGATCTGTGAAATCCCAACTCTCCTTTGTTTAAACAAGTTGATCTTGTTCTTTGTGTACACAGCCAATGTTGCCTATTTGGAACATCCCCATGGATTACAGGGCCCAGACAAAATAACAGGAACATCTTACATTTAAAAGTACATTACAAATACAGGTATTTACAATGTTTAAATGTAATTGCCGTGTCAAAGAGGTACTTGTGATTTATAAGGCTGGAGCTTGTGATTGTATTATGTTGAAAAGTGCTAGTTCGGTCTCAGTTTAGCCCTAGACCACACAGTGAAGGCTGCTACAGTCTGTTTCCTTGTTAAAATTCAGGGCTCACAACCTGAGGGTATCTACATTTTCCCAGAAATGTTCCTCGATTTTGTGTTTGCTTGCTGCTGTCACACCCTGTTTTCACCTTGAGATTGAAAATAAATTTAAGTAAAATATCCTGTTCTGTATCTCATATCCATTCCTTACCTTTGTTCCTGCAGCTTTCAAGAAGTTTCCTGTCGTCGTTGAGCACAGTAGATCACTGCTCCCTACAGCATAAATCAGACATATGGTAATTACTTTCTTGCTCGGAGAAAACATCAGCAACATGTGGCATACTGTTCAGACCTGCAATCTCATCTACTCACCAGGATCTTGCTGAGTGTTTATGGTGTGTCTCTGTGTGCAGCATCTGTAGGCCTGCCATGCCAAGACACCCAGCGCCAGCAGAAAAAGAGCGACCGATATTCCAAGGATGCAGTACTTGACTGTGTCTGAGAACGGCATACTCAGCTCTCCAGCAGCCGAAAGCAGCCCCACAGGGGCTGGAGAGTCTATCACCACCATGACTCTCCAACTCCATGTGGTCTACTCATACTCTCTGCAGCACAAGATGACAGGTCATGTAGGCATGCCATAATGGAGGTTCAGGCATAGGGCAACAACAACATCAAAACTGTGGGTTGACCTCAGTATGAGGTAAACCCTTTAATCGAGTAAGTAGATCAACCATGGTTAATTATTTAAAAAATACACAACACAAATTGTATGACACATGATCAGACTGTCAGACCGAAATGTCCTTATACCTGTTATAACTTTAGTGTCATACTTACAACTGTAGCACAGACACAAAAACAGGATTATCAGATGCAGTTTAGTCAATAATACTTGTCCTGTTTGCACTGCATGCAAAACAAGTAGAATGTAGCAAGGACAAAAAAAAAAACATAAAACTTTGTAAGACAATAGATAAGAAGATTTTGATGAAGGAGCATAAAGGTAGACATATAATTAATTAATGAGATATAGATCTATAGTACAGATTAAATTTTTTGTGTACACACTTTTTTGTGTGTAGAAAATGGAGAAAAGAAAATTTACAGGGAATGGGATGGGAATTTTATTTCCAACATAAAAAGACAGTGAGTAGTAAAGACAAACATCAACCCTACTGTTGCTGCTTTCCACTTATAAATGACACACAAATGGAAAATACCTGTAGTTAGTAGTAAAATCACAGCTCCACTTTTTCTTCAAGAAGCAAATATATTGCTGCACTATGAATCAATTCAAGGTTCTTCAAATTCAACAAAAACAAAGTCAGCAAGAGGCATTCAAAGCGGCCACCTTATCAACTGTTCCTTCCGTTTTTGGCACTCTAGGCGCTCTCCTCTCACTCTCCACACACACACCTAGGCACATGACTTCCTGTACACCATACTGGGCAAACTGGTTTGATTAGATGGAAATGCATTTCAGGGCTGAACATGGCCTGATCTTCTGCTCTCTGCCATTTGAAGTTCCCTTCTTACAAAAATGTCACCACCACATAGTGAAACAATTCCCACTGTCCCGCTGTCATCTTTCTCTACTGTATGCCACGGTGGACATTTGAACCGCACTTTTATACTTATATCCAGTTGGTTCAGATCATTATCTGTTAGGAGGTTTGATACATTGGATTAGATAGACTTGTACTCTGCTTTATCATGAAACTGTACCCAAACCAGAAGGAGCTAGAGGTGCTGTTAACTGATAATAATAACACATGCTCAACTAAAGAGCCACCAACACCGTATCTGGACTTTAAATCACATTTTCCTTATAAGGTTTTCCATTGTTATCATTATCTTGCAGACTTGTCAGTCAGTCAACACCTATGTAAAACAGCCCCTTTTACAGTGAAAACATAATGTCAAGACAATGCTATTTTAAGTTGTGTAGCCCAAACTTGCCATTTCAAGAATGAGGAAGAAAAAAAGTTGACTAAACTTCCTTGTTCCTACTAAGAAGAATGTCTTCTAACACTGCCACTATAAGGTCATCTAGACAATAACACAGGTCTGGACCAAAGCAGGTGCACTGCTGAAAATGTCAATCATCAACCTCTTACTAGATTACACTCTGATTAGCATTTTACAATGATGTTAAAAACACGCTCTGAACTGTAATATCAAATAATAACTATTTAGTGTGCATGAGTGGTGGTGAGCACCAAATGCATACACTGAAACCTGAAACCCGAGAGAACCCAACTGGCTGTTTTCACTTGCTATATGATGATAGTTCTGTGCAACAGATAGGAGCCATTTGCATGCATGTACTGAAAATAAAGAAATCCTGAAATGTTTTAGTGCTTGTTCTAGAACATTTTGTAGCATAAAACAGTAGTCGCATGTTCTCAAAAACTAAAACTAAATATGACTAAGTATGACATAGTAGTACTATAGTACGACAAGCTGAACAAAGAAAACACGTGTTGACTTGAGAACATATTGTAATTTACATTCCTGTCAAAATGTGACCACTTCTTCAATAATTATTTAAACATGTGTTAAATTATTATCGTGATCATCTGCAGTCAAATTCATGTATTTTGGATTGTGATGCTTTTGAGCCCAAAATTCTGAGTCCCAGTGGATGTTTGTGCCAAATTTGAAAAAAAAAATAGATGTGAGGTTATAGTGGCCAGAGTGAACCAATAATAAAAAATACCTTGTCCTATTCCTCCAAGTCAAGCTCCACAGAGCCCGGCAGAAAGTTCATATTATTAACGGCTGCTCTCTGGATGCCCATGCTCCCTGCACCACCTGCTCCTGCTTCATTCACTGCCTGGCAGGAATGGGTAGGAAAAAACACGGTTGAGGCTGGAATCACATTTTAGAACTAATTTCATTATTAAATCTTGAATTTTGGGCACAGGAGAATTTCCAGTCAGGTTTCATGCTGTACAGTTTGTGGGGAGGAAAAAAAATAGTGCCCTCTGGTGGCCGCATGGTAAAATGGTAACTGTTCAGTTCTCTTACAGATCTGACCTTTCAAAAGCAGGAAAGCTGTTTATGTAGTTTCTGAACCCATTTAATGTGAATTAGGCTATGAAATATTTACAGTGATGACAGGTTAATCTGCTGATTATTTTCTCAATGAATCCAGAAACCATTTCCATCTTTAAAATATCAAAATTCCCATCCCCAATTTGTTTTTATCCAACCAATAACCCAAATGCCAAAAATAATTTATTTTGCTATGCAACACCAGATGATGTCCGACAACAGCTGAGCACATTAAACCAATCACCTGCCATCTTTGCACCCAGTCTGTCAGATTTAAAATTGAAGAGCCATAACGCGCATATAGCTCTCACAATATCAAGTGACACTGATCACTCCCTAATTCAACACTTACATCCATTTGGTTGTAGTTATAGAACACTGAGATGGAGAAGAGCTCATGTCAGCAGCAATCTTGTTCCTTCAGCAATAACAACCCTGAATAATCTGCCTCAATGACACGGTTGTGAGCTGAGAGGAAAGGAGTGCTTTGATGAAAGGAGTGTATAAATACATGAAGATTGTGGGAAACAACATCCCTTTTGGGGCAAATAGCATAATAAACATTACTTAAGTGAGGAACAGCATTCATGTGAAGTTTTCCATCACCTTCTCTGCAGTAACGGTATCAAAGTCAGCCACCACACTGATCCCTGCATTGTTGATCAGGAAGTTCACTTGTACCAACTGGACCATCTCTTCTAGAGACTTCTCTATTCGGTCCTGGTTCACCAAATCTAGTGGAGAAGACACATTGACACAAATGAAAATCAAAAGTGAGCATAAATTCATAAATAAATCAAAAACAAAGTTTCACACTAAATCTCCAATGCGTACAGGATGTATACTACTTTGGTGTGTTTCAGTTTGGAGCCAACGTGTTTGAGTGGTTGTGCTCTAAGATGTTGGTTGGTATACACTGAGGAGATGTGATGTCTTCTTTCACTATAGAGCTTTACAAACTTCAACGCATTCCTGTATTTCCTGTTGCAATAATGCAGCAGCTGGCAGGAAGTAAATGTGGACCAACGCTGTTGCCCAAGCAACAGAATGACAGGGAGATCAAAAGCAGGATAGGCGGCTAGTGTTAGTCTCAAAGCTACTTTCCATAAGTGTTGATGTTGCCCTGCTTTACTCGCCAGTGGGCTGACTATTCTCAGCCCAGTTTCCAGATGGCTTATCAAAAGAAATGTCTAATGTACATGTAAAAGGCAGGGTTAACAGATTACAGTCAAATGACTGTGTGGACTGAAATGTCTCAGCAGTGATCGGCCATTATAATGAAAATAATAAACCATAGGTAACAAAAGGACCTCAAGGCCATCCTAAATGGAAAAAAAAGGATTTTAGAGCAAGGATGAGGTGATAACAATAGACTTAATCGTCAAGTCAAATCAAACTTTATTGTCCTACCAGAGAGAATTTTGTTGTAGCTACATATATCAACATTTTCATGACAAAAGCCTAATTACACAATGCAACAGGGCTAACAGATAATAACAGTGATAATAACACTGATACAATCAAACTAATCAAAAGAAAGATACTTTATATCTTAATGTCCTCTGATGCACATATTTCTCAAACTTGTTTCTTAGTGTATATATAAGTAAATATATTGTAACATTAAGTACATAATTTACATTTTACATATTCCAGGCGATCAATAATGTATTTCAAATTCCGAAGTGAATGATATTAATCATTATGAATTAGGACCTAGGTAGCTTGCCATCCATTACAGTAACTGATGTGATCTGGAATTAGTACCTACAACTGTCAGCAGTTCAACAAAATAAGTCTCTGGAAACTCATGGTCAATTTACAACAGGTATCTACATAGGTATCTATCTAAAATCTAAACTTCACTGGCCATGAATATAACTTATTTAATTAACTATGTGCATTCTCACTCTTGCTAATAATCTGGGTCACCAAGGCAAAACCTCTCCTGTAAAGTTCAGGAAGGACCCATGATCCTTTTCAGTCAATTGACCAATCACAGACAAGATGGAGGAAACACTCTCCTCTGGACTCAGTGGTGCCTGGAATAAAAAAAGATGAACATAAAAAAACTGATGCTCAAAGTCACCTCCTCCAAATGTAAACACTATATACATCACTTAGAATCCTAAAATGATGATGAAATATTAAATGCGTGGAAGCTCCTGGAGTTAAAATAAGCAAAATACTGTGTAACATTTCAGTCAGATGCACGCAAGATGGTCTTACCTCAGACCCGCCCATATCAGTGCGGACCCAGCCAGGGTGTATAGCCATACAGAGAATCCCATCAGGCTCTAAGTCTACAGCCAAACAGCGACTCACCATGTTTAGCGCGCTCTGAGAAGGCAAGCAGACACTCAAGTTGTAAACCTCAAGTTTTGCCCAACAGTATGTATGTAATGATGCATCACGAGACAGTTAAAAATCAATACAAAAGCATGATGATTCAAATTAGCTGAGATGAAAAATGAATCACGATGCCCTTTTTAAACAGCGGGGGATGTAATGTACTTTTGAGTTAACTCAATCAATGTCATACCGACATTGTACAGATATTCAAACGAAAGACATGGCAGCGGTCGCAAGTGATTTTGAAATCGAGGATGCACGGATCGGTTATAAATCAGAGGTGTGGCACCATTTTGGCTTCCCTTCAAGCATAATATAATGTAACGCAACATAATGTAAATATCAAACTAGGAACACATGCAAGCCTTAGTTTGTTTATTTGTATTACGTCATTACGTCATTTTGATTTATTTTTTGTTGTTCAAGAGAAAATATAATTTCAGTTGCAAAACCAGAGAACATGGCGTTGTACTGCAGTTTAGCCTACATCAGAGAAACAAAAAGGGATTCTCTTTCATTTGATAAAGACGAGAAAATATAATTTGTAGTTTTTATATCTAAATATGTTTTTGAATATGCATTCATTTCATAGTTTCTGTTTTTGAAGTTACACCCTACATCAGAAATGTATTTTTTTTGGAGAATACTGTAATTACAAGAATCTTGTTCAGTCATAATTTGTCTGCAAAATCATTCTGTTAAAAAAAAAAAAAAAATCGCCAGAAAATCATATTGTTCACCCAGTTTCAGAAATTGCATTGAATCGTGAGTTGAGTGTATCATCGTTACAACCCTACCCAGCACCACAGCAGCTGATCCGTTTGTGGATGGTTGAAGGTGCAGCAGACATCACATTTATCCTAAAATCCACTGTTGCAAAAAATGTTTAATCACAACAGTGTTTTACACCCATTTTAATCAGTCTGTGTTCCTTTTCTGTGGCCAAACCAAACCAGAGTTAGCCCTCCATATATGGCTCAGTCTTCTTTATTTTAAGGCTGCAGTTAGTATCTTTGAATATTACTGAATATATTTATACAGTATATTTTCTAAAACCATCACTATATCCTGGCAGTAGTCCAGTAGAGCTAGATAATCATGTTTCTGTTCAACTTTTTCAGGGTACCAACCAAATTGCATCAGTACTATCGAGTACTGATTTATAATAAATCAGTCCATACGAAACTTCAGTGAATCTGTGTGAGACATTATGACTCAATAGGAGGAGGAAATGATGCCTTTTGTGTGGCGTGTAAAATGTTCTAAATATATATATATGTATATATATATATATATGTATATATGTTATGATACAATATATTAATGAGTAATGTTTAAATTGAGAAGTTAATACTTATTTTTACAAGGGAAATTACATTTGTTTTCATTTAAATTTATTATTTAAGTGTTTATTATCTATGCCAACCATTCACCTAAGTTACTACAAGGAACAGCGTATGCATTCGGTTAAAGGAACTGTCACAAAGGAAAATGCAAAAACGTGACATCCTGATGCCGGTACAACACAACACAACACATCACGTTGACTAACAGAGTAAGTGTCTCTTGCAACAATACCTTGGATGTCCTGTAGGGGTACCATTTGAAGTTGCTGGCCCGTTCACCCCAGTTGAGCTCTACAGAGCCCAGCAGAGAGGTCATGTTAATGACTGCTGCCCTCTGGATGCCCATGCTCCCTGGACCACCTGCTCCTCCTTTAGACGCTGCTTGTTTCAACAGAGGCAGGAATGCCTGGCAGGAACAGATAAAAACCCATTTTCAACCTGCAAGATCTTGTGATGATTACTACAAATAATACAAAAAACGGCATTTGTGTACAATGTGTTGACGAGGTTAATTAAATAACAAAGAGCCCAAATCTAGAAATACACATCTTAGAAATTTGTCACTGTCAAAGCTTGAATTTTGGGTAAACTGGATAATTTCCAGTCAGTGTTTATCACATCACACTGTTAGGAGGACCAACACTGCCCTCTGGTGGTAGCATGTCCAACATACAGGGAGAAACTGCTTGAATTATCCATTTGGACCTCTCTAAAATGAAACAGAAATGCAGTACAATGTCCACACCGTTAAAATCAATGAGTGTAAGCTAAATAACAGAATCACCTGTTAATACAACACTAGAATCACAAACTAAGCAGCCTCACCTCTAGACCTTTTTAAAACAGGAAACCTAGGTATAGTGTCTGTACATAGTTAATGTACATATTTAACGTGAAATGGTTCTACAACTAGCACCGCCACCTCACAGCAAGAAGGTACAGGGTTCGATTCCCGGCCCAGGGCCTTTTCTGTGTGGAGTTTGCATGTTCTCCCCGTGTGCCTGGGTTTTCTCCAGGTACTCCTACTTCCTCCCACCATCCAAAAACATGCGTGGGGATTAGGTTAATTGGCTAATTTAAATTACCCGTAGGTGTGAATGTGAGTGTGAGTGGTTGTCTGTCTCTATGTGCCCTGCGATGAACTGGTGACTTGTCCAGGGTGTACCCGGCCTTTCACCCTAAGACAGCTGGGATAGGGCCAAGCCCCCCCCACGACCCTATGTGAGGATAAGTGGTAGAAAATAAATGTATGGTTCTAAAACAAAAAGTTATGGTAATGGTAAACTGAGCTGCTGATTATTTTCTTAATTAATACAGAAACCACTTAAAATCATGTTAAAATATCCAAACATCCAGCAGAATTTTCCATCTTTAAACGGAGTAATTTTTTCTCCCATCTAGTGGTGAAATTTGACTTTGCATGCATTGCGACATGGTTAGAACTACGGTAAGTGGAACAGGTCAACTCCCGGGCGGCCACTAACACCGTGGATCCCCGGCCCCCGGCTCCAGTCATTTTCCCCGGACCTCCACAGCTCTCCACCCAGCAGGCCCCAGCCAGACGTGGCCGGGCATGGGGTGCTCCCGGGCGGCCACTCACTGCGGATTCCCGGCCAATAGTGCCGGTCATTTTATGGCCCTTTTGCGTTTTTTTTGGTGATGAGGATTCGGAGCGGCATAAGTATGGTCTTGTATTATGACCAAAAACGCACTGCAGGTTTTAGTTTAGTGCCGGGTAAGTAAAACTGCCGTCTCCACCTTGGTTCTTTGTGAAGAGTGTATCGCAAAACGCAGAAATGCATTTTGTCCTATGGGTACTAGCAGGTAGTGCTTTATGTCCCTCTTGGCAGTTTGTAGTTTTTGATAGACCAGAAAGACATGGAAGCCTCCGTATGAGCGACCCGCTCTATGTAAAGACAGATAACTGATTCTTCACCCAGGAGGATAAGGCATAGGTTATTTTACAACAATGAGGATCTACTTAAGTGTTGTCAGCAAGCATCTGCCTCACTGACATCAATTTCTCAAACATTAGCCTGCCCTGTGCTCTTTGGGGCCAACTAAAACCAGACATCCAATGGGTACTCTGGAAATAATGGGCTACGGGGCTTTCACTACTTCTGTCCATCAAAGTCACCCTGTGTTTTTAGTTTGCTGTATTCAGGAAATGATCCACTCACAAATGCCCTGCTCCTGGTGTTTAAAGAAAACAGAAGTATAGCTTCTTTTCTTTTTTTCTGTTTTGGAGAGAGGGCTGAAGATGTTCCAAGCAAATTACCAAATCAACAGCACAAAACCTATGATAATAATAATAACAACAGCACAGTTGTTTACATTACCTTTGTGATCATCAGAGGAGCCACAGCATTCGTCTGGAAGTTTTCCATCATCTTTTCGGCAGTAACGGTATGCAAGTCAGCCACCACGTTGATCCCTGCATTGTTGATCAGGCAGTTCAGACCCTCTCCTTGTACCAGCCGGCCCACCTCTTCCACAGACTTCTCTATACTGTCCTGGTTCACCACATCTAGTGGAGAAGACACAAAAAGCAAATCAGCAATTTGAACATACATTAATAAATAAATCA
Organism: Synanceia verrucosa; assembly: GCA_029721515.1. Taxonomy (NCBI): domain Eukaryota; kingdom Metazoa; phylum Chordata; class Actinopteri; order Perciformes; family Synanceiidae; genus Synanceia; species Synanceia verrucosa. The sequence continues at coordinate 22,188,802 of CM056556.1, read as the reverse complement.
AGTGATGTTTTCAGCCTCATGCTGCAGGATGTATGCTACTTCTGTGTGTTTGAGGTTTAAACAATTTGGTTGGTATTGAGGAAATGAGTGACTGAGAAAAAATTATATACGTCACATAAAATATAAACATAAACATACATTATATATTACATTAGAACATTGTGCTGCTGATGTAACACAAGGTTACTTCTTTATCTCTACACTCTGTCTCACCCAAAGTGATGATGTGGACGTTGGGATGTTTCTCTGCCAGTTCCTGAAGTTTCTGTGGGTCAGAACCACACACATCATGTCATTGTTGCTTCTCAAATAACTCGCAATGGCGCCCTCTGTGTCTTTTAACTTTATTTCACTGGACCGTTGCTACATACCTTCGCCCTTCATTGAGCTTGACGCACTCAGTGTGGGGTGGCTTCTCGTTAACAACGAGACAAAAACCACAACAGGTGGTGGCTACGTGATGATTAGCTCCAATGGTATAGTTAACGTCAATGCTACTACCCGTATGTGTTGATGTTTACCTGTATGCCGGCGGTGTTTCTGGTCGTGGCTATAATCTTGCCGGGTGAGAAAACTCCATTCGCCAGGCAGTCGACAATCTGCAACCCGAGACCTCGGCTGGCTCCAGTTACCAGCACAGAGCCGCAGTTTTTAAAATTCATGGCGCCACTCATTGCTAATATTACCTGTACAAAATGACGGTGTGCGTGCTTGTCCAGATATTGCGCGTGACGGGGATTTGCTGAGCCTGCAGCTTCTCATGTCTCATCAGGGAGGGGGAGGAGGGGAGTTGACCCATCCAGGAGAGAGCGTTTATACGGGGGAGATGGTTCACTAGAGTGGGCCTACAGCTGCGACGACAGACGGTAGAGACTGTTGTGGCATAGGAATAAAGATGATAAGACAGTTTTTTGTATTATCAGTGACCAGAAAATAAGCTCACAGTCAAACAGCCGGAGAAATGCTCGGTATTTCACAGAAACGAGCTGATATTTTGGACGTTTCTGGTTCAGGCCCACGCTGTTCATATTTCCCATAATTCAATACGCATAAAATCCATCACAGAACGTGTTAGTTTTGCAGCTGGTTCATCGTTGCGGTGCTTTAATAGGTTTGGACGTTCTGCAGGATTCATTCAGAAGAGATTATATTACAGCGACCATATTTTTTTGTTATTATAAATTTAGAATAAGCAGGTGACATATACTACTGACAAAAAGTTAGGGATAACTTTTGGGTGAAATTTCTGAATATTGTAAAAAGTCCATGCTCCAGTGATATTATATCATGAAAGTAGGGCATTTAAGTATGCTATGGTAATTTTTTCATCTCAACTTATTTATTGAAACAAAAAACTAATAAGAGTGGTGGGTATACCGCAACAAAAATGTCACTGTCTCAATGTCATATGTCCTTGAGCATCAATTACAGCTTAACAACGACGTTTCATGCCGTTCACAAGTTGACTTATTGTCTGCTGAGTCATGCTTTTCCACTCTTCTTGAAGGGCTACCCTCAGGTCAGTGAGGTTCTGGGGTGTGGGGTCACAACCCCACAGGGGTTCTCAACCTTTGACAAGCTGGACCCACCCCCAGTTGGTTGGCTGGTTCAGTGCAGTTGGGACCCCTCTCTTCCTGGCGCCAACCACTCATCACCCCCCCAACGCCCCAACTAGATAGATAGATAGATAGCCCTAGGCTAGGCTATTATTATTATTTTTAGGCTCACACTATTATCATTATAATTAATAATAATACTTTTTAGTAGTAGTAGTGGTAGGCCTATTATCATTACTAACTAGGATATTGCTATAATAATTACATAATGTTACACACTATTTATTGATATTTACCATTATTATTATTATTATTATTATTATTATCATCCTCATAGTGGTTGGTAGGCCTATTATCATTACTTGGTGATTGTTATAATTGGTGTGTTTGATTTGTTTGTGTGTTATAATCAGTGGTGTGACAGTTCATACTTACTTACTCATAATTAGGTTAATTCCATCTATCCATTATCTACAGTTTATCCTCATAGGGTCGTGGGGGGGCTGGAGCCTATCCCAGCTGCCTTAGGGCGGAAGGCAGGGTACACCCTGGACAAGTCACCACCTCATCGCAGGACACATAGAGACAGACAACCACTCACACTCACATTCACACCTACGGGCAATATAAATTAGCCAAATAACCTAATCCCCATGCATGTTTTTGGATGGTGGGAGGAAGCCGGAGTACCCGGAGAGAACCCATGCAGACACGGGGAGAACATGCAAACTCCACACAGAAAGGCCCTGGGCCCGGGATTCGAACTATACTACACCACTGTGCTTCCTTGGATTAGGTTTACTGGCTAATTTAAATTGCCCATAGATGTGAATGTTGCTTGTAGGTGTGAATGTGAGTGTGGTTGCCCTGTGATGAACTGGCAACTTGTCCAGGGTGTACCTTGCCTTTTGCCCCAAGACAGCTGGGATAGGCTCCAGCCCCCCCATGACCCTATGTGAGGATAAACGGGATGGACGGATTAAAAGGAGATACCCATGGTGTAATAATTAGCCTCATGCCAAAGTAAAGCTAAATGTTGTCTGTTACATGTAGCAATGCTTGTTAAAATAGTAAAATCAATAGCTACTTCCACATTTCAACATCATGTGTTTGCTTTCATTTCGTTTAACTCTATTACATTACTACTACACTTTCCATGAGGCAAATATTGATAATATAAAGGAATTAAATGTTCGTGATCTAATTTTGTAAATATAAGAAGGCAGCCACTGTTTGCTTTTGTATTCAGTTAGTTTTCAAATATTGAAGCTATAAGATGGCGGAGCAGAGATAAGGGTGACAGCACAGCTGACAGAGCTTATGCAGTCACAGCACACAGATGGTTTCTCTGGCAGCCTCTTGCGTCCAGATTTTTCTAAAAGCTTCTGGTTCTTGGGAGCAGCAGATATCCCTGGTCTGCTTCAGGTCAGTTAATTTGGAATTTGGCTCCTGTACCTCCATTTACAGACACATTACTTTGGCACAGAGCACGTCACAAATGATGGGCTTTGGTACAATGTGTGGTGCAGAGCTGTGCTCCTGAAACTAGAGGGTGTTAACTGGTTTCCTAAGCACACAATGGTGAGGTATTGTCTCTACAGAAAAATAATCAGCAACCACTTAGATTACAATTGCTCTGTCCAGTAAGCAGCACAGAAGAGCAGTAGACATGCATGTGATGTTTTCATTTTGCCAGTTCTGCTGCTAACTACAGCTATAAAACCCCAAAAGACATATTCAACAAAATCACATAATAATTCATTCCTTATCCACCATTTTTAACACTGATATTACAGCTGCATAACAGTCATATTGAGTTCATGTTTCTCTGAATGAAGTTAGTGAACAAATCTGAAAAATGAAAAATTGAGGACCAAGGTGAAGATATTTATTGAGCTGCATGATGTTACTGTGCAACACTGCAACATGACAGGGAAGAAGGAAGTGACATTTCTAGCAAATATGCTGGATTTGAAGTCCAGATGACATACAGCCATAACCTGCTGGTGTAGTTTTCATTCAGGACTGTCAATGTTGTCCTCTCCAGTTTGGTGTAATACTCTGTAGTCGACCAGTTGTATAGTGAGTACCCCTCCGCCCACTTCTCCCTTTCCAGGACTGTGGTAAATCGAGTGGTAAAGTGAGCAAGAGAGTGCAAAACCAAGGTCATGCTAGAATTAGAAACAAGAAAAACTCAACTATAGGAGCAACAGAGGTCATGGTGTGGCTGGTGATAGTACGGTTTTGCACTCATACGTCTCGTATTCCCACAGTATCTTAGTCCATCATGCTGCTGCTGAAATTCTGATCCATGCTTTCATCGCATGCAGATGTGACTACTCTAATTTCTATGGTTCCTCTCGTGACCACGTCACCCCCATCCTCCACAACCTCCATTGACTCACTGTTCATATCAAGAGCCTCCTCAACCACAAAGCCCTACACCATCGGGTCCCCCTCTGCATCGATCTTCTGATACCCACCTCCTCTGCCTTCCAACCCAAACCAAGCACCGGATCTGGGTTGACAGAGCCCTCTCTGTTGCTGCCCCCACCCTCTGGAACACTCTGCCCATAATCATTTACACCTGCACCAACCTCTTTAAATTACTTTGTGTTATGTGTTTTTTTTTTTTTTTTTACTTGTTCTCATGTTTCAGCCCTTATGTTTCAGTTCTGTCTGTTTTAATTTGTAAATATGTTGAGTTTCTTTGAGTTTTCAGAGAAGTGCTTGAAAAATTAAAATTAATACATTATGTTACTGTAGCAACATAGCGGGAATCAACATGGTGAAATAGGACCTACTCAATACATAAAGACATAAAGGGCTCACTCTAAGCTAACAATTCCAAATTTCAGGTGATTATACACTGATGAAAACATATGGATATTGTATTGCATTTCTGCTAACAGAGCCCAGGAAATGGTATGCACTGTTCCTTAAAGCATTGATTGCAGTGTAATACATAAGCATTAGAGGGCAGTGGATTTTTTTTAGAATAGTACAAATACAACAACAGTTTAATAAATCATAGCTTTTCTTACATGTTTGCCTTTCTGCTTGAGTGATAATCAAGGTGAAATTACACCAAAAGAAACAAAGATACAACATATTAAACCTTACACACTCTTACAAATTTCAATCCAAAAAAAAAGACTGATTGAGTCACTCCAGGAGGATTTTCTGCAACTGAAAATAGAAATATTGATCAATTTATAATACTTCCTTCCCTTGCATCCCTTAAGGATCCTCTTTCATATGTTCTTCCGCATTCATCCTATTTTTGTGGTAAAGAATAAACATTAATGGGCCATTGGGACTTTGTCAAGATTACAGGGTAATCCATGATAAAGATTATTGACAATCTTCATGCAAACCAAGAAAAATGAGGTATTCATTTCTGCAGCTACTTCACCGTTTTAAATTTCAAATAATGCCCTGGTGCAAGATATGCCTGACAATGACTGTGTCAGTCAATGTATGCTGTATTTGTTTTAATATATTTTACAGCCCTGGCATAAATAAAGGTCATAATTACTTAAAGGTCACCTATTATGCAAAATTCACTTTATAAAGGTAGTATAACAGTAGTGTGTGTCCCCATAGCCTGTGAATGAGGCCCTAGGAGTGACAAAAGTCTGTCACTTCCTACCCGTTTGCTCCTCTTCTTTGCCAATGTGTGCCGAAAGAGGCGAGTTGAACATTTCTCAATTGTTGATGTCAGCAATTGTTTTGCCCCTCCCTCCAGTAGAGGACACTGTCTTTGAGCCAGCCTCCCCCCAGATAGATAACCCTCCTCTTACGTCGCTTTTCCACTACACAGTAACGGCACGGTACGGTACGGTACAGTACGGCATGGCTCAGTTTTGTGGCTTTTCCATTATAACTGACTACCTCACAGTACCTCCTCAGCGTGGGCGGAGTCATCAAACGACAGAACGAAAGTAATTTACATGTGACACAGAAAACTGGGAAAAAGAACTATGACAACACCACTATCACAAATAATGGAGGACACCGAAGTGATCATGGAAGCAATCCAAAGCGATCTCTTGTATATATATATATATATATATATATATATATATATATATATATATATATATATATATATATATGTATAAGAGGTTCAGAAAAAGTACCTAGTACCAGGTACCAGGTACTAGTGGAAAAGCGGCACAACCCTGTAGAGCCGTATCGTACCATACCGTGGAAAAGCCCCATTAGTTACCAAGTGGCCGCCATTCTTTCTCCTCGCTAACTTTCACAAACAAACCTGACAAAGTTAAGAGCAAAGCACAGCAGCTGCTCTGTGTGTTGGCTGCTTCAACGAGCACAGGAGACTAATTTTTACTAGGTTCGTTCTCTGAAGACCCAATTTATTTTAGTTGGAAATGTAGCAAGAGACCTTCCCAAAGTTTAGCATGTGTGCGCTCATCATCTCACAAAGCAGGCTTCACTAACCAGCTGAAGATGAAGGATCGGCACAAACTGCCATTGCATGTGATATTTTAATTTTGTGTTGCTTTACTGTGTAGACTTAAACCTGGTTTATGCTTCTACGCCATAGCTACGGCGTCGATGCGGACCCCTATGCGGACCCTACGCCGTAGCCTGACGCGCACCTCCAAAAAATCCTGACTACGCGTCGCATCAACGCGTTGAGACGCGAACGGCAAGGACTGTGATTGGTCCGCTCAGAACGTAATTTCCGTAATTTTTTGCTTTTCCGGTCAACTGCTTAACAACACCGCTGTTAGCGGAGCGGCATGAGCGGTACGGAATGGTCGAACAGACCACCTCCGCAAACGTCATCTGTGCTTCAACATTTGTAGTAACAGCATTTCTTTTTCAATTTCATGAGCTCCATCTCCAGAAACACCCGCTCCATCTCAGTTGTCATTGTTTACTGTCGGAAGAAAACTAAGGAATCCGATATGAGCCCCCAGAAGCCACACAAAGACACAGCCACACCCCCCTAGCAGCTTGGCGGTGATTTGCAGAGCAACGCGTTCCCTCGACGCAGAGCTTCGAATGCTCAACGACGGCGTCAGGTCAACGGCGTCAGGTCAACACCGTAGCTACGCCGTCGCTGCGACGCAGAAGCATAAACCAGGCTTTAGCGTGATAGCCTGGAAACATGTCCCTGTAGTGTTTAGCACTGCAGCTAACGGAGCTGCAATTGAGTCACTTCCTCTCTCCAGAGAGGGGGCGTGGTCAGACACAGCTCAGGAACATTTAAAGGTACAGACACAGAAACAGACTCTTCTCAGCAGAGCTCAATACAGTGATTTTTAATGGGCTGGAATTCAGGACCAGGGCTGAGTTTGGGGTAAAACACTTTGAATACAATATTGTTGCATGTCTGAGACCTACATAAAATTGCAGAAAAAGTGTATAATAAGATACCTTTAAGAATGGCTGTAATTTCAGGCTTAACACAGAGAAAATATTATTTTTTTAAAGGACTTCTTCGACATCAAGTAGAAACTCCAACTAAATTATAAATGCTGGATGTTTAGCAGCTGCTAGCTGAGGTTTTGGCCAAATCACTTTTAGGTGATATATGAAAATTGCTCACTACTGCCTCAAGTGGCCAAAAATCAGTTACTCTAATGCTGAGCTGTAAACTGGCAGTATGGCTATGGATATTGTGATATTGTTTCCCCAATATATTGTGTGAAGTTAAGCCAATTATCCTTTATTTCAAAGCTTGTTTAAGTGTTCTATAAATAAAGATATGTGAAAGCATCAAGACATTTGATTCATGGAGAAATACACTAAGCCCACTGTGCCTTTAAACACATTTTGCCTTTTGGCCTATTTCAGAGTAAACCTTCTAAATGTGATCTGATTCCCAGAAAGAACACAAATAAGATTTTTTTCCCAAACCATATTCCTTCAACTTGACAAAATAGCTGATTCCAACGAGTCTTGTCACCTCACCAGAGAAACAACCCTATTGTGATGAATTGAGAAATTAATTTTGCCTGCTCTGTTTAATAATTTGAATCAGCCAGACCGAATGATGATTTCGCTACAGAGAATTCTGCTTTTTAATAACAATGAACTGACAAAGTGTTCATTCAGACCATATTTTTCAGTCACAGTCAAACCAGCTGTGGTACGAACTTGGCCAAGAGTGATAAAGATGCAGTCAGGAACAACAGTGAAAAACAGAGTCTGTGTGTGTGTGTGTGTGTGTGTGCCTTTATAAGATTATTTGTTTGTGCATGTGCTAAAATGTACGTTTGTCTGCTTGTATGCACATTGCTGTTTAGTGTGTGAGATCTAGGTTATAACATCCATTTTCAATCTCTTTAATTCACATGAGCTATATTTAAGGAGATCATAAATAAAATACCAGGGTTCCTTTCATCAATGAATAAATCATGGCCACCATCCTCTTATATTCATGTTCTCTTCTCTCTTTTTGCCCTGCACATGATGTAGTATGCTGCCTCCAGTCTTTATCACATTGGTTCATCGCAGTGGGCTATGTATGTGTTTACATGCACGACGGTATCCTTTGGTGATTCTGTCTACTCAGCTGTTCACTTATTGAGTTTGCTTGTGTAAATACTGTGTACAATAACCTCATCATATAGATTCCTGAATACAATTTAGGATTCAATACTATTTAATGTCCCATGGAAAAAAATCAGTCTGTCTGAACAGAACAGAAAATAGTGCAAATCATTTAAAAAGCATATCAGCAGAAAAAAAAAAAAAAACGGCAGGAAATGGCATCCATATCATGTATTCATGTCATGTCTGCACAACAAAACACTGTGCTTTTCCAAGTCAAACAGACATTATGAGGAAAATAAAGGGGCATTGAATGTTAAAACATGCAAACAAACCAAAATACAAGTACGAACCTAAAAACAGAGAAGAATTTAACTGTTAACTGGTGGATTGAAAAGAAGAGAAGACAGCAGCACTGGCAGTTTATGAACATAGAGTGACCGTGGACTTTGGCATGTGCAGTGGATGCAGGCAGGCCGAAGGCAAAGACAGAACGATGAAGGGAAGTTTAACCATGGACAATCAAGAGCAGCAGACAGTGATGAGGCACACACTGATTCTGGAGCAAAGAAGAAACATGGTTGGCAGTTCCCCAGGAACAGAAAGAAACAGTCAGCTGCATCTTCCACACCTTCTGCCTCGCACATACTCAGCCTTGCAAAGCAAGACAACATCTCAAGTCTATGTTCAAGTGAAGATTTAGTGCCCCTACAACTGAGTTCAAAAATATTCAATATAATAGAGAATTGGGAATAGACCTTTCTGCATTTGTCAAAACATTTCACTAAAAACCACAACAATCAACCTGCTGGTTCCATAAGAGGTAAAGTCATAAACCATTTAATGTCAGTCTACCCAGTAGTTATAGAGATATTTCAGCATGGATCAGGCTTAACACAGAGACCAACTGAGCCGCAGCAACATTGTGGCTAAAATTTGTGGGAAAGTGACATTAACCATTATGTTAATGGTTAATACATGATATTTCTGCAACATAATACTTTAAATTATTTATTTTAAATATTGGGCTGTTATTACTATAGATCTTTGTTCCAAATACACACTATTTTTACAACCTTATTTCATTAAACACCAGTCATTTTCCCCTTATAGGCAGCTTTACAGCTAAAGAACACAGTCCATCCTGCATCTGTTTGAGATCAGTGTGATTTCAAATGTAAAATTGGCTCCCAGATGGCAGCAGAAGGCAGTGCTTAGTTATGACGTTCAGGGATTGTGGATGCTTCCTGCCTTCTGCAGTGCCTTTAGTTCTGACTCTTCCTGCTGTCCCATGCAGGTTAGCTGGTGAAGCAAGTGAGTTTATGAGTTATCTATCTAGTTATCAGCAACAAGAAAGCATGTGCAGAAATAACTACACGTTTTCCTGCTGAAGGTGCAGAACATGTGGCGATGGTGTCCGCACTTCTGGTTGACTGACACAATGTTGTCAGAAAAGAGACTTGTGAAGCACGCCACTGGGGTATATACAGTTGTCTAATCTCTGAACGACTGCATCTTCAGCAAAATGTTTAATTAGATGTGCCCCCTTTCTAAACTCTATCAGCATTTCCTTTTTTCTTTTTTTAATGATGTAGCGTTGTAAGAAATTATCCCCACATCGATGCACCCATTCCCTGAAGTATTCTTTCAAAGCACCCTCCACTGTGTGAGTCCCACAACAACAGCTGAGTCATCTTTCTAGCCTAGTTCTCCAGGGCTATACCAAAAGTAATTAAGGATCTCACTTTGTTACAAAGCAAGCTTACACGTTTGTGCTTCCTTGAGGATGCAGGCACCTGTAGGTTGGTGATTTTCCCACAGAGCAGTTGCAGGTGATTCAACAACAGAATAAGTACTACAGAAAAAAATGACAGAATTAATTTGCTTTAATAGCATTCAAGAGAGCAATTTCTATATCTACAGCATGTTAATTGCACATTTAAGTGAGTTTTTCATTTATCTGCAGAACCGATCTGTCTGTCTTCACTATTTTTACTATAGCTTAAAGATCCTATATTGCAACATGTGAGACTGCATGTATTTTATAAAGCAAGTTTAAGTGCTATAAAAATACTGTGAACATGTCAAAATTATAGATAGCCTACACAAAGATCATATTCATTTGTATGTGTATGTATGTGTTAATAACATACATAAAATAAGCTGTTAGGATTTCATGGATGTCACAAATCCACCACATTTAGACCATAAATCTACCATAAAAGTTTTTTTCTGCTATAGCCTTACTTGCTTGTATGATTAGATTAGCTATTAGCTTAAATCCACTTGTGCTCCTTGCAACATTTTCCTACAATTCTTTCCTGAGGCTCGGGAAGAGTTATACAGTCTCAATTTAAACAATCTTAATGGGGCTCCTTGTCAGCTAAATTCTTATCGCAACATTAGCCACATGCACATTTTCCTTGAGCAGCTACATGTCATATAAAGGTTTAAATGCTTCTGATTAATTGATGTGGCTTTGCACCAGCTCCACCTTGAGACAGGTGGGGAGGGGCTTGTGCGCTTGCTGTATTATTCAGATGGCTTTAAAAGCATGTCAACTCAATTACGGGGGTTTTGCGAGAAATATCATGTCCTGTCTCACTATGTCAGGGGTTACATCTCAGCTCAGGAGCAGGGAATACCTCCCGCTCTTATTGGAATCTCAGACAAATCTTTTTTCTGCTTGTCAATTTAGATCATTGCTCAGGTTAAGTTTTGCAGCAATGTTTTTTTTTTCTATTTTTTCATAGCCCTGCATTCGTTTCGATTGAAATTAAAAGCTTCACCGTGATTTTCATTGTGAGTGATGTTACCAGATTGTCTCCCTTTTTACTTCACCTTTACTTTAGTCAATCGTGAGTTTCATTCATTCAAGTGCCTCTCACTTTGTATTTGAATGTTATTTCAATGTATTTCCATATTTGTGCCTTTCCATTTCCGTTTTGAGTTCATGTGATCTGGAAACATCAGGTCAGCTTTCGCTTCAGTTCAATACAAACGGAGGGGGAGAAGTGTTTTGTTATGCTGCTTATGCTACCCATTCAGGCAAGGGGAAAAGATGGGGTAACGCCTTGTGGCACAGCGCAGACTCAGCAATATTACTCTACTTGTTTCATTTTCATTACGCAGCTGGGAGAAAGACATCACACTGCAAATAAAGCTGTCAGAGTCAGTGCTATGATGAAACATTTCAATGTATGATCTTGATTCCAATGCACAAAGCAATGCATTTCTAGGGAAACGATTAAAATTAGACATTTCTGAAGTTAATGCTCAACACAAACCAGCAATCAATGCCAGAGTGCAGTTTTGGATTTCTGCATTTACTTTACTACAGCTTTAAATTGTGCACCATCTTGCTCTTGTTGTGATAGCGTCCATTGTTAAAACTTTTTTTATGTTTAAGCTAGAATGTTGAAGGCGAGGGAGCAGTTTAAAGCTAGGAGGCATTGATAAAATACTCAAGTTTGTATGCAGGAGGTGAGCAGCACAACAGAAAGTATTCAGGAAATGCAACATTGGCAGAATGGCACAGTGCTGCTTGACTCTAAAATATTCTGTCATCTGCAGGTCCCTACTGGCAGTTACTCTATAACAAAAATCACATCATACAATGTTGACTGATTTTATTTTAAGACATTTTATTAATATTTTCAATTGACAGTATCAGTCAAAAAACAAACATGAAAAATGAAAATGATGGCAATGGAGTAATCCATTGGCTTCAGGCTTCAAGACAAACAAACACATGGGAAAAATCAAAACTAGCTCCATTACAGATTATAAATTAGACAAATTCAAACACAGCTGTCTGCAGCTTTTCTTTTACTATATATTGTATCTAATGCAAAGTTGAAAGAGCAAGCGAATGGGAAGGGTCAATGAAGCCGGGTGTTTTCATCAACCGGTCAAAAGGTTGTTTCTGTGGAAAAATGGGATTTGCTCAGGAGTTGCAAGTCAGGCACATAATGGATGGTGTGGTCAGAAATGGTAAAGGGTGAATTGAGAAGGTGAAAAGCTACTGTAGAGGCTTCAGACAGGTCATTAGGGTAGAGAGGTCAGGTGGAAGAACAATGGGGATTTAAGGAAGAAGAGCTGTTGCTGACAGTGCACTTATTAGTTCTGTTGTTATAACTTTAGGGTGGCGGGATGATGGGGAGGTGTCTGGCACATGCACCTGGTATATGTCGCCAGGCAGCAAGGTGTGGACATGGTCTTGGGAGAGCAGGACGGGGCAGGCAGAGAGAAAATCATGATACACAACACGAGAGAAAGGGGGAAGAGTCACATAATTGGATCCCTGCAGAGGACAATTTCCAGCTCACTACGGTAGAGCTTCCCTCCGTCGGACAGGCTCATGATGCTCTGCTTGTAACCCGCCAGACTGTTCACGTCCACCTCCTGAATGAAGGAAGTGGGGAGACATGATAGAGTTGGTAAAACTGAAGGGACAAACAACTAGTGGCATTAATCAGGATAAAAATATACTTTGTTTAGAACTGAAATCAACCAGCAGTCTGTCATCCTGGATCATCACTTTATTTACCGCTGTACCTGTGAAGCTTTCTGTTACCACACAGTACAGTCGAAATTCATCTGGGAACTTGATTTTTAGACAGAGAGAAAAATGAATGCCTCACATTGTTTGCAGACTACTGTTAATTTAGCCTATTAGATTTTATTAGCTTTAGCTTGCTTGCTATGGAAACTGTGAGACATTTATTTTCCAAGTATGTACACATACTCATGGAATTTGACTCAAAATAGCCAGGATTAAATTGGATTTTTAGGCATACAAGTATGTACACATTTTATTTTTAAAAATGTTGCATTTACATATACAGTATTTCTAGCAACACTGATCAACAATAAGAGAATAAACCATCTATATACAAGTCAAGTGTTCTGTAAATTGAAAAAGAGTTTAAAGCAATAAATACTAAATGGGTATACTGTACATGGGCTGGATTATTACATATAGCATGTGAATGAGCTGGCTGTAAACCACATCTATAAATTTTTAAGGTTTTCAGTTGCCAAAAGATAAATGGGTGTGAAAAATGCATTTTTTTGGATTGCCACATGATCCAGGCAAGAAGTCAATAACATCATCAATCCATATAGATGTGTTAAATAAAACAGCACTTTTATTGTAATTAATTGTAAAGCTAGTTAGCCCTAGTATTAGATCTGGAATTCAAGTGTCTTGCTGTCCTGTATTACTTTTCAGGACAGAAGTCCTGATGCCAAGACAAAGGTGATGTCACACTGTCACAAATACACATACATTTCAGATAATCTAAGACTTTACCCCTGCTCTGCAGAGATGACAAAAACTAGTGCTACTCAGACATCAGTCAGGGCTTGCACCAATACACACATCATGAATGCAGATACAGTTAACACACGTAACTTAGTGGAATCACAGCCAGTCAGCACCACTCTTCACGTGTAGCTTGTTAATTTTTACTACTTCAACACAAATTTGGGGGTTGTATTATCTGTTTTACATGGTAATAGTACACATAATGCACAGGAAATAAACAGCTGAGAAGGGCATGAAAGTTGGAGAGAAATGGTATCAGGTGCTCAAAAGCTCATAAAAAGTACATGACATCAACAGTACGCTACAGGGACACAGTATGTACTGCTATCACAGACCATATATAAGAAGTGGATCAGCTGGCAGGGGACTACTTATGACACACTGAGCTCCTCTTCATCTTCATCTTCATTTTTCATCTGGCAGGTATCCATGGGCTGAGGTTACTTGGTGGAAAGGAGGTGCTGCTTGGGCCCTATGTGTTGGAGCAGTGGAGAGGATGATGTGTTTCCTCTCCCTCCCATAAATACATGTTACTAACTAGCTTTCTGCGTCAGAGTCCCTGTGCTTTCTCATCTCATGGGTGTCCATGGGCCCACTTTACGTGGTAGAGTAGCGGTTGGGCAGCCCAGCCTTCATCTTTTGGTACCTGCCTGATGTGGTGGTGACGAGGACATACTGCTGAGGCTTTTCCTTGTTGGCGTGGTGGAAAGGAGGATGTGCTGCCCAGGCTTCATCTCGTTGGTGAGGTGGAGAGGAGGACGTACTTTGCTCTGAATCCATTGCCAACAACTCAATGCTGCTCTTCATCCCCTTGATTTTTTTTATACATCTATCGCATGTCTATCCATCCTGGAAGACGATCCTTCTTCTGTTCCTCTTCCTGAGGTTTCTATTATTTTTTCCCTGCAGATTACGAAGGGCTACAGCCAGGCTACATCACACCCCAACTGATGAAAGGACTGAGCTTCCAAGACGAAAAGACCAGACAACGGCAACACATGGGTACCGTGCCATAAAGCACAGCCTGCAGCATTGTCTGTTTCACTTGGGACCATAATGTCCAGAATGAATATAATGATGTATTGAAGGGGACTTGAAACTAGCGCTTGAGACTGTATTTAATCTGTGATGTGATAAATCAAGTATTGAGAGAAGTAGTCTCATTTTCTCATTGACTTCTATACAACCATACCTTTTGCAAGCAGAGGAGTCACCTCCACTGGCTATTTCAAAGAATGAAAATTTAAGGAGCTTCCTCTTTGCCCTCTTAATGCGATACAAAATGCCTGTGAACCTTCACTCAAGCATCCCTCTCACCTTCTTGCTTGTCAGGTAAAGATCTCGTAGCAGGGCTTCCAACTCCTGCTCATCAATGTAGCCGTTCCCATCCTGAAGGAAGTTGATAGAAACACACCACACATTACACACCAGCAACTGTAACTTCTAATGTTGTATGTTTCATCTTCAAAACAATGTTCAGAAAGGAGTGGAAGGAAAGACGAGATCACTGGAATGATCTGGAGACAGAGAGCAGACTTAAATATATTGCAGTTATTTTAAACTACAGCTGCCTATTACACCAGCTTTTTCTAATTTCCATCAAGAAAAATATGCTCCTTGCTAAACAGTGTGAGCCAGCTCCATTTAGATTCTGAGCTTCCTGACTTGTGTGTCCTGCTCTGCTGCAACAACATCATTCAGTACTGTATGGCAGCCATCATGATGGTACCAGCCAAATGACCATTCATGAATGATGATTTAAAAAAGACTTCCCATTCTCAGCTTTATACAGGGGGGTTAGCAGTAAAGTCAATATGGAACCAGTTCGCTAATTAATGAGTTATGTCTCACAGTAGCGTTTAGAGTTTGGGGCCAAAAAATAAGACCAAATTGTTGGAAATGTTCCTTTGGCAAGTGGAACAAAACCATGTTCTGCTCATCTAGGCTTGGTCTCAAGATGGCTTCAGAGCTGAGAGGCTTGCCAGTCTAATTTTTTTTTTCTTTGGGAGATGCTCTTTGATGTTTAAAAAGCCAACCTGAAGTGTCCCAGATCTTGAGAATAAAGTGTGAATTCTGTTTATTTTGCCTTAAATGATGAAAGAAAGCGGAGCCATGTCAGGTATCAGCCGGTCCATCTTAAGTTGCATGCCATCTTGAATTTCAGATGTTTTCGAGATCCCTTACAGTTTGGGGCTGTGGCACTGTGAGCCATGTTAGCGTTCAGCTGACCTGCTGCACTCTGCCCTGCATATGATGTGCCACGCCAGCGACAGCAGCTGCCTGTGATTCAGCTGCAGGGGCTGAGCTCATCACAAAATAATGAAACTAACTGCACCCATAAATGGTATTGCTCCATTCGAAGAGATAGTCTACATGAATGAACTGCAGTGGCTCATGTAAAATTGAACATTCAACCCTGTCTTCTGCGAGTGAGCTATAGAGAGTGCTTGACTTCACTCCTAACCTTGACATGACTCTATTAACTAAGGCCTACACAGTGGCAAGATTAAAGGAATACTGACCTCAGGTTCGTCACTGACCTTCGAAATACAAGTTTGATAAAAGGTTCTTAGCATGTCAATTTATGGAAATTCTCTGGAGCTTTCAGCCATCACATGGTCTTCATTGGCAGATGAAAGTGCACTATCCAACACTGTGGCTAGAAAATTTAGACCTGGCGCTAACTAGTTTTGTCAAGGTTTGCCATGGAAATATAGTGTCCATCCATCCATCCATCCATCAATTTTTTACCGCTTATCCTCACATAGGGTCACTGGGAAATATAGGGCCAGATTATTTTATTGTTAGATTCCACTGCAACCAATTTCACATTTTCAAACTGTACAAATACATCAAGCTTTTTCACTCATTAAGAAGAGAAATGATCTTCTCCACTCTACTCCTGTCTGTCTTCTAGCCCCTCCCCACCAATCATCCCACCTGCTAATGCAGGCAATGAGGCCATTAATTGAACCACTGCTCAACCAGCCTGAGCTTGATGCAAAGGGACAAACCTGACTCATTTCCCTAGTTGGTGAGCACCACAGTTACAAAACAAGGAATTTACATATTCATGATTTTAATATTAAGGGGAAACCAAAAACAAACAGTGCTGAGTCGTCCAGACAGCTTTACTCTAGACTACAGAAAATTTGTTCTTACCCCTTTTCAAGCTAGCCTGTTTCATAAACCTGAGTTAAATTCAATTTGTATCTACTACTGACATGTCTTATCATTTAACCCTAACCCTAAGACAAAACATTTATTTCTTTAGCATTCGACAACAGCTCCCCCATGATCTTTTAACATGGCTAATACTCATGGGGCACATAGCTGTGGCAAACAAAATAACTTTTGTTCACTGTTTCTGATTAAATATGAATGACAAAGTAAATTGTAGTAAAATACTAATTTCACTTAAAAAAATGGAGAGAATTTCTCAGGACTACCCCAGTTGACAGTGTGACAGATTAATACAACCACTGCTGCCAACTTTTGAGAAATCCTTGGAGTGAGAAAGTGAGCTTGGGCCCCATGAAAAGAAATGTTACTGGGCCCCCCATAGCTGGAAAATTTTGACACCAAAAAATTATGCATTTTAATGGTATTTTTGAAAAATTAGCTAGCTTATAAACTATGGACAAAGTTAGGAATAGACAACAAGCTCATGTTCCACAACTTTCCATCACAAGAATCACTAACAGACCCACCATGTCTTTGAAGGAACTGGGTGATATACTGTCGACTTTGCTACTTTCTCCTGTCTGAGCTTTTTCTTTTCACCTTTCATCTTTTGAGGCATCCTGCCATCTCCGCCTCTACTCGCTGTCTGTGAAAAGTTAATGCTTTGTGCAGGCTGTCTGATGGAAAAGCTGGACTGAACCATCTTAGTAAATAGAGAAGGAGCGCATTGAGAAATGTTTCCCAAACAAATAAACTTTGTGTTACCAATACATTGTAAATAAAATATGTGTTTGTAAGTTTATTACTGAGTTTCATATAACATTGGCCCCTAGAATCCTTCTCCTTTAAAAGAATTTCCTTCGGGATGAATAAAGTTTTATCTTATCTTATCTTATACCCATGAGTGAGACCTCGTGGTGTGTGGGGCAAATATATGGTTGGTATGTGTGATAAACGTCCCTGCAGCTTCTTCTTCAACCTCGTGAGATGGCTAACATGCGCAACTCCTCCCCATGGGCAATTGGATGAATTTTTAGAAATGTCAGTTACCATGAGATTGTCTGATTAGATATTTGCATCAGCAAGCAGTCAAACAGGTGTACCTAGTAAAGTGGCCAGTGAGTGTACATTTATTGCTGCTTTTAAAATGTCTCCTACCTTGTCATAGTATGTGAAGATAGCATTGAACTGCTCAGAGGTCAACTTCACACCCTGTAAAAAAAACATAGCAGAAGTCATGGCATGACAAAGCTAAACTATGGCTACATTATACTACACATTTCAGCATGTGAAATGAAGCCATTTTTAATCTGCATGAACATTTCCTTCAAAAAGTTTGTTCCATACCTGGAATTTGAGTAAGAAATTCTCCTGAACAGGGAGAAGCCTGTGGGAGAAAAGGATTTCATTAGCGGCCACAATATTAAATTATTCAAATCCATTGAGGGAAATACATATGCGGAATAGATAGTAAGTAAAACATTACCTTGCCATCTCTGACAGGCCCAACTTCCCATCTCCATTCAGATCAAACATCCTGAGCTACAAAGTGGAAGCACAGCAGAGAAAGGAAGGGACAGAAGAGAGAGACTTAAAGGAATGTTTTTTATAGACATATGCTGTCAAGATAAAGGCAAATAATGGTCACCATGAATTTCATTGACAGAGAAATACAATGCGAGCCATAAAGTTTCCACCGTTATTATACATCCAACAAAGATAACATGCTTCATACATTTTGGCCAAGGAAGGTGATTGTAATTTTTCAACTTAGTTCTCTCTTTTTAGGGAGAGAGGAAAGAGTCAACAAAAGAGATTGCCATTGCCAGATTTGTCATGCATGTTTTACATTTTGCAGACTATATCTTGTACACACAAATGCCCGTCAATTAAAAATAACTCATTATTTACCTTTGCTGCAGGTTCTGATTTTCAGGATTCTTACTAGCATGGGATTTCCCTAGCATAGTGCTGGCATAGTTTCACTGCCTTAATGGTACTGGTACCTATGTATTTATTTGCATTCATTAATTTTTCTTTTTCTACTTATTATTATTATTATTATTATTATTATAATACTAACTCTTCTTCCCACGTTTTTAGTTTTCACCATTTATGGCTGTCAAGGCTTAAATGTTAATGTTAAAGTGTTGGAGAAACTGCTTTGAAAAAATAGGTCAGGTCAGGCCATTTACCGTTACTTTTTTACTACTTTGAGAGATGCAAAATTAGTACTTTTGAGTTTTCGGAGCTGAGGTGATCTTACTTTTTAACTTGACTTTACTTTACTTTTTAAGCCTTTTTACTGTAAAACTCTGTTTATTCGGGTGAAAATCAATACAAATAAAAATGGTACATTCCTGATACTGAGCATAACATTTAGCCCTACAGAATAGTGATCACTGTCCAATTACACTTTGAATCTGTGTCTCATTGTGTGTGTGTGTGTGTGTGTGTGTGTGCGTGTGCGTGTCTAAGCATTAGTCTTACTATGGTCTGTGTGTACTCTTGGAGCTTCTGTTCATTGTAGTGTCTATTAGCCTTCTCCAGCAGGTCTGACAGAAAGCCCTGAGGATAGAGACATATTAAAAAAAAAAAACATAGATTAAACTTGATGAAATAGACAGTTGAAAAAGAATAAATGAGGAATAACAGGCAAAAGCTGTATTTAATTCACTCTCTTAAAAATGCTGCCATTAGGTAGAGTAAATATATTATCTCACATTATTTTCCTTGTATTCTCACAGCCATGAGGCGAGACATATGTCTGCCTGCTTGCGATCTCATCTGGAGTTTTCCAAAGCATTCAAAAGGCCACACCTGACTAACTCATCTGCACCTGGTCAGGCAGAAGAAATGTGATCCCATAACAACCCCACTTTGATGCATAATCACTGACCCTGGTGATGTACGACTCCCTCAGTGTGGAGCACTTTCATTTATGTAATTTGACTCTAATTTCATTAGAGGTGTTGAAGTGAATAACATTTGTGCATCTGAATCCTCACCTGAAAAATAAACACTTATGGTCATTTGGGGATTTCCAGTGGAGCAGCCACTCAACTCCCGTGTCTGCTGTCTGGCTTTATTGACCCATTTGCACATGTGTATGAAAGAAATTTGAATCACACTGAAAGTCAGTGACACATATGAAAATGTTGATTCTCTGTGGAAGTTTTTAGCTAATGAACACAGGTTTTTCAAGGGTTTTTAATAGTTTGACTTGAGTGGAAACAAGCTACTCTTTTTTTTGCTGAGAAGACTGATACTACCATGTCTGTATGCATAATGTAAAGTCACTGGGCCAACAAGCAATTAGCTTAGCATTAGTGTCATTAGAATACTGGAAACAGGAAAAACAGCTAGTCTGGCTCTAGCCTGGCCATAGCCCTCTGTAATCTGCTCAATTATCATTTCCCTACATATTACGTCTGGGTTTGCTCCCCTTGGACTCGATTTCTCAGGACGAATTCCAACTGGGCCAATCAGCGAATGGTGGGGGACGGGGGGGGAGGCGGATGTTAACGATGATGTCGAATGTACAGCACTTGCATTGTAGTCTAGCTGGTTGTAGTTTGGCAATGGTGGCAGAGACGGAAGTGAAGGAAGCCATTCAATCCGTTTTAGCGAGGCTCCCAAATAATCAGCAGTTGAAGTCGGAGCAAGAGGAACGTTTAACCGGTTTTATTGCTGGCAAAGGTGTTGTAGCTTTTCTCCCCACGGGGTTCGGGAAAAGTCTTATTTTTCAGTTAGCTCCATTAGTGGCAAAGGAGTTGGCTAGCCTGAATGCTAGTGGCGCATTACATATGTCACGACCAAACATTAGCCACTGGGTAAAATCAGATCTGATCATTTCAAACTTCAACGGAGTTCACGCCTCCCGTCTGAAATCGGTTCTCAATGGAGGAATGTCAAACCCTCTCTACAATACTACAAGACCAGGCTAGTATGGCTGTGTGTCACAATATCTGCCGCCTAGGCTTCCTCGATTGGCAGGCATCTAGCAGAGGCGTTTCCCCCCACTTCCAGTCTTATACTTATTTATTTTGTCACATATATATCTTGTCCTCTGCATTTGACCCATTAACCCATTGATGAAATAGACAGTTGAAAAAGAATAAATGAGGAATAACAGGCAAAAGCTGTATTTAATTCACTCTCTTAAAAATGCTGCCATGTAAAGCGCCCTTGAGGTGAGGTGCCCAGGTGGAGAAAACTGGCACCTCTCCAGCCACCAGTCCACTCTCCAAACTTGGTCCGACCTGGACTTGAACCAGCGACCCTCTGATTCCCAGCCCAAGTCACTACAGACTGAGCTACTGCCGCCCCCGGCAGCTAAGGTAATGGTGGCTTCAACTTTATATTTAGCATTCAGACATTAGAGTGGTATTGATTGTCTTACCTCACTCCCAGCAATAAAGTAAATTAGCATTACTATAGGTTATTTTCCATTACTATTCCTTTCAGCTAGCAGATTCAGAATCAGTATGGTAACTGGGTAGTTACTGATCACGGCAAAAAAATATACAAAATCATTTTTGTGTCTTTCTTTCCTCTTTTTTATTGGTGTAAAACAATATAACATGTAGGAGGAGAAATAGAAAATATGCACATAAATGAAGAGTTTTTTTGTCTATACGTCTGCACTCCAAATGAATTAAAAGCATGGGGAAATATATCCGGGGAAAGACAAAAATGCAATTATAATAGTGGTATAAATGCAAATATATAAATAAAATGTAAATGATTACAGAAAAAGACAAGGTCTATCATTTAAGCTGCTATTTAAACAGCTACTACTACATGAGAATTACAGTTTAGGGTGGTTGCTCTACCAGTGATCAATTTAATGTGCATTTGAATGTGTGTGGGGGTGGGGGGGTGGGGAGAAAAGAAAGAAAAAAGACATAATAAAATAAGAATAAGTAGGATAAAAAGGATTTATAATATTAGTGTATTATGCTGGCTTTTGAGTTTGCAAATTAGATATATTTTCAGCTATATCATATAAAATTCATCAACATAAACAAGTTGAAATATGTTTTACCACACACATACCTTCAATTCATTTGCTTCAATGTAGCCACTGCGATCTGTATCATATCGCCGCCATGCCTGCAAGAGATCAACAAAACAAAAGAAACAGTGGATTGAAAGCAGTTTTTCAGCACAAAGTTGCTCTTATCCAGAGTGATTTACATCCCGCCCCTGACATAAATCCTCTCTGAGCAAATCCCAAGTTGTTCTTTATCTGTGCTAACAGCAAGATTTTTCTCTCTGGTGAAGAGCAGAAATCGTTCCAGAGGGGACGACCACAGAGAGTCAGGACTGACGCTGTAATCACACTGTCTTCAGTACCATCCCATTCTCCCACATTCAGAGACAGGGAGAAAAAGGAAAGAGGGATTTTAATGAATGTTTTAATCTAGCAGCTGTCCCTGTCCAAAGAAGGACTCCTTATCAAAGATGGATGGCCTCCCTCCTTCTCCCTCTCCCGCTCCTCCTCCTCTGGGTTCAGCAAAGAGGAGCTACAGTGGTGTTATCCATTATATATGACTCTGAAAATAGAAGGTTCTGCTTCCTCATTCTGACCCTTTAAAAACATCTCTGCCCACTTCCCTCCTCCCAGCACCCTTCAACAAAGACCGATTAATCCTCCTCTCTTGTTATATTCTCAAACTCTGGCTCTCAACTTCCCATCGACATTTCATTTACGTCCTCCCGGTTCCCTGCTCTGCGGTCTCTTGTTTGCCCTTTGCGTCTTTCTCTCGCCACACCTTCTCCATCCTCATCCATCCTCCCTCTCTCATTTCATTATTCCTTTTCAATGTGACACAGGAGTCAAGGGCGGCTACTTCCTCACATGTAATTGGTTTCTAATTGGCTCCATTGTCTCATTTGCAGCAGATCTGACATGAAATCTGCCATTTACCAGTCGACCATTTACCATTTCAGAGTTAAGAGCCCAGAATTTGATGGAAAGTTACTGTAGATTTTCACATGAGTGGACTGGCAATAAGTTTTCAATAAGTTTTCAATAAACTTTCAATAAACAAGTGACATCTCTGTGCAGCAGAGGGGCCAGAGCTTCAAGGCTGCCAAGCATGTTGTCTGCAACTCACTGTCTACAGTCGCTGGATACATTGTAACTAAACTCCAGGGGGCAAGCAATCTGCACTGCAGTAGTAAATAATAAATAAATGCCTTTCAACAATGCCTCTAGAGGGACATAATAGTGATTGGTGATCACAAATGATGACTTTCTTTGCCTGCATCGCCAAGCAAAATGCCCTGGGGTCATTTTTAGGCATGAAGTTGACATGTGAGTTTGTTCTTTTCTTTTTCTACCATCTCAATGAATCATGAGCTACAGTTACCCATAACAACCCATATACAACCATGGTGCAATTCCAATAAATCTGTGGAGAACTATATACAGCCCAAGTACTTCACACTGTCAGGGACATTAAAATTGTCTCTTTCATCTGTGATTTATATGATACGACAAAAACCAGGAGGGTTTACTGGATCACAGATAGCAAAACGTTGAATAAGATCTGTGCCATTTCTAACTATTCAACATGACTGAAGGGATTTCCACCGCAGCTGTCTTTTTCCAAGACTTCTGCATGCTCACTAGTTTGATATTGGCCCGTATTTGTGCTCAGCACAATTCTACATTCGATGCACATGATGGGCCATCAGGTGCGGCTGCTCGATTTCCAAGTCAGTTGCTCAATCTCAAACAGCAGAAACGTGCAACCATGCATAATGGATAATGAGAGTCTGCGTTTTTCTCCCGAGACTGCTCCAGTTTACTTCACTAATTAGTACACTTTCAACCATACACAGGGAATTAATCTGTGAAATTAGCTGGTAGGCAGGAATGAGAACATGCATGTCGTTTCCCCTCCATGCTTGACTGGCTCTGGTCTATAATGTATGGTTGGATAATGACTGATGACATTTTGCACAAAAAGTATTGCAAATATCTGATCAAATGACAGAGTTCATCAGAAAGCAAGGAAAAAGGCACTCTTACCGCCATAAACTCAGTGCTGGAGCTGACAAACTGTCTGAAGCAAAGCAGGAAGTTCTCTTCAGTTGGGAGAATCTGGGCCAGCTAGAGAGAAAAATGACAGGAGAATAGGAGTGGTGAGAACACAAGATGGTGGGGTTGACATGAGATGATACTGGGGAGCTTTTTGCCAGCAAAGCCTCAAATGGGGCAACTCAGACATAAATAATACAGAAGCCAGGCTATTAGTTAGATTTTTTTATGGTTCATACAAAGTCTTTGATTTTACTCCAACAACTGCACCTAAAACTTATTCGCAGATTGCTGCTGGTGGGTCATTGATATTACAGAACCCCTCCTCCTAGCATCTCTTCCAAATCACCACTCAGAAAATGGCAAAATCAAGGGAAAGTAATATCCCAAAATGACACTCCATTGAAACCATCATAAAGACTGTATTTATACCGTCGATAGAAGTATTGACCAAGCCTCGGAAGCATCTCACTTTTCTCACTATTCCTCTGGCTCTGTGAATTATCTTTGATTTTTTTCTTTTTACATCTTTTCTCACCCTCCATAGGAAGGTTTATACTAAGCTAAGCACAGCTGCTGCTGTATCTGTATATATATAAGAGTGGTATCAATTGTCTCACACATACACAGTTACCTTCTCTCTTTATGAACATTGCTGATTTCTTTACCTCTGACATCTCAATCCGCCCATCTTTGTTCTTGTCGAACTTCTGCATGAACTCCTTCATCTTTTCTCTGAATATGGGGTTTGAGGGGTCCTAGAAAACATGTGTACTCAATTAACAAGTGAAGTCTGAGTGGTCAGTATATGTATCTGTTCAACACAGTCTCACAGAAAAGTGTATAAGGCTCCGTCCACACGACAACAGCACGATAACGGTTGTGAGAGTTTTCTTTGCAGATTCCAAAATTTTTGTGTTCACACACAAAATCATTGTTACTAAGTACTTCCATCTACATTGCCACGCAATAATGCTGACAGGTGCCACAAAGAAACACAGCGAGACCCACCAAAAAAACGAAAGAATTTAATGAGCATGAGCATGATGTCCTTGTTATTTAAGTGCAAACATAAACACAACACCGAGAAGAAAAAATCAAAAATACTAATAAACTTAGCAGCGCCTGTATCACATATGCTATTCTGTAATCTGCCATCGTTGTTCAACTTGTTGTGACAGGATGATGCAAGCTGGATTTGCTCCTACTTCTGGTCACGTGATGACGTAACATCATCATTAGCAACAATGCCGGGTACACACTGCAACTCTGAGATGGCATTGTCAGATCTTCTCACTCTGGAATCCGTTGTCAGAAAATCCCGTAGTGGGTCACGACAATGCCGCAGGCATCTGTACGCAAGACGGAATCGGTATTAAAGTTTGTCGGGTTTACAGAATCCCTCTGTCGTGTAGACGGCACCTAAATTGCAAATTATGATATTCCATCTCTCATTTCAACACCATGCAAATGTTCGCAGTTAGGTTCAGACGAGAAAACCTGCAACTAAGGTTCAGATAAGAAAACCACATCATGGGATTTACATATAAATGTTAAGTAAGTAAAAAATGTAGAGAGCTCAATATAACACAACTGGTTAAAAGCTCAGTGTTTATTGGATCCATTCACCATAAGCGTTTTTTTTCTCACTGTGTACACTGCATCATTACCTCATCATTAACAGTGGCATTAATACGCAGATGCATTTACATTGCAGTCAGTACAGGATACATGGTGTGAAAATGACACACAGAAATCAAGAAGGAATACTTTCTGCACATTAAGTGCATTACACATATTGTGGCATTCATAAACCTTTTCGTGTGAACAGGCTGATGTGAATTAGTCCTTAAACTCACCACTCCTGCTCCTCTCCGGGCCATCTCCAACTCCCTGAAGAAGTTCTCCAGCTCCTTCCCCTCAATGTAGCCATTGCCTGAAAGAGACAGATAGTAAACCTGTGTCATCGCAACAAACCACAACAGGTTTATTTCAGTAATGCCGACATGCAAAAAAACCCATTAATGCAGTTGTGGCCGCAGTGTCAAACAGATCCCTGGTATTGATTCAAACATGAGCCTTTTGCCAGTAACTCCCTTCCTTCCCCTCTGGCTCAATAGATAAGACTATTGACTGACATGACTGCAAACCGATCGCTCCTCAAAGACTGTGTTCGCAGGATTGTACGCAAGGAGAAGCTATATATGGAAAGAGGCTTTTCTAGGATTTTGATGGTGATGATCCATGGACAGCTCCTTTTATTCCATGGAGGTCAATGCTCCCTTCAGCGGGGAGTTTGACAAATGAGACGAATCAATATGGACAATTTTGAGTTGATCTTTTTTCTTTTAAGCTCATGGAGACCTGTGAAAGCAATGATATCTTATCATGAGGAGCTGAAGTTGAACTGAGAATTCAAAGGGGACCCATACTTTTGTGCTTTTCCTATTTCTTTTCATGTCCTTTGGGTGTGTAAAATCCAAAGTCATCCACGGAAAGTCTGAAATGTCTTTACAGTCTTGTCTTTTCTTTTAACATCATAATGTGGTGATACTTATGGCGCTTTTCCACAGGTGCAGTACGGTACAGTATGGCACGACTCTACACGGTTGTGGCGCTTTTCCACTAGTGCCTGGTACCTGGTACTAGATACTTTTTTCGTACCTCCTCAGCCATGGTTCCAAGCGAGCCGAAGCGATACTAAGATAGAGTTGTTCCGATGCCAACACCTGTATCAGAAATGTTTCCGATACTGCGGAAAATGCTGGTATCGGTATCAGTGAGTACTGGAGTCCAGTCACCTATCAGATACCATGTAATTTATTAAAATAGGAACCTGTTTACTGTTTAGTTCCATTAGCTTTGACACAGTTCTTCCTCACCGCTCTTAAAACAGCTGCACTGTCCTGCCATCTGCAGCCTGCTGTTTTAGAGGGACAAGGAGGAACTGATCAGGAGCTAAGTAGTAATCATGTCAGCGGTGTGGCAATATTTTACACTTGATTCTCCCACATGCAACATATGCAATGATGAAATTTTGAGGAGTGGCATGAGTTTTGCTAATTTCAACACTAGCAACATGATTAAACACTGAAGATGAAAAAAAAATCTAGATTTATTTGTTTAAGTTGCTGTTGCACTGCTGTTTTTTTTAATGATGTTCTATTTAAATGCCTTTTTTATTTAAAAAAAAAAAAAGTTGTGGCTGCACTTAAATTTTTTCATAATTGTTCCTAGATTTATTTAGTTAAGCTGCTGTTGCACCATTTTGTTTTTTATACTGTTATTTAAAAATAAATTTAAAAAAAAAAATGGCTTTAGTTTGTTGTATTCATTCATGTTTTTCAAAGGTTTTAACCTAAGCCAGGCCTCACCACAGTGATAATCATATCACAATCTTGCAGGCTAGTATCGGTACTCAGTATCAGCCAATACCCACAGCACAAGTATAGGGAGGGAAAAAATGGTATCAGAACATCTCTATACTAATCAGCCAACTGCCTTCCACTGATTGGTCAACGAGCGTTGTCATTGGAAGTGTCCGACTAGCCTGTAAAAGCCAAACACAACTCGACCCTGCCATTTTTAAAACCGGCAACTGCTTCGCTATTGTTACACAAGAAAAGACTCTTCTGTCTCTCTTTCGCTCTGTGTGTGACAAAAAGCCACAGAGCGAGCAACACATGATCGCTTCCGTGCCCTCCATTGTTTGTGATAGTAGAGTTGTTGGGCTTCTTCTTCCTGGTTTTCTGTGTCACATGTAAATGAGGTCATGGCAGTTTCATGCTGCTGTATGACGACCCCGCCCACACGGAGGAGGTACTATGAGGTATTCAGTTGTAACGCAAAAGCACCAAAACTGGGCCGCACCGTGCCGTTACTGTGTAGTTTGAAAGCGCCATTAGCATCTTGTTTGGCAAGCCAAAAGCTAGTTAGAGTGGAGCTGGAGCCCAGTTGGCCTATCACAGCAGAGTGTGCCAGCTGACCAATTGGGGCAGGGGTTTTTCAGTACGGTGTAGCTCAATCAGAACATTTAGGAGCTTAAAGGGGAAGTGCCGTTTTTGACAAATTGGACCTTAAATCTGGGATAAAATACTGCCATTTACTCACCAATTTCACTTTGGAGTCATTTGGAGTATTTCTGACGAGAGTGGATTTGACGATATCCATTTAACAGGAGTGAAAGGGGCACCGAAATGCAGCCAGAAAATGACACAAACTTGACAATTTCTCAAGTAAGTGGATATCGGATATGAACAATGTCAAATTCAATATCGTCAGAAATACTCCAAATGAGTCCAAAGTGAAATGGGTGAGTAAATGGCAGTATTTTATCCCAGAAATAAGGTCCAGTCTGTAAACAGAATATTTAGGACAGAGGGTGAAGAGGAGTGCTGCAGAACAGCCAGAATGAGAAAAGTAATGCATTTTTTTTAACATTAAAGCAAGTTAACATGTTATAGTAGAAACTCAAAATATCCAGTACAGTGTGCACCTGAAAATAAGCAAAATATGGCTTCTTTAGAATGTCTCGACTAATGCTGCCAATCATTTTGACAACCAATCCTCAGACGACGTCTGTCACATTTCTTTTTTGGGATTCTGACATGACAAATTTAGCTTGGGGACAAATGAAGTCTACCTATCTTATTCCATCGTTCACTCCTGGTGTTCCGTTGCTCTGACAGTGCCCATTCAGAGGACAAACCAGCATGCCTGCTTCACCCAGGTAGTCTGTGAAACTGTGCCAACATCCCATCAACAACAATTTCGAATGGCCGGACAGATGGCTCCAAACGATGTTACTAGCTGCTTCAATAAAACCCTGGAAGGCAGAGCTGCCTCATTAAACACTAAAAAAGATTATGATGCCATCCACTTACTGTCCTCTCCTTCAAACTTGTCATTTCTTTCTGTCATCTTCTATCGAACTCCCTCTCCCTATCCAACCAACATCTTAGCGCCTTTGTTCTACCCAGGGAAATTTTTAGATATGTGTGCGCATGTGTGCGTTCCTCAGTGATGTTATCAAAACTCATGAATACAAGCTCCGCTTTTTCAATAAGTGGGACAGTAAAATGCCGTGCTGCTATCGAGTCTCCCTGTGGGTCTTATTGACATTTGGCACTCCAGAGAGAAATGGCCTGCTTGTTAATTAAACAGGGTAAGACGTGATTAAGTACAAGGCGGGTGGCATATAATGACAATAGAAATAGATTTATGTATAGATTACTCCAGTATGCTGTCACATACCTCCAATAAATGCAATAATACATCCATGCACGCCCCATTATATTTGTACAAAAGCATCTGTTTGTAATGCACTTATTATGAGTATGTTCTGTTCCAATCAACCTCTAAACCACAACGATATACTGAAGGTATCCTATGATACTATGATATTTTTCTATGAAATGCTATATGTTTTGCAGTCTTATTACAGTGTTACAGTAAAGCCCAAATCCATCAAGGGAACCCTATTAAAACTGAACATCAATAATACCTTGGGTGCAAAAATCATTGCCAGCTGATACATTTTATGACTGACTTCACTTCAAGTGATCAATTTTTAATCAATAACCAGGTCTATATGTTGAAATAAAAGTGTTCCTATGCTTGCTTTTCACGTACTATGGTCTCCCTGCATAGGCACTCAAAGCTTGCACCAACCAGCAAGATAAAAGGGTCCCGAAACCTTTTTGGGGCGTTCATACCCACACTTTTTTGTATACTGTGTCCCTGGAGATGCAGGTAAAGACGCTCCACTCCACTGGAAATTCACAAAGTGGGCAGCTGTGCCGACTAAGTGCGTGTTTAAAGCCCATATAAAGTGCATTTGCCTTTCAAAGTAGAGCATGAAGCCCTTGTCTATTCAAATATGTTGTGTTGGCATCACAGCTGGGTCAATGCAGGGAAGTGGATTTTGCTTAACACTCCTGGATTTCCACATTCCAGGTTAATAAAAAAGAAACTATTGGCAGCAAATGCTCTATAATTAGCAAAAGGAAGCACAGTTGATTCCTTTATTTCAGCTTTGAAGGGATTGAACCGAGAAGGCCTGACAGAGGCGGCGGAGAAAGATGAGAGGGGCATGGAACTGCGAGAGACAATCCAGATGAGCCTCGATCCTCCTGGGCCGACAAGGGAATAATTTGGTTTCATCATCTCTGGGTGCATCACCTCCCGTGTATTTTTATCCACAACTCATGAGATGTTTACTCAATCTGAGCAAACAAATTAGCTCCCCTTTCTTTCTGTCTTTCTTTCTGTCTTTCTTTCTTTCTTTCTGTCGTTCTTTCTTTCTTTCTTTCTTTCTTTCTTTCTGCCGAAGCCAGGTGACACTCCCAGTAATGAGAGAGCGGAAGGACTTAAAACACATGGGTGCTAGAACATCTGATAACCCTACGCTCTATAAGCAGGCCAAAAGAGTGAGAACAATAACAGCTATGACAACTTTGTTTGCTCATATGGAGGAGCTCAGCTGCTGACAATCCCCCCCAACTCACAACCAACTCCTCTTTCTGCCCTGATTTCCCTGTGGAACACATTTCAGCAGGCATCAAAACACATCGCATTAACGATGAATTCCCGGGAGTGTGTGTCTGTGTGTGAAACAACACACCGAGCCCTTGTTTGCACGTGTCTTTCAAACATCTCAATGAAAGTCGATGGAACTCCCTGTTTAATGCAAAAGTTTTCAAGGAAACCAAAATATAGCCTCCGTCCTTTTCATGGATTGATCGTTGTGAAATTGTGAGTCTCTCCTGTGCATCTTTGAAGGGTTTCTTCAGTTCACAAAATGTCCATATGAGGCTTTGTGATGCAGTGATGAATTTGCTGAAGGAGAAAAAAGGAACTCTGTGACAGTGCAACATGGATACTGAGATGTTTGCAGAGCGAGACGGGACTGACTGCTCAGAGACAAACTAGAGAGTGAACACAAAAAGAAAAGACACCGATCAAGACTGAGACCAGGGAGGAAACAGGGTGTGTCAGGTGGGTACAGAATAAATTAGTATACAACAGGACATAAATTTACTTCTAAAGCATGGAAAACATCACCAGCTGTCAAGCTGCACTTATTGATGAAACTCCAATAAGCCAATTTTTGATTGGGCATTAATGCAAATGCCATCAGGCGGAAAGTAACATGCAGACTGTGAGTAATTAAAATAACATACTGTACGTTTAAATGTCAATGTGCAGAGTGAGGATGCTCTTCATGGGAGGACTTGGAGAGAGCTCATGGAGCGTTATTGATGGAAAAATAAAGGCTACAATGCTTGTGTGAAATACAGTCTTTAAATAATTAATTGGTTTAACAGAATGCTTTACATGCCTGTGTATTTAAATGAAATAAATAAACTCATATCACGTGGTGTTGGGGAGGGGTCCGCATCAGAAATGAATTTGAAAAACATCAAACTTTTAAGGGTTTCAGTCTAAAGTATACATCAGAGTATATATTATACCAGCTCCTCAACAAACAAAAATGGTCTTCTGTCTTTTGTCGACTTATTTTATATGTATACCTATGATAATAATTTTAATAATAATGATAATATATTATCATTATTATTATTAAAGTTATTACAAAACAGATCATATCAGAGGCTATACCCAAAGTTTTATTCAGAATTTAGCTACTTGTTCTTAATAAATATCCTAATGTCGCCTTAAATGGCCCAACACGACAATTTATTTATATGGTTTGTTACAGAATGAATTTTCTTTTTTTTTCTATCTTTTTCCATGCGTTTTTCTGCATGATTATTATCATCATCATCAACCTTCCTTCAGTCAGCTACATATTACAGTAACGATAAATGTCAGTAATTTTTCAGTTTGAAATAACTTTTAGGAAGGGCAAAAAGACAAAAAACGTTTCCTACCGTCAGTGTCAAAATGTTTCCAAATGTCGAGGAACTGGGACGCGGTGACCTCGGCCAGGTGCAGATGAGGAGGCTGCTGTGCTTTGTTTGCCATGATGCTTTAGATGGATGCTGCTGCTGCAGGTTCAGACGCCTGGGGAGAGGAGAAAATCCGCTACCTAACTTTTTCTGCGTCTCCTGTTCAAATACACCCCAAACACTGTGGCCCCTGCGCGCCGCCCGTCGCTTTTTAACCTCGACACAGGAGATGCAGCTACGCCGCATCGCCGCTAGAGGAGCACTGCTACCAAGCACATCCATCAGCTTCCACCTCTCTCTCTCTCTCTCTCTCTCTGTCGTTTTGTGTTTGTGTGTGCTTTCAAGCTTGATGTGGTAGTGTGATAAGACCTCTCGGGCACTGCAGTGGACAGATTGATGTGTGTGTGTGTGTGTGTGTGTGTGTGTGTATGTGTGTGTGGGGCGCCGATAGATCTTATGTTATTGCATCGTCATGCTTAACAGTGAATTCGGTGTGTGCGTTCGATTTAGTGCACGTGGATGCAATGGGATTTGTGCATGCACGTGACTTGCACGCATGTGGTCTGTGTGTGTGTGTGTGTGTGTGTGTGTGTGTGTGTGTGTGTGTGTGTGTAACGTGCAGCCCGCTTGCCAGTGCACGAAGCTTCACAGACTTAATTAGAACTCACACACTAATCACATTTCCCACACTGCCTCCAGCCACCAGTGATTAGCCCACATAATAAATGAAAATTCCAGAGAAAAAGAACTTTTTCATTAATGGACAGTCTTGAGCGCGCAGGGGAAGGCAAAGCCATAGATACAAGTTCTTATTAGGAGAATGAGGAAGGAGAAAAAAGATGGACTCATATAAATTTCCTCTACTCATTTACTGCGAGAGGTAATAATATTCAGGACTAAGTAATACGACTGTAATGAGCAGAATGGTGAGTATCCCTGGAAGCATTTTCCTGCAAAGAAGAAAGAGAAAATTAAAGACATTTTTTTCAGTTGACTCGCAGATGTTTGGAGAAGTGGATGTATTTTTTTATCCTGATTAACTCTTGTCAGTATACATGATTTTTTTTCCTATAACGTTAGGGCTAATGTAATACACTACAACAGACATTAGCCCCTATGATCTTATTCAGCTCAATTCAACGTGTTCTTTTATTATTTGGCCACTAGGGGGCAGCACAACAGGCCGTACACACAACATCAACACATACAGTCTATATGTTGTTAGGAAGTATGTCTCTTTACCTGTCTCTTTTCTGATTGAGTGATTGGAACAGATACTTCTTTGTCACAAAAACATTCATGAAGTTTGGTTCTTTTATGACTTTATTATGGGTCAACTGAAAATGGTACCAAATCTGCTAGGTCAAAAATATACATCCAGCAATGCTAATATTTGGTTACGTGTCCCTTGGCCATTTTCACTTCAATTAGGCACTTCTGGTAGCCATCCACAAGCTTCTGGCGAGCCTCTGGTTGAATCTTTGACCACTCCTCTTGACAGAATTGGTGCAGTTGGCTTTCTGACATGGATTTGTTTCTTCATGGGGTTTAAGTCAGGACTTTTCTAAAACCTTAATTCTATCCTGATTTAGCCATTCCATTACCACTTTTGATGTGAGTTTGGGGTCAGTGTCCTGTTGGAACACCCAACTGTGCCCAAGACCCAACCTTCAGGCTGATGATTTCAGGTTATCTTGAAGAATTTGAAGGTAGTCCTCCTTCTTTATTATCCCATTTACTCTCTGTAAAGCACCAGTTCCATTGGCAGCAAAACAGCCCCACGGCATAATACTACCACCACTGTGCTGGACGGTAGGCATGGTGTTAAAGGCCTCACTTTTTCTCCTCCAAACATATTGCTGGGCATTGTGGCCAAACAGCTCGATTTTTGTTTCGTCTGACCACAGAACTTTCTTATCTTTGTCCATGTGATCAGCAGCAAACTTCAGTCGAGCCTTAAGGTGCCGCTTTTGGAGTAAGGGATTCCTTCTTGCACGGCAGCCTCTCAGTCCATGGTGATGCAAAACACGCTTGACTGTGGACACTGACACCTGTGTTCCAGCAGCTTCTAATTCTTGGCAGATCTACTTTTTGCTGGTTCTTGGTTGATTCTTCACCATCCTGACCAGTTTTCAGTTGAGTTTTCAATAAGTATATATATATATATATATATATATATATATATATATATATATATATATATATATATATATACATATATACATATATGTATATATGTATATATATATATATATATATATATATATATATATATATACACATACATATATGTATATATAGCTCATTAAAATGATCCATACAAAACCAAGATGTCACCATCATGCATATTGATGTGCTGTTGAACTTGTTGACCTGTCTCACTCTTCCCTAAGGTGCTGACAAACCACTCGCAGCCAAACCTTCTTTCATGGAAGTCAGCGAAGACATTCGCCCACCAACTACCATCACGTGACTTATAAAAGTCACATCCACCAGCAGAAGCACTGTGTGAGAGTGTGTGAGCTCTCAGTTACATGACAGTACATATAAGAACAGCTTGTGTGTGTGTGTGTGTGTGTGTGTGTGTGTGTTTGTGCGTGTGTGTGTGTGTGTGTGAGACATTGTTTAAAGACTGTAAACTCAGCAGAGCTGTCCCACTCTGTTTCCTCAGCTTCTCTTTTCACGCTGTAATAATCAATAGCTGGCTCTTGGGCTCAGTTGGCACGGTGACAATGGATAGATCAACATTGCATTACAGATGAGGCCTGTCTCCAGCCTGCGGGGACTACCGACTCAAACACACTTCATTCTCCTCTCTCGTTGCCTTTAGTCGCTCCTATCGTCTGACTTCATCTGTGTTTCTGATCCACCACTTCCCTCCATTCAAAGCAGCAGACAGTCTGATATTTGCAGACATGTACATCTTTGTAGATGTCTCCCTTTTGCAAGGCATCTCTGTGTGTGTGCAAGACAAAAATCCAGTTAAAGGTGTGTGTTTGTGTTGTCAAGCTGCCTGGTGCATTCATATTAATATTTCATCTCCCCACCTCTACATGCTGTAGTGTAGATGAATTATGTAACAGAAAGGAGCCGGGACACAGTGCAGCCATTTCCACTTCATCTCAATCTTGTGGCGTTTTCGTCTTGTTTGAGGCATGCTTAAATTGAAAGATTGGAGAGAGTAAAGCTGAAGATGTGTTGATGAGGTGTCTCACCTTTATCCCCCTTTGCTGTTCACTGATCATCATTATGGCGAAAGGATTCTTTTTTCACCTTGAAAAAGGCTATAATGATCAATTCAGCCACACGCACGCACACAAATAAATGCTCATCCATGATAGGAAACACTAGCACCCAAATGTGTGCAAGTTTGTTTTATTATCATTTTATCTGACAGCAGCAAAAATTTGGTATGAAAATAAATAATTTCATATTGACAGAGAAATAGTCAATATATCTTGCATGTGAATTAGATTTGAGAACCTGAGAGCTGGATACAATAAATATTATTCAACCAAGCGTGCAATATATAGCATTTATTCAGTCTATATAAAAAAACATGGACAACTTCACAAACTGGACTAACGAGGAAAAGAAATGTAAAATTTGTGGCCTTATAGAAGGAAGTAAAGTGAGCATGGTTGTGCAGCTTTAAATGAATGACTTGATGCATGTAATTTATGAGCTTTCCCTGTTTATTGTACATGGAACAGATCCAGATTTTAAATTTCAATGATGGCAGGCCTCTCTCTTTAAGACCTCCAGTAGTATTGTTGATGTTAAGCCTGAACTGGACTGCTGATCTATGGGTTCTCTGCATCTAATGAACGAGACAGTCAAAAGGAGCTGGTGGGAGATTCCATATGAGAGCAGAGAAGATTAAAAACTGTGAGGCCAGGTATTAAAGCCTTCTCTATTACAGTGTTGCAGTCTCTCTATTTAATGTACATTGTTAACAACAGGCATTCACAAAATGAAGGAAAGTAGTTGGTCTCTGTTTGATTTCAAGACTTTGTTTATATTTCATAAACAAAGAAGAAACTAATAATAGAAACTATTATTATGTGGATTAACTTCTGAGACTTTGCTAGAGAAGTAATTGGTGCACACCTTCTTCTGAGTATATCTTAAGCTCGTAGCCTTATCATTTCTCACACTAATGATAAGACATACAACATGTATTCATGTAAGATGACAGTATTCGTAATGGAGGGTACCACTCTACGAGACAATCATCTGTTAGGAGTTAGCAGCATAAACTGATCATAAATTGTCTTACATTCATGATATTACTGAGAAGCACTAAAATATACAGGAACAGCCATCAGAAAAGGTCCCACTCCTTTTTGCATGCAGCGTCTCTGGGAAACCCAAACAACCCTGCTGCATTAATGCAGGACATAATCACATACTGGAGGGGAATGTACAGTAGCCACCACTCTGTTCCTATTACATTTATTGAGTCATGATCTGGGATATATGAGAAGGGAATGCAATACTATAATCATAAATAATCACTACAGTACTTTGGATTTAGATTCAAATGCACAATGGAAGTCAACATACCATCAACAGTACTGCTTTTAGAGTCACGATATTTCCTCAGCCTGGTTTCTCATGAAATGGTGCACATGAGATCTCATGATTCATGTGCACCACTTAGAGCAATGTTTTTATTTGTTCCTCCAGTGGTTTGACTTCTAAACTTGATCCAAGTGGAGTAAAGTGTACTTTATAACTGCTGGGTGTGGTTAGAGTTGAAAACGTCCGACCATGGACAACAATGCCGGTGAAATATACTCAAAAGCCTACTTATTTTCATGATTTGCCCCCAGAGGATTGGACCCTGCTGACCCGTAACTCTAACAATTAAAACCAATCTTTGCTTTCTATTAAATCCTTCACATTTTCACACCCACCCCTCTACCAAGTCAACCTCAAGCATAACCAATACAATACCTAGTGTTTGACTAGTTCACCATCAACACCAAAGTTGCAACTTGGTGCTAGATCTTGGTGATGAGATGGCTGACGAGCCTCTGGAGGTCCTGGGTTCTGCGCTGGGTAGCCTTCAGCACTTCCTCGTGGTTTGCCTTGTCAGTGCTGTCGTAATCCATCACAGCTTTGTTGGTGATGAGGGAAAGACCCAAGACGCGTATGCCACAGTGGCGGGCCACCACAACCTCTGGCACAGTGCTCATACCTGGACAGAGGGGACACATTAGGAGTATGATAATGGTATAATAGTCATTATTACAGGAAGTTTCACAGTGAGGAAATACAAGTAACACTTGGCCAAACAGTATGATTCTTCAGTGAAATATCTGCAGTATACATTCATGACTGTCCAAAATATAATCACTTCATCATTTCATTCTATTACATGTTTGTCATGATTAGCACAAGAATTCTTGAGTTCTGGCCTAAAATGTGTTTTAGGACGTCACAGTGACCTTGGACTTTAAGCAGCAAATTCTTATTACATCAACCTTAAGTCGATGTGGATATTTCCGCCAAATTTATGCAACTCTGAAATGTTCTCTTGGTATAAAATAAAATGGTATGTGCACTGCAAACCTGCTTGAAACTACTTAAGTTACTGAGGATGACTCTCACTGCTCTTTGGTATCTGATGAACTGTCCCTTTAAAAGTCCTACGTTGTGAAAGGTTAGATTTTGTCATAAAGCAGGTTTAAGTGTTTTCTAAATACTGTAAAAGTATTGAAATACTCAATCCACAAAGAAATTACACACAAGCCTTATTCAGAAACCGTGCCTTTGAAACAAGTTGTCAGGTCTTCTGTCAATTAGTGATGTCACAAATCTACAGTATTTAAAACATTATTATATTGGCACTTCTGGGATTTGTAGTCAGGAAAGTATAAGCCACAGAGATCAAAGCAGTAAGTGGAGATGAACATGATAAGAGAACAAAATAAATGGAATCTGGACAAAAAGTGGTGATTTTGGTGAAAGTGGCCTCTGCTCTCCTCCAGATAAAACAAGAATGGAAACATTTTTTCATGATGAAATAGAGTTTCTTCTTTCATTTGAGCTATTCTGTGTTTTCAGAGTCATAGTACAAAATATTCTGTGCGTCTTAAAAAAATTACCCAAAATGGCCAAAAAAACGCCGGCACAAGGTACAGTACTTTCAGTTTCATAAAACGGCTGGCACTCAATGAGTTAATGTGACCCAAATTAGTCCCAATTGCTGTGTATAGGAATGACATAAGCCGACCTGAAGTAAACATGGGCACAAGCTGTTGCCAATGCAATGCTGTTGCAATTCCGTAAAGATGCACTAAAACCGAGTGTTTTAGCCCGAGTGAGGAAAATACAGTAAAAGGGTCTTTGATCATTAAAGCATGAAAGCATGTTCCAGTAGAAACATACATGTATGGGCTTAAAAATGAGCACAATATAGGACCTTTAAATGAGCATGAAAGAACTGTACTGACCTACAGCGTCCGCTCCCATCGTATGCAGGGCTCTGCACTCTGCTATGGTCTCGTATGATGGTCCAGCCAGCATGCAGTAAACCCCCTCCTGCAGGAAGCCATCGCAGCCCTGCTCAGCTGCTGTTCGCTTGACTAGAGCTCCCAGCTCACGGTCATAAGCATCCGACATGCAAGGGAAGCGCACTCCAAACCTGTAGAGACATTAAATGAGAATATGCCATTAAGACAGCCACAGATGTAGATATATGTTTCACTTTCACAGTCCTGCCTTGGTGTTTATGCTGTACCTGTCATCATTGTGCCCACAAAGTGGATTCTGTCCGGCAAAGCCCGGCATATTGATGTGGTCCTTGATGAGCATGATGTCTCCCACACTGTAGTTGTGATTGAGTCCTCCAGCTGCGTTTGTCACAATCAGAGTCTCCACACCCAGCAGGTGGAAGACACGCACCGGGTATGTCACCTGACGTGACAAACAAATGCTATGCTTCAGAGACTAGATTACAAATGGAAGGCCCAAGATGGAGGATTCATAGAGGAGAAAATATGCAGCTCCTGCACATGCCGATGTAGACCCCAGGGTTTTTTATTACAGAGCATGTCCTTGTTGAACTGTGCATGTCTCAAAATCTTGTAGTCCTTTACTAACATTTAAAGGGCAGCTGATGGCCTGTAAATTGCTGTTGTTACTTCTCACTGCAGTCACATTTGGAAATTGCTTTCTCCATTCCTAATTTCTCTACAGCTTGTATTATCTGTGAAAGTGTTTTGCTAGTTAGTACAGAAAAGGGCCCCTGGTTTCTTGATAAGGTCAGTGCTGTTGTTCTGAAATACTGGTCTGTTCCATATGAGTTCTGCATATTATGATGGTGGACTGTGTCATATGTTGACTTGTGGCCTCATTAGGTGTGAAATGTAAGCATAGTGACTATGTAATGTAACAGCAGGGCTGTCAGTAGTTATACTGTGGCAGGGAGCTGTTAATGTAAAGTTGAAATACAGACTTGCAAGTTTTCAGTCAATGATTATTTATGTCAGCTGACAAGGAGTTTGAGGTGGGGTTGTACGAGGTACTTGTCCATATTCAGTGAATTATCTACAGTAGATGATGGTCAGCATGCCACCAGCTTGTAGAAGCAGATAGGATGAAACCAAAGCAATATACTGCAAAATGCATACACTGAGTATGGAGGCGTACCTCATCCAACCCCACTATAAAACCATCAAACTATCCCTGAATATTGTCTGTCTGTTTCTGTGTGACTTTTCCTCTCCCTTCTTGTCAGCTGACATAAATAATGGTTGACTGAAAACAAGTTTTAAACAGGCGAGTACATATTGCCAACAGCTCCCTCCGACAATATAAATACACAATACACTGACTATGCATAAATGCCTCATACAACCCCACTTCAAAACACCCAAATTCTGTTTTTATGTGAAGATGGACATCACAGTTGGTAATAAAATAAATGAATCAAAGAAATAGTGTCCACAAGCCAAAGGGCAGTCCCATGCCAACACTGACGCACTGGGTGTTTTTCTTACTTTTCTTACATCACTATTGTCTAGCTGATCATTCAACACACATAGTCAATTATTAGGCACAGTTGTGGGCTATACTATGGTCTGTCATGTACCAAGTTAGACAACTTGATATTGTACAATCACAAAATCATGACTGAGAATTAAATGACATTAAAGTGTAAATCTAAACAGCTGCTGATTTTAAAGTTGTACACTTTTCAAAACACAAAGAGATTTTACGGACTAAGATGATCTTGAATTGGAACTTAAAATCAAAGAGATCATGTGGCAGCCTCCCTCCATGACAAGAATAACATAACAATGTTTAATGATTGTCCATGGTTTAAAGATTAGGCCTATGCATACAGAGGCTGTGAATGTTTTCTCAAAGTGATTGACAAAGATGGAGTTTAAACTGCCAGCTTTTCAGTTCAGTTTTGCTGTATTATATATCATTTGCATCAGCATGGTCTTAAAATTCCAGAGCAACTCTGCTTGTGGCAGAAACTGAGACAGAAAGCTGCTAACAAGGCAACTTAGAGAAGTGACAAATGAATATGTCTGCATCTCTGCACCAACTGGTGTTCACATAGATGTCATTAAAATTTTATTTGAATTCATTTCTTAACTAATGTAATTCCAGCACAACAAATAACAGAAGTTAGTAGACAAGTCCAAAATGTACATGTAATGTAATATTTTTAGCTGTGCTAACGGCATGGACAGCAATAATTGTTTGCCCAGTATTGCTTCAGAAATATCTCACAACTATTGGATGGTTTACCCTAAATTTACCATATTGTGCTCATTTTCATGTCCATACTTGTATTTCTGGAGCATATTTAAATGCATAGAGCATATTTAAATGTTTTAATGTTCAAAATCCTACAGGTATTAATAAAGTAACTGTCCGAATCACTCAGTCTTAGTGCATTTCAACAGAATTACCACAGAATTACGTTGCTAATCAACAATTTGCGTCCATGTTTACTTCCTGTCTGCAGATGTCATAATCACATAATCAGCAAGTGGAAACTCGGATGCATTTAGAATGTGAACATTTCAAACTCTGGTCTAAATATGATGATTTTTGAAAATAGCCCTGATGGTGTTTTTCAAATACTGTGCGCATTTCTCTGCGGATTGAGCCTTTTAATACTTTCACTGATTTTTTTCAGACTTAAACTTGCCAAACAGTATAAATGACAAGGAAATCTCACTTTTAACAATATTGAACTTTAAGGTTGTTTCCAGCTTACTGTGTAAATGCTGTAGCCTTCGTAGAAGTGGAATCTCCCCTGCATGCAGACACACTCGCGGCCCTGCAGCTTCCCGAACACCAGCTGACCAGCGTGGCCTGGCACTGCACAGCATACATACACAGCATGAGCATAAAAGTATTTGCATAAAAGTTGATTTGTCAGAGACCACTTACCAGTGCTGGTGGGAAAATGTGGAATAGTCTTATATGGGAACACAGTCTTGTCTTCCAGCAGGTCGGCCAGGCTGCCCAGGCCTGAACCACAGATGATGGCTACTTTAGGACGCTGCTCTGTCTGGGCCAGCAGCCAGTCTGCTGTCTCCTTATACTCTTCATAAGTGTATCTGGAAGCCATGGAGAGAACATTTGTTACTGTTAAAAATCACTAAACCCAAGTAAACACCTTAAAAACTAATAAACATCGGTCTAATGTTTAGAAATTGCGGCCAGCTGCAACATTTCTTTGTCATGGTAACAAATCCACTTTCTGGAACTCGTAGTAAAGCTATTGCTCGTGGTCATGAAAGTTTTAGACTTATATATAATATTCTGAAATACCTATTGTATGTTTCAGTGTCCTTTTCTTCTCGACACCAATTATAATACCTTAATGTGCATAGTGTTGCTATAGTGGTTGTACTTAGTCCCAGCTTCTTGTTTCCCTTCTGGTTGCAAAAATCCAAGATGGCAACAGACAAAATGCCAAACTTGAGCTTCAAAATGGGAGTGCACAAACTGGTGCGTAATGTTTCTACTGTTTACTTCTTATATACGGTCTCTCTATTAGAGGCAATTTCTCTAAGACTGCAAGAGAAGCTCAGCTTCACTTAAAACGTCAAAAATTAAATGGTCAACCACTGTTGACCACAACCACGGTTGTGTTAACATTTCATTGACTACAAATGCCACAATTTTGTCCCACCCCGGGACAGTCATTGCCTCTAGGGGTGAATGGAGCTGTGGATGGGACTCGGCTGGACTGGACGCTAAAATTCCTCATGATGATTGGAGGATCAGTCGAAAGACTGAATCCCATTTTGATTGACAGGTATTTTGAGTTATACACCATCACATGACAGCTCAGCTCAGTCCCATCGCGGATTTTGCAAGTGAAGTTGAAAGACTGTAATCCATTTGTTGGTAATTGCCTGGCGAAATTACTTGTTCATTTCATATAATGTAAATAAAACACACTCAACACAAACCATTTTTTATTAGATGGTTTTATTGAATTTTATGATTTAAACCGACAATGAGCTTCCCCTCTTTCAAAGACCAGCAGCTGCCACCGCTCTCTATCCACTTGTTTGCTTTGAGCAGAAAGTGACATATGTTGTTGTTGTTCCTGTGTTGCATTAATAAGATGATAAATGATAATCCAGTATCAGATTTGCGCATAGTCTATCATACCCGTCAATTCCTGAGCCAGCAACTAAGGCACAAAGGAACATTGTGTACAAATATAAACAAATACCTTTCACTTTGCCATTTTAAGTGTACCAGCCAAATCATTATTAAATCATAATTCAGGGATACTGATTTCTGTGGAAATGCCTTGAGGTACTATGTTATGCAAAGTCTGTAATTCCAGTTATAAATCTGGTTGTAAAGCCATATAGCCTTGTCAATGTTCCACTGTGCCTCAAGCTTTATTATTAAAACACAATGACACTTCAGGCTGCAGCCTTCGCCAGACCAATCTGCAGTAGGAGACAGCCTGATGATTTGGGCTGATGACCTCATTGTGGAGCTGTCAGCTCAGATGACAGCCTTGGGTGTTAAATCTTTCGACATTTTCCCCTTGTTTCCTTGTTTAATTCAAGCTTCAAAAAGGAGCTGGAATATATCTCATCAGTAGGTACCACAGTATGTTGGTACCTTGAACAGGATAAAGTCATAATGATGAATGTGAATAATAAATAATCCAACCATTAAAACTTTATCAAGGTAAAACAAATTAATTAAATACAGCACAAGTATTTTGTTCTGGTATTATCTAAAATCTGTGGAAGAATTATCATTCAGCTAATCAATTTATTCCACAGCAACAGACAACTGTGACACAGCCTGTCAGTTGCAGAAGTTGCCCTTATGCTGCTCTT
This sequence comes from Synanceia verrucosa, assembly GCA_029721515.1. Taxonomy (NCBI): domain Eukaryota; kingdom Metazoa; phylum Chordata; class Actinopteri; order Perciformes; family Synanceiidae; genus Synanceia; species Synanceia verrucosa. The sequence goes on along the minus strand of CM056556.1, from coordinate 22,145,894 downwards.
GAGTTAGTAGTGGGAGCTTTATGGCAGCCATCTTTACATTCATACAGGTGACTGCTGTAACCCTTATGCGCATTAACTGCAAATTACTGATGCTCAAAATACTGAATACAACTAATTAAACAAATGCATGACATGTTTATTCTTAAAATGGCAATACATGATTTTGTCCTCACACTGAAAACTACATGATCCAGTGGATTGAGTGGAACTTTTTCCACTTATTTGCAATACCCCTAAAAATGTCATACCTTCCAAAGAACAGGCATCAGGATACTTTCAGGACTATTAGAAGAATATGGAAACATTTTTTGTTGAATATTATTTTAATAAAAATATTTGAATACTTTGGTAGGCCTTGTATTTTTGTAGTTTTCCAGATGTTTTTCACCTTTCCCATAATTCAGATTTAATATTTTAAATACAGTTATTACATTATTGTAATTAATATTATTTAAATACACTGTAAGACTGAACAGTGAAAACTTCTGTGCTTGCTCAAAAGTTAGTAATATAAAACATACGTATTTGTCTGTTTTGAGTGTGTATTGTGGGACCTGTGACTGCATTTTTCGTCACACAATATTAGTAATGTTCACATGTAACTAGTGAATATTCTTTCTGTAAAGGATGAAAGTGAAGCTGGTATGTTGACATGCACCAATAACATTTGATTGCATAAAAAGACATTAATAGTGCAAATAAGCTTTAAAGGGACATTATGTATTTTTTTAAGTATTTTATTACTTCAGCTTAACATTTTCATTCATAAATAGATCCTCATTGGTGTAAAATAACATATGCCAACAATCTGACTTATCCTCCTGGGCGAAGAATCAGTTATCTGTCTTTACATAGAGCGGGTCGCTCATATGGAGGCTTCCATGTCTTTCCGGTCTGTCAAAAACTATGAACTGCCAAGAAGGACAAAAAGCACTACCTGCTAGTACCCATCGGACAAAATGTGGTGAGTGGCCACCCAGGAGCACCACATGCCCGGCCACAGCCAGCTGGGGCTCGCCGGGAAGTCCTCCAGACCAGTGGAGGGCTGTGGAGGGCCGTGGAAAAATGACTGGAGCTCTGGGCCGGGGGCCCGGGATCCGCGGAGATAGTGGCTGCCTGGGAGTTGACCCATGCCGCTTACTGTAGTTCCAACCATGTTGCAATGCATGCAAAGTCAAATTTAACCACTAGATGGGAGAAAAAATTACAGTGTCCATTTAATTGAACTAAGTTACTTGTACCATACTGAAATTAATCTAAAACTGTGTTAATGTGTCATATCTTTGGATTGCATTTTAAGGGATTATTGCTTGTTCTTATGGCTTGGAGGTACAAACCTTGTGCTGCTACCTTTGATGCACAACATAGACCGGTGATGTACAACATAAACCTTCGATCTCCTTTTTGATGTGGTGTAAATAAACAACATGGAAACACGATAGTAAACACCGCCAGTAACCGTGCCACCACGGCACTTTTATTCTGAAAGGGCTTGCGCGTCCCTGCTGGCAGTGCGAAGTTGCAGTTAGCTTGTGGCTACATATTAAATCCCCAATCATAATGCCAGTAACAATAACGTGGCACATTTTAACGCCCGTGCCATCGATCGAAGCTTCGCAGCTTTGATCGTTTTGGGTCAGCCCTACAAAATACATTTTTGCTCATGTCCCTTTAGGTGCTCCGTATACCACAAATCATCTTGTTGTTGTTTTTTCACGCAAAAAAAAATTTGCGTGTGTTAACTGTTCACAAAAAATCTGAGGGTGTGTTCGTGCAGACACTTTGCCATGCACTTTTTTTTTTCTATTTGCAGCTGTTTTTTAATTCATTAACAATGTTACTTGCAGTTCTGATGTCTTGGCTATATGGCTATTATGTGTGTCAGCAATAGATGGAAAATGGCCATATTTTTGTGAAGATTAGCATTATCTGGTGCAGTGCTTCAACCATCACACACAGTCACAGTGTATATTAATAATGCACAATGAAAAGCATACAATTATATAAAAAATATTTTTTTCATATTGTCCACAATAAGCTATTGTGAAAAAGCTGAGGTCAGTTATGGGTTTTACAAAAAACAACTGATATGTTTATGGTTACTTAATTAAACAGTGTGATGCATTTGAATTGTCTTTGGTAACAATTGAGTGTTGACTGAAAATGTTTTTGAATAGGAAGATTTTGAATTTGAGCTACTTAAAAAATGTATATAATGTATGTAATCAATTTCAGAGAAAAATTTAAGTAGTGTAATTTTTTTAGTGTTATAGTGAAGCAAAGATTTAAATTACAATGGAAAAATTGAAAATTGAAAAAAGTTAACAATATGTAAATAACGTAAGTTAAATATTTCAATTCAAGAGTAGTAAAATATTTCAAATAAACATTACTTGTTTCTGTATGTACTGTAAACAAAAGCAGAATGAGTTAAAGTTAAAAGTTAAAACTTTAAAAATGATGTCACTTAAAATTGCAAGTAAAAAGGGGCTTAGTGTGCTTTAACTTAAAATCGTTATGAAATAATCGTTATTGTTACTTAAAATTTTCTATGAAATCAGTTTTAACAATTCTTTTGACTTATTAAATTATCATTTTTTTTACAGTGTATAGGTGTATATGCTTCTTTCACAACCATGCATAACATCAGACAGGTCAGGTGCCTCTGAAGCATGGTAGCGTGGTGTTTTGTAAAAGCAGAGCGAGAGCTTTAACGAGAAGCAGCAAATGAGCTCGTGGGCTGCTCTGTTCTCTTCTCTTGCTCTCGCGGAACCCAACTAGCTGCGCGCGGAGCTGTCCGTGGTGCTGCCCGCCGGGCCGACCAGTTAAACCAGTCCGGGCTGTTTCCGAAGCTGCCAGCTAAGGAAACACGTGTCTAATACAATAAACAGAAAAATGCAGTTTCTGGAATTACTTGTTCGACTCGTTGAGATGAAGCAGGCGTGTTAAGCCAAAAGCACCCGTGTCACGCCATTTCCCCCCCACAGGCTACTAATCCCCAAAACTAGTTTCTCTAAACAAGTCTCAAATAATAACGTTCATGACACTTGCAAACGCCAGCAATTACACAGGCGTTAGTGCTCCTGGTACCCAAGCATATCCATAATTAGGCGGCTGGGTAGCCTTGACAGCCATGAGCTCATTTCGCTTCGCTCCACCATCATGGCTTAGCTTGTCTTACCTGCAGTGACTGGAAGAGGAGGAGGAGGAGAAGGAGGACGTCGTGTCCATCTCGGATGTTGAGCAGGAACTGGGCAACTAATTACAAAGACGATGTTTTGTGTCGCGTTTGAAGGACGCTTCCCGGGACGAGTTGGCGGTGGTAGAGAGCGGCTAATGCGGATGATTCTGCTGCTGCGAACGGACGGAGTGACGAGGATGGGTGGGGCCTAAACGGACTGTGTTTGAAGAAGCCTAAAGGCTGGGATACACTTCTCCGACGTAATACGTCATCCAACTCGGTAACCACGGAGACCCCTCGAGCCCTAGCAGCTCTCCATCGTGATGCGTGTTGTGCAGCCCTACCGTGAAATGACCCCGGAAAGTGAAGCAAATAAATCCTATTTTCTACCCGGCTGGGCAGCTCACTGACCCGTTCACTGACAGGCAGGGCTGGGAACAGTGGGAGAAACAACGAGGGCAACAAATAGAGGGGTAAAGAAAAAGAAAGATGACGAGGGAAATAATAAAAAGCAACTAATCAACAAAGTGCTACAAGTCAGAGTTTGCTTCAACTTCTACAAACTGCTTGAGCTCTGATTTAAACATTCCCCCATGTCTTTCTCTCTCACACAGGCTGCACAACAATTCAACTGCTGACTCATGGGTTAGAAGGAAAGAATGAAAGTAATAGCAGAACACAGTGATACAGTCAATAGAGCTATAACCTAGGATGGTATAATCACGTATTAAATAAACTTGTTGAATATTCAATATAAACAGAGTAAATAGGTGTGTAGGCGTATGTGTTTGCACTGCACGCCTACACACTGTTAGCACTGCAAAATATGCAGTAAAACGATATCACCTTTATGTTCTGGATGACACCTGAATCATGTCCGCAGTATTTTTTCTTCTTACATTCTATATTACAAAATTGACACAAAGGTGTGTTTAACTGTATATTTTAGGTCACGGAGAAGGCTTTGAAATAGTGTCTGAGCTCACAGTAATGTGAGGTTTACATGCCATTTCTATTTTATTCACTCACACTATACTCTGAAAAAGACATTTCCCAGATGGAAGGGCCTGTGGGAAAATATGTATTAGGGGTGACTGGGGTGAAAGATTAGCAATCACTGTAAGATATCAGTCCAATATCTGTCATGAACACAGTCTGTCAAGGGGGATAACTGGATTTGTAAAGCTGCAAATTCAAATAAAAAAATCCCTGGCCTGTCACCATGTTCACTGGGCTTTCCAATCACTTTTGTACTTCCTCTTGTCCTCATAATGACCCTCTTGAACACACACAGTGCTCAGTGATTTTGTGTGTGTGTGTGCATGCATGTGTGTAAGAGAGTCCAAGTGAGCCAAGTTTATTTCATAAATATAAAATAGGACTACTGTGATACTGTGAACTTAGTTCCTTAATTGTGCCCACGGATTATCCAGGTATCCATGTGTGATTAATTTCCATCTCACTAAATGTTATACGTTTCCTGTTGTGCAATGAACTGCATCTCATTTTCAGTAAAACAGGCTAGGACAAGCTGCTTTAATCTGACTGAAGGTTAAATTCCATGTCTGAAATTAATTACATATTAACAAGTGTTAAAATTTGTAGGCCTGCTTCTAAAAATAAAAAAGTAGAAATCATGCATAAAGTATTCACAGCAATAATTGACTGGTACACTACTTGTATGGTATGTTCCTTGCAGTGGTGGAAACTAAGTACTTTTACTCAAGTTTCACTTTCCAGATATATGTTTTTTTTTGTATTGAAAAACATGGGAAGTGCTCAGAAAATATGACATTTTGTTATAAATCAAAAGACGCAAATGTTTGTCAGTAAGTTAATTTAATTTTAATTAATTGGCCACTCTTTTGATTGAGTCATTTTTAATAATTAATTCATTGTAATTTTAATAATTTTAATTCATTGTTTAGGTTTCACTTGTTGGTTGGACAAAAACATGAAGGTGTCAACCAACGTCAACTAACATTCTGTCTTAACATTAATGCATGAATAAAATTAATCTAATAATGACTTTTTAATCTACTACAGTACTTTTACTTTACTACCTTTAGGACATTTTCCTTATTATACTTACATACTTTTAATGAAGTAACACTCGAATGCAAGTTTTACTTCTAACCAAGTTACAGTGTATCACAACACAGTACAGCAGTGATCCATTTGCCAGCCATACATTAAGACCTCAGGTCATAACTCCACTGTCACTATTTATCCCAAAATATTACCTCACTGACAAGAAAAATTCACTCAAGGTTAAAAAATATCCTGTCAGTGTGTAAGATAACTGAATTTAAACTCCAAACATCTAAAATTTAGAGTTATTAGTTCATAAATATATTTAAATGTACTGAGGCAACGTTGTTCTGTCTGGTAAAAACATGAAGCTTCACTTTATATAATGATTATCTTTCAGCTGGCAACAAGTTATTTAACCCTAACTGACGCAGTGAGACACTTCGCATTTCTTAAACAACCATGTCGAAAGCCACATCCTGTGGTCTTGGAAAATATGTTAATCAGTTTCAAAAAGGTCAAATTATTGGCACTCATCAAGCAAACATTTAACATCAAAGGAGATTGCTTACACTACAAAAATTGGGTTACAAAAACGCTTTACTAAACTAGAAAAGCACTCAGAGAGTGCAGACCTGACCTGGCAGTGGCAACTTTTTGTTAAAAGTTAGCCCCGCCGCCAAGGAGGTTTTGTATCCACCGGGGCTTGTTTGTTTTTTGTTTGTCAGTTTGCAAAGTAACTCAAAAAGTTATGGATGGTATTTGATGAAATTTTTAGGATTGGCTGGAAGTGGCCTAACTTAAAGGAACGGTATGTAGGATGGTGGCCAAAACTGGTACTGCAATCACTTTCAAAATACTGTAGAGCAGTGTCTGCCCTCTCCCTCTCCCCTGACCAGAGGTTACCAGCTAGACTGCAGGATCCAACAGGAACGGAAAGTGTTACAGTGAATGAAAAGCAGCCACCTTGGGCATCACCATGGATACTTAGAAGGAGTGAAATGTGCCAGAGGAGAGCTAGGGAGGGACAGGTTAAAGTGAGCTGAGCTCCCGGGCGGTGGACGGGGGTATGATGTGAGATGGCCAGTTAGGAGTGCTGCTGCCCATCCGCTTTCAGCTGTCTCCATCATTCAAAGGCATTTCCTATACAAATCCTTGTTTTATTTCGGAATTTGTCACAACGTATTTCGGATTCATAACAAGGTCTTTCAGGTTTCGTAATAGACATTATTTATTCGACACGTTCGCAGCTGCAGCTGTGGTAACTAGAGCAGAGCTGGCAACCTGGATGCTGACACACTACTGACTTGGTGATTGGGAAATAGTTGGAGGGTGGCGCATCAGACCAAAACACAACATGACAACATAAACAGCAGTTGAGCGCTGCAACTTGGCTTTATAAATGAGAATATCCTGGCTGGACTACTGTTGTCAGTGAAATAAGCACTTGAAATGAACATGATTTCTTAATGTCTGGTGACATATAAGAACCATTTTATGATTAATTTTAATACATTTCTTACATATTGTACCTTTAAAACTGATTCATTTTTGGTGGTGATATTGAATTGGATCCGATCACCACCAAAAATTTATTCAAAAATTCCTCATGAATTGCATATTTGCCCAAGCTGAAAATGTTGGAATTTACTTGCACTATTCGCGCAAACGATGAAGCCCACTGGCCAACCCATACAATGACCAGTTAAAAGAAAGCTGAAAGTAAATTTCCTTGAAAAAAAGAGAATAGATTTTGATAATGGTTATTTTTGTTTGTTAAAGAGAACCTGACATTAAGCAAGATAATTGCTGATAACTGTGACCCTAACTGTCACATTAGCATCATGGCAAAGAAAGCCAATTAATATAAAACCTGTCTTGCGGTGCATCCATTTCTTGCAAGTATAATGTGATGAAAGGGCCAAAAAGCCAGATGATCAAGGAGGATTTGTGAGGCTTGTGTTTTAACTTCATGCAGAAGCTGCTTCATAGGATAGACTTAGTAATTACCTTGGCTTCCAAGGAAACAAAAATCAATATCTGACTAGAGGATGCTGTTGCAATGACCTCAGTCCTGCATTTTTTGGTCACTGCTTGTGTCTGTACCTGGAGTTGGTGACAGAAAGTACTTTAACACTACTTCGATTTTTGTCATTTGTTGAATCATAAAAGAAACATTGTTGCTCATTGTCTGTATAATAACACAATCCACACAAATTTATAAGTATATACAGTTGCAATCAGAAATATTCAACCCCCTCAGCTCAAAAGATATTATTGTAATATGAAGCAAGATCAATGAAATTATTTGTTGACAAACTTCTTATACTACTGGAATCTTTGCAAGTTCTTCATGTGCAAAACCATCTAGCTCATTGATGTTTGAAGGTTTTTGTGCTGAAACTGCCTTCTTTAAATCTCACCAAATATTTTCAAGACGATTCAAAACTGGGGACTGAGAAGGTCATTCCATGGCATTGAAGGATCTATTTCTCAACCAAGCATTGATTGACTTGGATGTGTGCTTAGGATCATTGTACTGCTAGAAAGTCCAATGAAAATCCAAGGTTCAATTTCTCAACAGGAAGCACCATATTTACCTCCGCTAAGGAGGTCATATTTTCACAGAGGTTTGTTTGTTTGTTTATTTGTTTGTATGTTTGTTGGTTTGCAAAATTACTCAAAACGTTATGGATGGATTTTGACGAAATTTTCAGGGTTGGACAAAAGTGGCCTAACTTAAAATTTAAAAAGTTTAGGTGGTGATCTGATCCAATTCAATGGCACCACCAAAAATGAATCAGTTTTAAATTAGACCACTTCCAGCCAATCCTGAAAATTTTGTCAAAAACCGTCCTTAACTTTTTGAGTTGCCTTGCAAACTGACAAACAAACAAACAAGCCCCAGTGAAAACACAACTTCTTTGGCTGTGGGGGTAACTTTAAATAAAAAGTTGCTACGCTCTTCGCTCTTCTCTCTTCATCGGGTTATTTTGCAGTCAACACAGGAGTTGTTCTGATTAATTTGCTCTTGTTGAAATTTTGGGCTTTCTCCCATATCCAGGTAGATTTGCAACTGTTTCATAAGTTTTAGACTTCCTTATAATGCTCTCAATGGTGTCTCTTGGAATGTTTTGGAAATTTGTAACTCATATTGCACATTCTGTATTAATATTACATCATCTATTTTCTTTTTTGATTTTATGTATCAGTCTACAGATAAAGTCACCAAAGTCTCTGTAAAGAAATGTCACAGGTAAATTCCAAAAACTGGGTTAAAGGAATAGTTTTTCAACAAAAAAAAAAAATCTCCCAACTGGAAGTGGGTAGCCAACCTGGCTCTACCAAAGACCACCCATCACCAACTCTACAGGTCAGTGGTAACACATTACAGCTTTAAAAATCAACACCAGTCTTTACATTTTGCAAAAAGAAATACCTTGTGAAAAATCAACATGAAAAAAAACACGTCATCAATAACAAAAACATCTGAATGTAATGTTATTGTACAGGTACAACAGAGTGCACAGGTCTTTCCTGTGTGCTTCCAAAACAGTGTGAGCAATGCATGTTATTATGCAAAATTAGCACACAGTGTAGCAAGTTGGTGATCAATGTTGTTGACATGATAGAACCAGGTACATTCTGGGATTGTAAAAAATAGCACAGTTTTTGTTACTGTTACTGATCCTGTTTTAATTTCAGCTCTCCACAGTGGATGTGCATCAGCTTTTCTAGCTCTACCCATCTCAGATAGTCATGGAGAACAGCACTCCAAGTTGCCTCTATGTCTCCAAAACAAGGACAAGATGTGTGATCGAGCTAATCGTGCTAACAACATGGCAGCTGAGCTGATGAGTCAGTGAATAAGTGGCTGTGAAATGGAACATCAACCTTGGATTGTAGCAGGAGGAAAAAAACTGTTTACAGTGTGTGTGTGTGTGTGTGTCTTGGGGTGTTGGTTGTACAGTCAGAAGGATAATTGGAAAAGGTCATGGGGTTTGGAGGAGATTCGTCGCACCATCAAGCAATAATGAATGAATCATCGCTTGCATGCATACCTGCGTCTGTATTTGTCACTGTGTTAGCTCAATTTCATGAAGTTTGTGTGATCTTTTCCTTGTCCAGGTTTCACGACAATTGGAGCTGCAGAAGTATTTCCGTGTGGTCAGGCCAAAGGATGCAGGCTGCAGGGATGCTCCAAGACATTCCAATGCTTTCACAGTTATCTTCACTTCAGGAGAACAAGGTAATGGAGACAGGCTGCTCCCTAAAATGATCACACACAGAAAGCTAGATTCAGCGAGCACAATGAACTGTTAAGGTGATCTGCACATAAGAGGTCAATCTCATTTATATGGCATGAATCTGTAATCAGGACAGCTGATGATAAAAGAATAATATAATGTATGCTAAAATGGATTCACATTTCATTCATATTTTCTGCACAAATCTCTAGTGGAATCAAAGTTTGAAGGTTAAAGCTTAAGGGTCAGGCATCCAGTTACAATAGCATATCTTGTTGACTCTTTTACTGATACTGTGGGAGGAAGTGAAAACTAAGAAGCACAGGTCAACATTGAATGTGGCGGCATTATATTAAAGGTAACATAATCCTGCACTGTTGAACTGTTTTTAGCTTTAATAGTGGTGGGACTCTAGGGATGGCAAAGACACTTTATCAGTTGGTTATTCAGCAGACTTTTGCCATAGAGTCCAAATCAATACATCAGCTCAATTTCTTTTTTTTTTTTTTTAATTTCTCCAAATATCCAAGGCCAAATATCTACAAATTTCATAATATTCCAATCAGCCCCAGTTAAGTGGCTAATTCTACTATGGAGAACAAGGCAAGGTAAGGCAAAGCAAGGCAGATTTATTTATATATTTATATATTATATTTATTTATTGTGTATTTCATACACAAGGTGACTCAATGTGCTTTACATGATTAAAAAGACAACATTTAGAAGCACTTAACAATGGAGAACAAAGAACATTTACTAAAATGTTAATAATAATGTGCTCTGATCTCTTTGTTCAGGTCAGAACCTGAGCTGCTGTGTTCTGAATGAGCTGTAGCTAATTAATGCTCTTTTGGGAGAGTCCAGTTAGAAGGCCATTACAATAGTCAAGTCTACTGGAGATAAAAGCATGGATGAGCTTCTCTGGTCTGCTTGGGCCATGAAACCCTTCACTCTGTTTTAGTGATTGATTTGATCTGACTGCTGAAAGTCAGATCTGAGTCTATCAGCGCACCAAGGTTTCAGACTTGGTCTTTGGTTTTTAAAGGTGGTGAGTCCAGGTATTTACGAACAGCAATCCTCTTTTCTTTACTGCCAAAAACAATTACCTCAGTTTTGTTGTGGTGTGGTGGTGTGGTTTTTGTTGTGCTGTGGTTAAAGGAAATTTTGGTTCATTCAGTTTTTTATTTGTTCTAGACAGTGACACATCACTTCCATTGAACTGTAGTCATCTGGGGACACTGGGGGTGGCAGTAGCTCAGTCTGTAGTGACTTGAGCTGGGAATCGGAGGGTCGCCAGGTCAAGTTCAGGTCGGACCATATGTGGTCCTCACTCTGACACCTCTCCTCTAGTGCATGTGCATGTGTGTTTCATAACTTGTGTGTAATGTGCAATTGAAAATAAAAAAAAAATACTAACAGAGTGTAAATTGAAATTTCCCTCATTGAGGGACTAATAAAGGAATTCTACTTCTTCTGCTAGTGTCACATTGTGTGCCATCTGTATAGCTATGATAGTTAACATTAATGTTCTGCAGAATTTGACCCAAAGGCAGCATATGCAGGCCGAACAAAAGGGGTCCAAGAACTGACCTTTGAGGCACCCCGTATATCGTGGTCGATGGTCACAAAACAACTCCTTTCCTCCTAGTAGGACCTGAACCACTCTGGGACTGTTCCATTGAGTCCTACCCAAGTTTCCAACCTGTTCAACAGTATATTATGATCTACAGTATCAAACGGCACACTGAACTGACACCTTTCCAGAGTCAGTGTTCAACCTTATACCATTTAGCACTCTGATGAGAGCCGATTCTGTACTGTGATGAGGTCGGAAACCTGAAATTTGTCAAGAAGACCATTTGTGTTCACACAATTGCTGAGTTGATTAAAAAACAATTTCTCAACAATCTTGACTATGAAGGGCAGGTTTACGATGGGTCTATAGTTTGTTAATGTGGAAGCATTTCAGTTTTAGGGGTAGCATAATTTTATCATTTTGCTGATTTGTGCTGATTGTGCTGATGGATTGTATTTCTTCACTAAAATAGCAAGCAAATGCATTGCATTAATCTGTTGTGAGGAGTTATAGTGCTATTAAGAGGGTTAATGGGCTTATCAATCACAGTAAACAGAATCTGAGTATTGCTGAGGTTTTTACTAATGATTTCAGAAAATAGTCCCTATCTAGCCCCGACTATGTCTTGGGTAAAATTACAAATACTTTGTCTGTAGAGGTCATAGTGAATTTGGAGTTTGTTTTCTTCCACTCATACTCTGCTTTCCTGCATTCTGATTTCAAGGCCTTTACTGTCACCGTATTCCTTCATTGTGCCAGAGGTAAATCAAGGTTGTCTTAGTTTTAATTGGGCAACAGCATCCATGACATTTGAAATCTTTGAGGTGAACTTATTCAGATGTCAACTGTCTCTACATTCACAGTTGGTGACACAGCTATGGTCTCCTTAAATTGAGTAATGGTATTGATACTGGACACAGGGTGCCTGAACCTTTGGGATGATCTGTAATTCAAAGATTACACAGAAATGATCAGAAATAGCAAGCCCTTAATGTCAATAGATAAAATGCCAACATCATTAGAGATTACTAGTTCCAGAGTGTGGCCTTGGCCAGTAAAGCAGAGAGTTCTTTGTCAGTTTTGTCCATGGCTCAGTGGGTAGAGTGGCCGTCTTGTAACCGGTGGGTTACCGGTTCGATCCCAGCCCGGAGAGCTCATGTCGAGGTAGACACCGGTAAACACCTGAGCTAGACACCGATCAATCCCCTAACTGACCCCTGATGGGTCGTGGTTAGCACCTTGCATGACAGCTTCCACCATCAGTGTATGAATGGGCGAATGTGATGTGTCATATAAAGTGCTTTGGGTATCGTGAAGCGCTATATAAAATACAGACCATTTATCAATATGAATGTTAAAGCCCCCTGTTTTGACTAAAAAGTTATAGTCATTCTGCAAAATAAATTTTCTATTGTATCTTGGAGGTCTACAACCCTAACCCCACTATAAAAATAACAACCTTTGGAACACCTTTTACTACTACAGCTACATTCAGTCAACTATGGAGTAAAAAGTCTAGCTCATAGGTCATAATGATGTCATTAATCAACACTGATTTGTCAACTAGTGATCTAACATTGAATAGACCTAACCTTGGAGACATAACAGGAGACACTGATTTGTTCTGTGGGTGACATGCTATATTCTATTAAGTTTGCTAGTGAACCTTTTTGTTTCTCATTACTTTAAGCAACTTCCTGTCACTTGTTATCACAGAAATAGAAAAGACTTCCTCAACTCCATAGGTGTAGCATGGTGGAATGTAAGGGGCTGAATGACAGGAAAGGTTAAGGGGTGAGAATATGCTAGATTGACATGGTGTGAGTTGGATTCTAATATTGGCAAAGTTCTTCATCTTGGTGAAATCCAGGAGAGATTCTGGACTGGGTGAAAGAAATGAGGAGCTGTAAAGGGGCTGGGAGGATAAAAGTTGAGAAGATTGGGAGTCTTGTGTTGGGGTTAGAGGTGGCCTCTCTTGTTGGACCTCTGGGGGTGGGATAGACTCCTTTTGTTTTGATGACACTGAAGTTGAAGTCTCCTTGTGCATCTGCTGTCCTTCAGAGTACTGTCTTATCTCTTGTTCTGCACTGTTTCTCCTGTCCTTGGTTGAGCCTGCCAGTGACACTGGGTGACACACACAGTAAAAAAATGTTGGAACTCAACAGTGTATGTGTGTATGATAACAGATTTCACTGTTGGATGCTCAGCAGCGATCTTCATGATTTTCTTTGAGATGTCATTGGTAAAACTTTGGTGTTCTTCTCCATGCAAAGGTGTTTTACCTCCTTTACAGCTCCATCACTGATTATCAATGTTTGAGGCTCAGTAGTTGGCTGGGACCTTTTACTGTATGATTTAGTTTCATACCTTTCTCTGGTGCTGGGAGATGAGCATTCTTTCAGAGTGTCAGCTGTCTGTTAGCCTGCTCCTGATCACTGCTTTGAGCCATTGGTAAGGTGGTCTCATCCCCAGATTGTCCATTTACCTCCACATAGACTTTGAAGCAGTGAATTTTCATCTCCAGTACTGCTATCTTCTGGAGAAATTTGTGATAAGATAAAATAAGGGGCGGCACGGTGGTGTAGTGGTTAGCACTGTCGCCTCACAGCAAGAAGGTACCGGGTTCGAATCCTGGGCCCGGGACCTTTCTGTGTGGAGTTTGCATGTTCTCCCCGTGTCTGTGTGGGTTCTCTCTGGGTACTCCGGCTTCCTCCCACCATCCAAAAACATGTATGGGGATTAGGTTAATTGGCTTATTTAAATTGACCGTAGGTGTGAATGTGAGTGTGAATGGTTGTCTGTCTCTATGTGCCCTGCGATGAGGTGGCGACTTGTCCAGGGTGTACCCTGCCTTCCGCCCTAAGACAGCTGGGATAGGCTCCAGCCCCCCCGCGATCCTATGAGGATAAGCGGTAGATAATGGATGGATGGAAGATAAAATAATCCTTTATTCATTCCACAGATGTTGTTACAGCAGTGCTGTAAGCGCAACATTACAAGGAGGACCTATAAAAAATTAAGAATAATAACATGAGTAGAAAACAAGCAATCAGAAAAGCTAAGGCACCATACAGTAACTGAATACCTAAACATCATATACTGTATACAATAAGTGAATATCTAAACACCATATACAGTATACAACATAAGTGACTGAAATAAGTGGACAAAAATTACTGAACACAGAAATCAAGTGGTGTAATAAAGGTAATTCAGTGAATGGTACAATGAAAAAGAAGTGAAAATGCACATTAATAGATGAGAGAGCTGGCCTTCCTCATCAGTCTGTCCAGTCTCTTCCTGTCCCTGGATGTAAGGCTGCTCGCCCAGCAGACCACTCCATAAAAGATTGCTGATGGCACCACAAAGTCACTGAAGGTGTGACCCCTGCACCCCAAAGGACCTCAGTCTCCTGAGCAGGAAGATTCTGCTCTGACCCTTCTTTAACAGAGCATCTGTGTTGTCAGTCCAGTCCGGTTTATTATTTAAACGAACACCCAGGTACTTGTAAGATCTGACAACTGACGGACATCTGACAACAGTTCCTTGGTTTTACCCGCGTTGATCTGGAAGAGGTTCTGCTGACACCAGTCTACGAAGGCCTGGATCTCCGTACAGTACTTATCATTGTCCCTGTCCTTGATGAGGCCAACGATTGCAGAGTCATCAGAGAACTTCTGCAGGTGACAGCTTTTGGATGTGGATGGTGTCAAATGCACTGGAGAAGTCGAAGTACATAATTCCCACAGTGCTTCCAGCCTTTTCCAGGTGACTGAGGGGGGACTGTAGCAGGTAGACGACAGCGTCATTTACTCTGATGCCATGGTGATAGGCGAACTGCAGCGGATCCATAAATGGGCTCACCAGCTGACGCAGGTGACTGAGGACTACTCTCTCCAAGGTCTTTATAAGGTGAGACGTCAGCACTACCGGCCTGTAGCTGTTGAGTTCCTTGAGGGGGGGGGGATCTTTGGAACTGGGACCAGACAAGATGTTTTCCACAGCTTTGGCAATCTCCCCAGCCTCAGACTGAGGTTGAACAAGTGCTGAACAATCCCACAGAGTTGGTCAGCACAAGACTCGAGGAGTCTGGGGGAGATGCCGTCTGGACCCACTTTTCCTGCCTTCAACCTCCTCAGTTGGAGGAGAGGAGAAGTAGGTAGGAGAAGTTGGAGGGGGGAGGGGTGTAGCGTCTCAGAAGGTATGGAGGAGACGGGGGGAGGGTTAGGGCAGTGGTGTAGAGGTGATGGCTGGGGGTGAGCTGGTGATGGAGGAGGTGCTGACAGGTTGGGCCATAGGAAGGACAGATACGTGGTCAAACCTGTTGAAGAACAGGTTCAGGTCCTTTGCCCACTGTTGATCTTCCCCTGACTGGGACTTTGGTTCACTTAGTATGTTTACATGCACTTAGAGAAATTTGACTTATTGCCTTAGTCTGGCTAATATCAAAGTTTTAAAAGCTATATGTACACTTTAGTCGATCCAGACTGGAGTTTTTATAATCAGACTATTCATGCCAGATAATGCAGTTCTAAATCAAGCTTTTCCAGCATGTATATGCAAATCACGGTTAGCCGGTCTATTGACAAGCAGTACTCCCCCTTCCGGAAGTGACAAGACCACAGAAGCGGGATGACAAAAACAGAGTTGCAGAAGAACCAGAAGACTGCTAACGTGAAAGGGCGTGTAGTGCCAGTTAGTGTCTCAGAGGCGACTGTACCTCACTCAATAATTTGATTCTCTTGTATACTCAGATTTCTCAGAAACACCACTTAAATCCTTAGCTTGGTTATTGCCAATAGGCCGTCTTAGATGTGTATGTAAATGTACTGACTGTAGCCAGAGATGGTTTTAAGCCCTCTCCAGTCTCCACTGAGGCTATTCTGGTGCAGCTGAACCTCTATCTTCTTCTTCTTCTTCTCAGTTTCCCCTCTCTGATCTCTGAGGTTTGTTGTTGGTGAAGCACCATACAGTCCTGGTGGGTACAGTGGTACTTGTTGCAGTGTGTTTCTCAATGGCTGTTTTTCCACTGAAGATTTTTTTCAGTATACTCTAAATACTTCCATAGAAGAGAGACAGTGGGTTTTCAGATATTCTCGCCCGTATTTCTCAGAATTAGTTTCTGCCAGTCTTTCGTTTTTCCTCTTGTGAAACCCTATTTTTTTCATTTTGTAAAACCTGTGTGTTTAATGCACACACATGTGTTTAATGCACACACAGCATGTGTGTTTAATGCACACACAACATACATGATCCCATACAGTGAATATTTGTATCCATGTGCATACTGCAAACACACACACACACACACACACACACACAACAAAAAATATTGCAAATCAGCAGTGTCAGATGGAGTGGAACTACAAAGGATGGATGTGATTACTGTGTGTCACCACTGTGTCTTTGCCACACATGTAGCCCTCATCAATGTTTCCTATACGCACCACAGACCTATCAGTAGCAGCCTAGCTCTCATTCTCATATGTTGTGTGTAATTGTAATTGCTTTTATGAACAGAAGACGATGACTATATTTACTGACTTTAAATTTAGTATAGTTGACAAGTCTAAAAGGAAAAAGACACCCAACAAATAGATCACAGTTTGATATATTAGGTACAGCATTGTGCATAAAAATCATTTAAAATAACATTTCTAAGTAACCAAATCATATTTTAAATACCACCACCTGTTTCCTAATGCACCTTGTGATTGTAATAATATTTGTTGAAATACCAATGGGGACTGTGGTCTCAGAGGAGTCATGGCTTGGTATTGCTTAAAGGCTCCCATTATGACGCTTTTCCACTACACAGTAACAGCACGGCTCAGTTTTGGAGCTTTTCCATTACAACGGAGTACCTCTCGCATCTCTTCGGCGTGACCAGGGTCGTCATACGGCAGCGCAAAACTGTATTTACACGCGACACAGAAAACCAGGAAGAAGAAGAACACCAGCACTACTATCACAAACAATGGAGGATATCAAACAGACCATGTAAGCAATCAAAAGCAATGTCAGTTTCTCGTGTAACAATAGAGAAGCATTTCCAGTTTTAAAAATGGCGGGGTGAAGTTGCGTTTGGTTTTTACAGTCTAGTTGGACGCTTCCAATGACGAAACTCATTGGCCAATCAGTGAAAGGCAGTTGGCTGACATCACGTTTTAGTATCGCTTCGGCTCGCTTGGAACAAGGGCTGAGGAGGTATGAAAAAATTACCCAGAATCAGGTACCAGGTACTAGTGGAAAATCGCCACAACCATGTAGAGCCGTGCCGTACCATACCATACTGTGCCTGTGGAAAAACGCCATTAGTGTCTTAGACTGCATCATTTATTTGAGCTCCAAATAAAAGATGCTCCATCATCCCAGAGACAGTAAAACTGGCACATGAGATACAAAGATACAGTGTCTGGATTAATTCTGAGTGTTTGCTGCATTACACTGGTTACACCCAGTTTGCTCATATTATCATACTTTCTGACTATAGTTCCCATGGTGCACAGTGTTAAAATTAAAATTATATTTGTACATTCACTTCATTAGGTGAACACAACACAAGAAACAGTTATTCTTCTTCTCTAGAAGATATCAGCAGATAACCATATAACCTGAGCCACTATATATGTTATTCAAATGTGTACATTGCAATGTTTAATGGATGAGTTGACCCCTTGTGAATATGGCTAGTTTTGGATTCAGAAGGATCTTTTAACCTTGGATATAGCAGATAAATGTTATTAGATGCCAAAGGTGACATGAGTCATGGTAATGAGAGGAGAATCTATAACATCCTTTGGGAATTGGGTCATGAAAATTTAACCCAAGATGTGTTCTCAAATTACAGTACGTCTGACTTAGCATACATCTACCGACCCACCATTACTGTAATTTACAGTAAAAAGTAAGCAAACTGGCCTCGCCTTTTGCAAATGACCACGCCAAACTTGATCATTTGCATTCTAAAGCACACAGAACAGGTTCCCAGAGTTGTTTGTACATCAGTTTGACTGGGTAAGCCTGTAAGTAATGTATGCCTTGTAATCATAAACCTTTTGAGGTAAATGTTGTAAATTTGTGGAAACAAATTCCCAAACCTGCTTTCCAACTTTGTGTTTGGTGATACATCAGCTCATTTGTGATCATCTTAGCGCTGACACACTAAACCTGTGCTGTAGTTCTGCACTCAGTGGTCACATGTTATTTTAGGGCAGCCTTGGTTGCCCACACAATAAGCCAGGCTCCTTAACATCAAAGGCAAAAACACGAAAGCTTTTGACTTTTCATGCTAACACACAAGGGGATCTATCAGAGGTAAAAGACGAGAGTTGCTGGAAATCATTAGGACATTGCAAGAGATGATTTAACTTTAGCTTAGTCCGGTGAAATGTTTTTTATAGCCTACTTGGATATAGGAAATGGTTTGTCAATTTAAAAAAAATAACTCTAGTAACTAATTTCTTATAACAGGAAAAAAGTAATTAGTCTCATATTTAATGTATACTTCCACCTAAACTTTGGTCTCTGAAAATAGCAAGCACAACTGGCTAGGATGATTAACTAAGGGGATGCTTCAATCAGAACCAAATCAGCCTTATTACCAACCCAATTCGGCCACATCAAAGACTCTTGTAAAGCTAATTTTCCCCAAAATGTGTCAGGGTAGGATAATCCCATGGTGTTAAACAAATACAGTAGCACAGCTGTGTGCCATGCTTAAAAAAACTTGAGTTTACCCTCTTTAACTCTGCATCACCTGGACGGATATCCACGGAGCACTACTCCCATTTTTACTGTGAGTTTGAGGGAAAATTCAGGAGCTGACAATCATCCTGTTACCAGCAAAATTCCTGAAAATGTACAGTGGCAAAGTCACTTTGTGAAAAAAATGCCTGTTTATGATTGGATAATGACGGATAAGACCGAAACTGTTCCAACATTAGATTTATATTCATTTTGAGTTTACCATTTAATTATTGTGACACTGTTACCTAGGGGGATGAAATATTGATGTATAGCTCTTTAACAATGATTGCTTTGAGTGAAAAAAGTTTTTGTGTGTGTACTGTAAAAGTATTCATTATTATTATATTTTTTTTACTTTTGTGCGTGAGCCTACAGGGCATGCTCCTGACTGGCTGTGTAAAAACAGGCAGGGTGACTGAAGGAGTGGCAACAGTTAAACAGCACTAGGCAGCATTAAGCTTTTATAATGGGAGGGCCAGTCCAGGTCCAGAACACCACTTACAGTCCATCAAGAGACCATCATTTTTAATTTAGTACCTTTCCCTGTCTCCCTCGTGCTCATGTATGTTTCAGGTCGGTATGCTATAAAAAAGCTTGACTCTGCTGAAGGGCCGACTTCAGCATAAGCTGCCTGACGCACCCTGTGTGTGTTGCGTGCCAATTTGCATGTACACTTATGCAGGTACACACGCCATCTTTGTTTCCTATTGTCAGTTAAAAGCCAGTGCAGCTTTGAAAACTAATAGTGCTTAGCTCTCTTGTTTTTACTTTCTGCCGTGGCATGTTAGCCAAATCCTTGTTCTGTCATACAGTAGAAGTGAGTCTCACACACACACACACACACACACACACACACGCACACACACACCCATCTCTCCTCTGTCAGTGCTGCTGATTTCAATGAAAAGACGGACAGCTCTTTGGGAGCGTCGAGGCATCTGCTTTGACAGGGCTGCAGCACCGAGGGGACTTCTTCACAGAAGCCCTTTTAGAAAAGCAGCACATACACACACAGCAAACAGCAGCTGCACACAGACAAACACATGCACACTCAATAGTACAAGCACGCTCATTCACACACAGGCACATTACTGTGGGGCTGCTGTCTGTGCTGTAATCAAAGGTATACCTGAGGGGGTTGAGAAGTTCTTTCACTGTGTACATAGAGAAATTATAGGAAGAGAAAGCAGCAGGGTGGGGGTGGGGTTTGGTGGACTGGTGATGAAAGCTTAGTAAAAAGCTGCAGCTCTCCCTGCCTGTCAACTGCTGTCATAGCATCCGGATGCTGGAAGATAATTGCTTTTCTCTCTGTATTCCTCCAATTCTTCTTCCTCTCTCTCTCTCTCTTTCTCTCTTCTTTCCTTTCCTTTTATCACTCATCCCGTCCTCTATGTTGTCTCCTCTCTCTCTCCTCCTCCAGCCGATAATATGGCACAGCTTCTGCTCGTCTTTCTTGCAGAGTGAAAGCCTGCAGAACTGTGCCAGGGCTTTTTTTTTGCATTCCCTTTCTCTGCCTCCAGGTACTGTATATGATGCAAATCTCAGTGATAATTGGATTGTTGGAAGCAAAATGCAAGCAATCCTTGAATTTGAATGTGTGTTTTTACTGTAGGGCACTTATGGTCATCATAACCAGATTGTGTTCATCACTGTCTGATTTGTTTTTCTTTTCTCCCTCAAACAGGACTGGAGTCGATTTGTTGTTGATGCATCTGAAAGCTAAAATAAGTCACTCTGACTGGGAGATTTTTACTTCTGCTGAGGCTTTCATGTTACTCAGTAACAAGGTATCTCAGGTCCCAATTGGTAATCATTTCTGCTCACTCCCACTTATGTTCAAGCCCAAGAAGAGAGGGATTAAAAGCCTCCTATAGCCGCCTGCATTAAGCAGGACTTGAACCCTAATAGGACTGGGCTTTTTTCATTAAAGTTCTGCACATTTGCTTATTACTATGTTTTTTGTTTGATGGTATGTAGGTCCTTATAAAATAAGATAAGAAATATCCTTTATTAGTCCCACAAAAGGAGAATTTGCAATGCTACAGCTGCAAAGTGGACAGTGCAACATTACAACAGGGGCCTATAGAAAATAAGAACATCAGTAAACATTGTATAAAAGTCTAAGTCAGCAACAACTTAAAAAAAAACAAAAAAAACTAAGGCATCATATATACAATATGAGTGAATAAAATACGTGGACAAAATTAGTGAACACAATGGGATGATTGTTGTATGAAGTATAATGCCTTCACTGAATGCGGAGCACTCCAGTTTGCATTATTTTAGGTTTGGCCCTGATTAGCACGTTGCTAGTGTAACAAAAACAATGTCTATGGTCCCGGGTTGGATTTCTCCTGTGGTGTCTGTCACCATTCTTGCTGTGTTGAGTAAGATGTTGGTGTCATTTGTTGTGACTATGGGAACCAATCGGTGAGGAGGGAACTCTTAGGCTCATTGTGTGAATGTGTGTGTGTAACTGTAAGTCACTTGTGTGTTCACAATTAGTATCAGCAGGTTTCTTGCCAGCAAAACCACCTCAGAGGAAAAGAAGGGACTCGCAGCATCAGTTCAGAAATGCAAATGTAGTTGATGATGCAAAGACTCAAACATATAAAATACTCACTTCTGCATGTTTAATAGTTGTAGTTTGTTTGCATTTTCAGTTTCAGTGGGAATCACCAGAGGATCCGGGATACATTATTTACATCCATACGTGCATGCATGCATTCATACACACGTCACAATATTGAGTTATATCACGATATGATCTTATTGCGATTAATTTTTTTGGTGTTACAATAATACACGTTACAATTTACTACCTGGTTTCAATTGTGAGAAATACAATTTGTCAACATTTGTTTTATCTGGTAAAATACTGTTTTCACTCCTCTCAGAGTTTTCATTCACATACACTACCTTGTATATACCTTGACATACCTTGACTCGCATATGAACTTAAGTGACATCCCATTCCTAATCCATACGGTTCAATATGACGTCGGTCCACCCTTTGCAGCTATAACAGCTTCAACTCTTCTGGGAAGGTTTAGGAGTGTGTTTATGGGAATTTTTGACCATTCTTCCAGAAGTGTACTTGTGAGGTCACACACTGATGTTGGATGGGAAGGCCTGGCTCTCAGTCTCTGCTCTAATTCATCCCAAAGGTGTTCTATTGGATTGAGGTCAGGCCCCTGTCATCCATGTCTTTATGGACCTTGCTTTGTGCACTGGTGCACAGTCATGTTGGAAGAGGAAGGGGCCAGCTCCAAACTGTTCCCACAAAGTTGGAAGCATGGAATTGTCCAAAATGTCTTGGTATGCTGAAGCATTCAGAGTTCCTTTCATTGGAACTAAGGGGCCCAGCCCAGCTCCTGAAAAACAACCCCACACCATAATCCCCCTCCACCAAACTTTACACCTGGCACAATGCAGTCCAACAAGTATCATTCTCCTGGCAACTGCCAAACCCAGACTTTTCCATCGGATTGCAAGATGGAGAAGCGTGATTCGCCACTCCAGAGAACACTACTCTAGAGTCCAGTGGTAGCGTGCTTTACAAAAATGCTGGGCCCATTTTTGGTGCTTTGCGTCAATAACACTTTGGCCTTGTTTATTTCAGTGTTACTGGCCTCACATCAGTGGCAGTGCAGTTGTGCACATTTCAGACCTCAATTTATTTTTTGCACTGTCAAACCTGAGTCAACTTTCTGTATGTAGACCAAGAGCAGGATTTCACTGACCATCCTGCACAATAACCATCAATCCTCCCGGTCAGTTGAATAAACCTGCATCCAAAGCACTTGTGATTCATTTCATTCACTCCATTCAATTTTGTAAATTAATCAGTGGCAAGTCTCCATGGTTGTTTTGGCTCAAGACAAGCTTTGGAAAGCACAACAATCACAATTAAATGAAATACCCATTAGACTCGTTGAGTTATACAGATGAATGGAAACCCCTTCATGCCACTTTGATCTCAGTTTTCATTTCTGGTGATTTGATTGCCCAAGCTATCTGTGTTTTCATTTACACTAGGGAAATGTAATATCAAAGCTATGATGAACCACATGAACATGAGCGGAATGGAGAATATTGTCCTGTAGAGTACTTGCAATTCAGATATTTCCTTATATTGTATTCAAAATATGGAGTCCCCTGTGTGTAGTAAGTGGGACTTGCTGGATATTAACTTATACAGGTATAAAAAAAAGAAATAATTTCAGGATAAGCAGTGTGTGCTAAACCTGCAGTAAGTAGACTTGAATGTAAATGAGCATTGACTATATTTGCATTATCCTTTGTTCTTGGTGGCTTTGTGTAAAACCTTGTTTTGCATCTTTTTGTTGTTGCTTATTGTTGCTCTTTCTCTCTATGCTACAGAGACTCATTAAATGTTATTATTAGTATTTATTTCATTATTTCCTCCAGAGAATCATACTTTGTCATGTACCGCAAGTCTACATTATGATTTAAAGATTTCATATTTATTTCTGATGTACTTCACATCACTGCAACTCAGGAAGGCTTTGGCTGCTCATGCATGTGTTGTCTTTCAATGCCAGTTTTCTAGGATATTTTGAGAGCTATTTTAATCACTCTGTGAGACCCCTTTGTGATCCAGGTCCAGTCTTTTTAAAAGCTGTCCTTGACTGTTAGATTCTGCCCACATTCTCCTGCCCACATTGGACCTGAGACTCCCGGAGGAGCAGCAGTGGCTGCTCCGTGGGTAGAATATTGTTGCTGTCTGCAACTACACCTTCAGGATCTTTAGTTTTTCTTTGTGTTGATTTTTGTGGAATTCGCTTTACTCCTGTGAGTCCTGAAGGGAGTGGTAGCTTTAAGATGGAAGTTGTCCATTTAAATAATTCCTTGAACAGCAATGTTTCAAATAAAGCATGTATGTTTCTTACAGGTCCCATATTGTAAAAGCTATATTTTCGGTTGCAGTGTATTTGAATAAGATCGGCTGACAGAAACTAAACAATACAGTCAATACATTATGTATTCAGAAAAAGGAAGGGAATGAATCAGACCTCTGTGGCAGCTGCAGGACTGAAAAACTCTGACCAATCCCTGCCGCTCGGTCCAAATGGAACAAACAAATCAGATGCCTTCATGTCTTGTCCTGCTCATGCCCCCCTCTATCCCTCCCTGTTTCCCTCTCCTCTCTCTGCTGAATGCTACTGTCAGATGTTCAAGTTTGAGGGGGCGTGGCTTTGGACAGAGCACTGACGGGAGTGGGAGGAGGGGGTGGAGCTTAGAGAAGGCTTAGCCGACGTACCACTTTCAAATCTTGCTAGCTCTCTAACATGACAGACTATAGCTTTAATATTTAGATCATGTAAATATGTTCTAGTAAAAATGCAAATATGAACTGCAAAATGAACATTATAGTTGTAAATCTAAAAAAAGAAAACAGTTCACCTGTCAAATTGTTGAACTAGTTTATGTGTGCTCAGTGCAGCAAAAAGCAGCTGTGAGTGCAGCGGTGCGGTTGCCGTGTTCTTTGGGAAAGGCCCATCACTTTCTGGAACCAGAGTGGCAGGACTCTATTCTAAGTGCAGAGGGGTAGGCACTGTCAGGTATCACGGCTTCAGCCTACTTTGACTACTGTTGGTTGTACAGTTGAGACAGAAACTTCTGCTGTCAATCATTTTCCTACTGACTTTTATCAACCTTGAGTGAGTTTTCCTGTTTGAGTTTTGAGCATTGCAAACCAACAAATAAATTAAAAGCTGCAAACAATTTTTATTACGGATCTGTCAACCTGGACCTTGGCTAGCTTTTTTTGTCACTCAGCATATCTGTATTCCGAGCATCTTATGATCAATTATGATACCCAAATACTCAACAATCTCATCATGTAGAGGGTCAAGGAGAAGTTTCATCCTGTCCAGTAGTTCTGCCCAGTAGTTCTTTTTTTAATCAGTTTTGTTCATAAATTAGTTCATAAGTAATGAGGTCAGGGCCACGGGTCTGTAGCAATGTGCTGTGTCTATTTTTCCATAAATTAGGAACTCTCCATTGACAGTATATCAGATTAAAAATATAATGAAAAAAGAGCCCTAATTTTGCTCAATGGATCAACATTCTGCAATATGCCAATATTGTCAGGTCCAGGGGCGTGTGTTACACTTAAACGCTTAAAAAATGTTCAGGATGGAACTGAAAAGCAAGACATGAAATGAGTGAATTTCTGTCAACCACATTACAAAGCAGCAGTTTGTTTGCAGAAGTCGCAGACATGAAATCTTACCTAAAGCCTGTTGAACTCCTTTTGAAGCCTTCTCTGCTTTGCCAACAACAGTTCTGACGATGCCCCAAGCTAAGTTGCTAAAGCTCAGCTGCTTAACTCATGTGACCCAGTTAATTGAACCATTAACTCTTTGAGTGCCAGCCGTTTTTTTAATCGAAAGTGCCTTGTGCGAGCGTTTTTGCCCATTTTTCAGTCATATTTCAAGACACAAAATATATTGTACCATGTCTCTGAAAACACAGAGTAGAGCAAATGAAAGAAGATACGTCAAGATACTTTGACGGTGTAACTCATCAATGCCACTCAAGCGTTGTATTTTAATTGATGGCATAACTCGTCAATGGCACTCAAAGAGTTAACAGCTCGTACAGTCTGCATGTGGATTTTTGAGTGTGCACTTCTACAATGTGTCTGCTGTTTTCATTTGTATTTTGCACAGGTAAAGATGTGGACATAAAACATAGATAAGTGTGTTTTTTCTTGTTTATGCCTCTATTTCTCTCTGAACCTTCTTGTATTGCTTACGTTTTTTTTGTCATTCTCCTTCACTCCTTGCCTCCATTTCTTCAGGGAGAGCTCAGCTCAGTGCTCCATCAGGATGAGAGTGAACAGTTGCTCATCTGGTAGCGATTCATTGCCTCCTGCTGTTGTCCAGAGCCCTAGAGGAATGCAGGAGTCAGGCTGTGAAGGATGGCTATCTCACCCTCTCACAGCTGCATAACTGGAAAAAGCAGTGTGTTTTTACTTGATGTGGAAGCATTGTTTCTCTCTTCATGCAGATAACAACTTCTCTGAACAATCTAATTTTTGTACAACCCTGGGGATTAACGTGGCTCTATGAAGATTTCTCTGAGCTGACAGGGTTTCACTAGATTTGTCCAAAGGACAATTGAGTGTGTTTGAAACTAGGTCCTTATGCTGAAGATGTGTCTCGCTACATGCTATTCCACCTACTGTACTTGTGGCTGTCAAGATAGGAACCAGAATCGGCTGTGGATTTCCTGAAAAAATATCAGATCCGAGATTAGATTTGTCGCAAAGAGTCAGTGTTTCTGTTCGGCTGTTTGAATGTAAATCCAATCTGACT
The DNA here is from genome assembly GCA_029721515.1 of Synanceia verrucosa. Taxonomy (NCBI): domain Eukaryota; kingdom Metazoa; phylum Chordata; class Actinopteri; order Perciformes; family Synanceiidae; genus Synanceia; species Synanceia verrucosa. The sequence continues at coordinate 22,119,764 of CM056556.1, read as the reverse complement.
CCTCAGACACGGGAGGGCCCTCTCTGCTCAGGGACCTTCAGGTAGCTTGACCTGTTCTGACACCACCATCCCCTTTTCTGCCAGTGTCTACTCTGCTCAACTCAGCCTGGTTCCCTGGACAGAGGAGGGAGGACATGGACGGACAACAGAAAGAGAGAGTGAGAGGAGGAGGAGGTGGTGGTGGTGGGGTTGGGAGTAAACAGTCTGCAGGCTAGTTATAAGACAAACTTTGAGAGGGCATTTGAGAGAAAGGGTCAGCAGTCTACTCAATCTTCAACACACCCACAATCACACACAGGTATTAGTAGCTGTCACAGATAGTTAGCCTTGTGTGTGTTGAGTGCAGGCGGATGAAATAACCTGTCAACATGCATGTTATTTTCCACAATGAAAAGGAATGCAGTTCCATCAGACTGCCGCTGCCATAAATTTGAAATTGTCCTCAAACCTAAACCTCTTTTTTTTCTGTGTGAGAGAATATCATTTACAGTGTCTGTTTGTGTCCTTAATGTAAAATGACCCGTTGTTGTCTGTTGAACTAGGGTGGGTCCACAAGAGTGAACTAGGGACCAACATCTCAGTCAGATCTACATTATCCTCACGCCTGAGGAACTGTACAAACAAACCATACATTGTGAAGTCAAAGATTAGTCCCCAGCTAGAAAATAAAACCGGTCAATTAGGTTTTGTAGAGCACACAGTATTGCATGTATCTTTACATCAGTGGCAATTCTGGGGTGGACACTTTTTATTATGAGGTTAACAGTATTAATTTTTCAAAATGTCTCAACATTTATTGGATTGATTGCCATGACATGTGGTTCAGGATAACTAATTATTATAACTTTTTGATTCCTTACCTTTTTTATCTTGCACTGTCGTTTGGTCAAACTTTAAATGTGTACTATATTTTGGTTTGTGTTCAAATACTTGCAAACCTTATGACATTCCCAGCTGCTCTTCTTGTTCAGTGCTAATTAACAAATTGTAGCTTGCTAACATGTTAAACTTGTGATTTGCATGCAGATGTTAGCATTTACTTTAAAGGTAGCTGTTGACATGACTGTAGATTTGTTACAGAAATGCTGAATTGAAAGCGGAACTTCCAGAAATAAGAAATCTCATGGACTTCAGTCACTATGCTAATCCAATCCAGAAACAGGATTTGACTCTTTGGGGGAAGCGTCAGACAAGTTAACGAACTGGAAACTAGCTACAAAAGCAACAGAAACACTCAAGAGAACATGACATGCTGTCCCATTCCCATTATGTATTGTACAAACATAGCGTATAATTTTTTTTTCTATCTGCACTGGTTTATTTTATTATGTCACAAATTAAAGTCCCTGTTCAGAATCCCCTCATCTGAAACTTAATAGTCGGTTTATCCAGGAGTCCAAGCATTTTGATACAACTGATTTGTCTCTTTGAAACATCATAGACGTTTTGAAGACCACACCCTTGGTTACATTATAAAAGTGCCAGAAAATTGTGATATTGTGCATTTCATCTGTGGTTACACTCACATAAAATCAAAGCACATAAAATCAAAAATGACCTGGAAAGCAAGGTACAATCACAACCGGTCATTTAAGATACTTTTTAAAACAAGATATGAAACATCTCCCCTGTAAGATATTCAATGTAAATAACAAGGATACATTTTGTGTTGAGTTTGGGTAAGGGTGGGAACAAATTATGATCAATTGCAGTTAGATTGTGTATTCAGGTTAAGCAGTTTTATAGCAACACATTATATAAATTCTGTTTCTTGAACCAAATTGTTTTTTTGTTTGTTTTGCAACACCTTGGAATTGATTTTTGTAATGACTTTAAGCAGGCTGTATACTCCTACTGTAAACAGCTTTGGCTCTCTCATACGACATTCTCCTTCCCTCAGTGGGTCGGTGCAGACCAAGGTCAGACAGACAAGTCTGGGTTGCAAACTGTGTTTGTCTCTTCGGTTATTCTCCCCTCAAATCGTTATAATTTCCTTCTCCTTCAGTGAATGCCATTCACAAACTTGGTTGAAGCGGCACAAATGAATCTTTAAATCCACCTAAATGCTGTAAACTAAATGACTTTTTACTACTCACATTTTCATTTTAGACTACCGAGGTTATAATAGTTATGAATTTTCATATATAGTTTATTATAGTTTGATTTGCCTTATTTTTTTTAATCTAATTCAGTTATTTTTAATTAGTTCGAAATGATGAGTTTTTGTTTAGGTTTTATTAGGTTTTTTCATACTTTGAGTTATTTGTTAGGTGCAGGATTCAAAAAGAGTAGTAGTAGTAGTAGTAATAATAATAATGATAATAATAATCAAAGTTTTTATTGAATTTTCTTTCCAAACAACAAGCATCCCATTCATACATAGACATCAGAAAACTCAACAAAACTTCAGGACTAAACTACAGACGAAACAGTAACAAGACAAAATAATAAAACTCTACAAAAGATAACATTTAAAGAAAATTATTCAGTCACTGTTAAACACTCAACCGTCCATAACAACTATGACAGTCTACAGCAGAGCAGCCTTAAGTGCAAAATGTGTGGAAAACTGCTTCTGGGGTTAAGTACAGGGAGTGTGCCTGCCTGCCTGCTACAAATCAAAATAGCCAAAGCCGATTCTACACGAGAAGCAAAGAGAAGTGATGGACTGCTAGCTCGTATAAAATTGCTCAAGCAAGATAAATCAATTTCATATATTGATAAAGCTGGAAACTAAGGGATTTTTATCTGTAATTTCAATGTGTTAGTTTTTTTAGTTTTAGTATTTTAAACACACAATACAGTTTCAGTTAGTTATCATTCATTACAGTTTCTACTTATTTCAGTCAACAAACTCCAGTTTTTGTCATTTCATTCGTTTTCGTTAGCAACAATAACCTCAGCAGTCACGAGGCCCCAGATATATTCTCATCCCATCTCATCTATCTCATCCCAGTGGTAGTAAAAGGTTGTTGGGAAATTTGCATGTGGCTGCCACATGTGTCTTCTGAGCCGGAGGCCAGATTTACATTAATTTCCATGTTTTCTGAGGCAGGTGATGACCTGAACAATCTAGAGTAAATCACACCTGGACTGGAGACTACCATACCCAGAGTCCTCACTTTACAAAAAGATTCAGAAGCTTATTTTGCAAAACCACAGGATATGAACTCTCATGCCCTTTAATAAGTTCTTAGAGAGAGAGAGAGTTCAAGCAACAGTGCAGATAATGTAAAGAGTAATTTTGTAGTTGATCTGAAAAACATTCCTTCTCATTCCCAGGTATAAAATGCCCATGCTGTTTTTTTTGTTTCTTTGTGTTTAACTTTGTGGAGGATCTTTCCCTGTGAGATTATGAAGCTCGTTGTGTCTCTATGACCTGATAGACATTGAAAACCCATTCACTGGTGACAAAGACTGTTATAAAGTAACAGAGGTTGAGCCCAAAGTCGTGACACAGTTTTGTCCCTTCAGAAAGCGTTCAGTTAGGACATGCTAGTGTCATTTCAGCCGTTTATTATGAAACCTGTGCATGTGAATGTAGCAACAGTTTGTTTCATTTAGTTTGGTCTGGTAAATGACAACTAAAAAGAGCTGACACTTATCAAATTATAAATCAGAGAGAGCTACCCATGTCAGTGGGTAAAGTAAAATACAATATGTGTCACTGTGTGGAGCTCAGTTGTATTTTGATTGAATTCTGAGGTCATATGCGGCTGAAGTTTTTGGTATATTGTTAAATTGTAAGGTGTTCATATTATTTTGTCCACTTCTGAACACATATACAAAATTTTGCTCCATATAGTCAGCTAAGGTAATTAACAACAAGAATTAACATCTTCTATATCAGTGGTTTTCAAAGTGTGGTGGAACTTGTAGGGGTCCTCAACGGGCATCTAGAGGGGCCCCATGAAAAAAAGGGAACAATTTGTTTTCACTGTAACTCCATCGACAAGTAACACAATGGCAGAATAATCATACTTCACTACCTCATTACTTTTTTAGTAGTTTCAATATCATGCAAACTATCATGAACAATATTATTTTTATATATTAGTTTAGTTATTTTCCAAACTTACTTTTGGGACACACTTTATATGTATTATGTTGTTGCAATTTTTGAGTGATTTCTGGCAAAATAATCCTATGTTATGTCTTTTATGACTATTATGGGCTCTATATAGTTTCCATAATAAAACATATGAATGCAAAACCCTTAAAATCTCATCAAATAAGGGTCCGAAGCTTAATTTGTGTGAGTTTAGGGGTCTTTGAGATGAAAAGTTTGGAAACCACTTTTTTATACAATCTGACGAACTGAAATGTGTTATTGACTTTGACTTTATCAATATTTTTTGCATATTTGTCACACTGACATTACCTTGAAAATTTGTCAGTGACCAAATAGAGGAGTAAGTATGAACTAAATATTTTGAAATTTTATTCAAAATGTATTTACCCAGTGAATCCCCTGAGGTTAAAAATTCTTTTTCAAGAGGAACCTGTATGGCATACCAATATGATTACAATGCTATAAAATCCAGTGTTTATCAGAGCTTTGAACTCACAAAATCATTGAACTGTAGTGTGTTCTGACCAGGAGGGCAAATGAGGAGAAATCTGTTCTATCGAATTCCAAGTGAATCCTTTGTACCTAAATGGCAAAATTTAAATTTCCCACATGAAAACAATTGATAAGTTCTTTCTTTATAGTGCTACAATAAACTCCAGAGCAGTTTTTTCCATAAAATCTGTAGTGTCACAAAATATAGATGAAGGACAAGCACATTATTTTATGATTCGTAGTGGGGCTCATTCAAGAAAATACACAACTTTGAGTTTTGAATCAGTGGATCCTTGTTTTTTTCCTGGTGCATCTGAACGACAGAGGGCTGATAGAGGCTCCTTTCAGGTTGTCAAGCCTTGACAGCACTTTTGGCCGCTGTTTCTCCTTCATTCCCAACGTAGGTGTCGTTCCCGCTGGGACCTGCCAGATTGTGGAAGTCACCTTCCACAGTCACATCTTGGGAACTTTCTCTGAGGACTTGCTGTTAACTGTCACAGGACAGCCACAGCCACTCACTGTGACTTTCAGGTGAGGTTAGCGAACGTAGTGACGGAACATTGACATTTATCCAAGCACATATTAAAAAATAGATAAGTCTTAAGTACAGTAACTGTTGTGATTCATAAATGCACCTCAGATCTTTTCTTCTCCTCACTCTCTGTGTATAACTGGTCAAGTACATCATTGCAGTAAATCACTGCAGTAAATCAATTATGTGTGTATACATACAACGCACATAAATGTGTAGGGCATTCATGGAGTAGTGAAACAATGTACAAAATCGGTCAAGGCTTACGCATTCATATTTAAGACAATAGCTCATATCAAGCTCAATAGGCTACAGCATTATTTATGTGGTAGTGGCATTTCCACACAAATGTGGCATTGGTATCAGTCTTCTCATCTAAATCCTGGCAAAAAAACTAATACTAGTACACGTATTTCTGTTCCTTTAAGGTGATGTTTACCTCTGCCACGGAGGTTATATTTTCACCGGGGTTTGTTTATTTGTTTGTATGTATGTTGGTTTGTTGGTTTGCAAAATATCACAAAAACTTGTGGGCAGATTTTGACAAAATTTTCACAAAATGTATTGGGGTGATAGGTCCAATAGCATGTGCAATTCACCATGGACAGACAGACAGGTATAAAAGTTATAAAATCATTTTTTACATGGGCTCATGTGTCTATCTAACTTGACTGATAGCTAAGCTAACCATCTCATAGCTCTAGCCTCATTTACTTTAGACATGAGAATGGTATCGATCGCCTCATTTAACGCTCTGAAAGAAAGTTAATAAAAGTAGCTTCTAAAATGTTTAACTTTTGCTGTAATAAATGCAATTAAATTTCATTATCGCTAATCATTACTGAGCAACCTTCTAACCAATTTTGAGACAACATAGAATTAAGATTACACTATTGTTATTATTGTTATAGCCATAATAATCAGATCCTGCATGAAACTGCAAAGTGTAGTTACAAATTGATAATCCAGTAACTGCATAGCAAGAACCCAAACGCATGACACAGAGACAAAGTAATTAAAATAAAGAAGTAATTATAAATATTTATTCATAAACAAATATAACAACTGAGGGGGAAATAAACTAAGGCCACTCTTGAAGGAAGAAATGATTACATAGGTCATTTTGCAGTGGGGAAAAACTAATAACAAAAGGCGCTCACCAAGGAAGGAAACAGGCTAACGCTAGGGAGTAGCAACAGAAGGGTACTTCCCAAAGAAGACAAAAAACAGTTGAAAAAAGAGCAAAATACTTAACATAATGAGCTTGGACATGAAGCATTGAAATGTAAGTCTGACAAGCAACAGGACAGGACTGACAGAAAATGGGTAGAGACGAGACTAAACATGAGGAAGGAAAGCAGAACTGGAAACAATCAGGGTGGGGAAAGATAATCACTGATGCAGGAGAACATGAGAGCAGGAAGCAAAGGGATAGAAGTAGACTGGACAACAGATAAAACGGGGCAAAAATGGTTACCTTGTCTTAAAGTGAATGACAGGACATAACAGCCAAAACTGAAACTGCTGTCTGCCAACTGTTCTCTAATGCTATGACAAGGAATAGATGGAAAATAAATGACTTCCAAGACCATCTATGGCTTTTTAAACTGTAATTTTGTCTCTACAGGCACGTCTAAAATGTATGTAATTCTGCTCTCTATTCCTCCTTTTTTTTCTTTTCTGTTTTTGGAGTTTGTGTTGTCATCACCATTTTTTCATGCTCAGAGCCCACGGCTGGACTTTGGTACAGTCCCAGTTTGGACAGACATTGGTAGAGCCCTGCACCTATCAAACCAGTCCTTTATTCCAGCCCACTTCACCGCTCCTATGATACAAACAAACCCAGACACATCTCTGAGCATACATTAGCGCAGCTAGGCAGAAATTAATATGTTAAACGTGAATAAACAAATACAACACTTAAAACTGCGATGCTCAAGATAATGGTCCATGTAGTAGTAGGATGTTACAGTAATTAAATTGTTTTATTAGTGGAGTTAATTCCTGTTGAGCCATCCATTAATACAGTGGTTCCCAAACATTTTCTGCTGGGTCCCCCTTTGGTTGATAAGATTTTTTTTCTCCACACTACACACACATATATATACACATATATATGTATCATTAATCCATCATCATAATTAATCTGAATAAAGAATTTCATTAACTATCTGCAGCCCGAATGACTCTGACTGTCTCCAGATCCAGTTCTAGGTATCGTCTCAGCTGAGGCTACGTCGAGCCCTGCTCTTTGATAGATTATTTGTTTGCCGAATTACAGAAGAAGCTTGAGGTCACTCGCGCCCCCCAGTTGGGAACCATTGTACTAATAGATATGTAATCAATCAGTTAATTGCTTTAACGCTTTGCTAGTTCTTGAAATACTGTAATTGGTTGCCAGTTCAACTGCAGTCCTACCCCAGGAGAATAAGTGATTTTCTTGAGGATACTAACTTTAAGACCCAGTCAGGGGACAGTTGCCGGTTTCAGATTGTCAAGCCAGGCCGAGGTAGGGCCATGAGGAGGCTATCTCAGTGCTCATAGCCCTGGGCCACAAACCCCACGCCCCGAAACCATTTGTGTTCACACTGTTGGGCTACTAGTTCCTCCGTGTTACAGAGACAAGATGACGAGTTTGATAAAGAAAGAAAGAAGCTGTTATGGAGGCTACGTGGGGGGCGACGACTGAGAGCCAAGGCATGGAAACACAAAAGAATTGAGCTATGTTAACCATAAAACAATCCATGCATAATGCCAGCTATACCATATCATCACATGGACAAACTTGTGTGACTGGAGCTACAACTCAATACTTTACAATGTAAGTTGGGTGGCCCTGTTCTCTCCTCTGAGGCAGCATTAAAGGAAGGAATTTCCCCCACACTCTCAGGCATTGATCGATCCTTATCATTATTACATTGCACCCTTCACTCAATAGAATGGCAGTTAGACAGTCTTATAGGCCTGATGACTGAAGATTGTGGCAAAGGTATCCATCCACACTCTGCTTGACTATTTGTGAGGAATTAAATAGTTGTCAATTTTATGTCAATTTTATTTTTTTAGCTGGAAAACATAGACATGAGCCACATGGGATTCACATTATGTAATATATTGATTTTGTTGCTCCGTGTTATGTCTGATAGGAGAACTGGCTGCAGTAGTTGCTTCAGGGTGTATGTGCTCTTGATAGTTGCACAGCATCCAGCACCGATTTGGATTCCAAGCTCCTCTGACTTGTGCTGCATTCAACAGCAATCAATGCTAATCAAGCTGTGGTTTGATGTGATTATTGAAATTCCAGTTGCCTTTCTCCTCTCCCCGGGGGAGGCGACCCCTTGCTCTCGCTCCTCCCCTGACTCACCCACCACTTTTTACGGCGATTGCCCTTGTATTGACCTGACCAAGTTTGCTTTCATCGGCTCCTTTGCTCGATCATGCAGACGCTGAGAAAGCGATCTATGACTCCTAAAGTCACTTGGTGGTCAAGTGTTGCCTGCTTGTGTATGAGGTGTATGAGGTGATTTGAACAAATACATCAGACAGCTTCATATTTCGTTTACTTTTACTTTTCGTTTCTGCTTTAGGCAACATAAATATCAATTGTAAAGATATTTTTCTCTATTGATGAACAACCGTGTTCTTCTATCAAGCCTCTCTGCATCTTTAGGATGCTTAATGTCAAAATACCTGTTAAAGGCTGATGTTCCATTCATTACCAGAGTTAGTGTATAGAACACTGATTGTGCTATGCTGCTTGGTCTATATACACAGTACAGTGAGCCACAGTGAAGGGCTTTATTGAAGGATTGGGATGAATGTTAGATTTAGATGTTTCATTATGTTGGACTCTTTTATTCATATAAATTTAATCAGACATGTAAAGATGAGACAAGTAACATTTTTAAACCATCCATGAGTTAAATCCAGGATAGACAGTATGTTTTTGGCATGAATAGAAAAAATATCCATCATAACTTTCCAATATATTGAGATACAAGTGTATCTGCTCCACCCCTTGGCTGTTTCCACGACTCAGAAAATCTAGCCCATGAGGTGTTGTTATTGACTGTTCATTCAAGGGAGGCAGCTGTCTCTCATTTGCAAACTCCTAGTTTGCTGTGATTGGAGGGCAGCGATTGATAGTTCCTCAGCTAATTTCAACATAGCGTCCAGGTCACAACATTTCTCATTTTACAGCTATATTTTAAATTCAACCTGCCTACCCAAGGCTATTTTGTGTTTTCAACCACATTTTATCATGGGATACATACTCATCTTTACTTTTTCTGTGCAACTCCTTCTCATACGTTACCCATTATTGTAATCATAGTAGGGAGAAGAGTCATCTTGCTTATGTAAGGCAGGGAGCCACTACTCTACTTATACCTCTAGGATCTCATGCTGCAATGAAATATTGATGTGATGATACAGCTATATGATATACTCATCTATCTTTCCAGGTCTGTACATAGCATAGGCCTCAATGGAAAGTGCCCCCACAAGGCAGATATTTTCAAGCATCACATTTTAGTCACGTAACTGGAGGCTGCAACTGTCACTGGAAAGACTCTGCAGTCTGCAGATGAAAAGACACACATCCTATGTGAGCAAATGCTGGATTGTGTTTCTGTCTCCTCAGAGGCACAGTAGGTCCTTTTGGTGAATCAAGTCCAGTGAGCGAATGGTACCACCAGGGAGCCAGTTTGAGCTGAGAGTATTGTAGGAAGTGTCCATCCAGGACAGTTAACCACATACTCTGTCTGTCAAGAGCACTGGCATCACAGTTGTCAGCGACAGGCCGTTTGCTCCCAACCCTGACATGGGCATGCACTTAAGGTAGTTAGGGGTCACACGCATGAGTCAAATTATGTTACAGTGATGTAGGACTGCAATTGTAGTGCAGATAGTATATCTCACAACCCCAAGATACTTAAACTCCTCCACTTGGGACAGGATCTCCTCCGCGACCTGGAGAGAGCACTCCACCCTTTTCCGACTGAGGACCATGGCCTCAGATTTAGAGCTCAGAGACACACGCGGCTGCAAACCGCTTCAGTGAGAGTTGAAGATCAGATTTAGAGCTCAGAGACACACGCGGCTGCAAACCGCTTCAGTGAGAGTTGAAGATCATGGCTTGATGAAGCCAACAGAACCACATCATCTGCAAAAAGAAGAGACGTCATACTGAGGACACTGCGGCTGCGCCTAGAAATTCTGCCCATAAAGGTTATGAACCGAACAAAGGGCAGCCTTGGCAGAGTCCAACTCTCACTGGAAATGAATCTGACTTACTGCTGGCAATGTGGACCAAACACTGACACCGGTCATACAGGGACTGAACAGCCAGTATCGAAGTTCGGTAACCCAAACTCCCGAAGCACTCCCCACAGAACTCCCGAGGGAAATGGTCAAATGCCCTCTCCAAGTCTACAAAGCACATATAGACTGGTTGGGCGAACTCCCATGCACCCTGACTTTGGACCCTGCTGAGTGTGTAGAGATGGTCCCCTGTTCCACAGCCAGGACAAAAACCACATCGCTCCTCCTGAATCCGAGATTCGTCTTCCCAACAGACCTTCCTCTCTAGCACCCCTGAATAGACCTTACCATTCCGCTTGGCCTGCCGCTACCTATCAGCTGCCTCCAGAGTCCCACAGGCCAAAAAGGCGCGATAGGACTCCTTCTTCAGATTGACGGCATCTCTCACCACAGGTATCCACCAACGGGCTCGGGGATTGAACCACCTTATGGCCACAGCAGAACCTCACAATACGTTTGGATCTGCCATGTCAAACCAGCATCTTCCCCCTACCATTGGAGCCAACATACCACCAGGTGGTGATCAGTTTACAGCTCCACCTCTCACCTCACCTGAGTGTCCAAGACATGCGACCACATGTCCAGTGACACAACCACAAAGTTGATCATTGAAATGTGGCCTAGGGTGTCCTGGTGCCAAGTGCACATACTGTACGTATGGACACCCTTATGCTTGAACATGGTGTTCCTTATGGACAATCCGTGACAAGGTGAACCCCAATGTACAGGCACCAAGCTGTGGGGCAATAAGTATGCCTGCACCTGCTTGACACCTTCCGCTTCGGGCAACTCCACCGCCAACCAGTTCACAGTGCATCCAACCCCCTTGGCCCTCTCACAGGTGGTGAGCCCATGTGAAGGATGCCAATGGTTATGCTGTTTGTGTTTCTGTCTAAATGATTGAGAAACAAAACGGTGCTGAGGGGGCAACAAGATAGACAATAATATTATTCACTATGTCGCTAAAGAAGGTTCTTTTAAACATGTTGTAAGTACCAATACTAAGTTCTGTGGTATTATGTGTCACTGTAGTGGATGAGGGTTTACACAGCAACCTCACTTCATTTATTGATCATGATTAATGTGCTGAGTTCGATATTGAGAGATTAAATATATGTCTGGAGACTGCATTGAAATACTTTTCAAGCCCCTGGCAGGTTTGTGAATGAAGCTGATGTGTAGCAGGATATTTTGATGAGTCTGGGTCCAATGGCAGGATAATAATAATAAATGTTTCATTAAACTGTGGGGAGGTTTTGAGAAGGATTGTGGACTTGCTTTGAGCTTCATGACATAATGAAAAAAAACATAATAGAATGATTTTTCATCAAGTGTGCTAGACGAGACTCTTGAAAAATGAAGAACTGCTCTTATATATGTTGATTAGTTTGCCAACAAAGTCTATGATCTAACTGCAAAGTCAACATGATTCCTTCAGAACCTCATACTTAAACTACGCTATGTCTTTTCCCAGTCTGTTATTTTAGGTAATAGCAAGCTACCTGAGTTGTGGGAATACTTTTATCCATTTTATTGACAGATCAGGTGTCACAAGTCGTGTATGAGGTACAGCTACAGTCATCCCTTTTTGGGGAACTTTCTTACGCAGTGATTTCTATCTGAGGACACATTGCGACCTTAGCACACAATATCTTTTCACATATGTTGGTGTTTTCTAACATTAGTTTTAGGTCTCAGAATTTTGCATCTACTATCTTGTGGTATTAGTAATTTTATTGAAGTACAGGATCTGAATCCTTCTTCACCACTACACAAGCCACCACTGCCATTAAGCGTAAACAATATGTTCACATACTTCCACCATTCCACAATTTTTATCTGTAATGTCAACTATTTTTGACAGTTTCCTTCCTTTGCATTTTCATTCCAGTTCCTTGTGTCACCAACAAGTCACCATTGTCCATGTCCTACTACTGACTCATGTCAGTACTGGGTATAACCCTGTGTTACCTGAATAGATCCCCTATGATCACCACGACAGAATACAGCAAGGCAGACTAAGGAAGTTAATGGGGAGGCTTTGTTTGAATACATTTGCGCCATGCAGCCTCTTCAGTGTTACTCTCAGTACTAGTGTTACTAGGGCTAAAGGAAGCTAAAACACCCAGGCTCTGTAAGACTTGCTAGAATGCAACTCCTTGCTTCCTGCGTTCCCAAACAAAACAACATGTAGAACGATAGAATCCTGATAAGACAAGATTCAGGGGCAAGAACAGAATAGATCTGAGCCGTATATTAAAACTGTCCACGGGAAAGCACTGGTACAGTATCTATGCATTTAATCCCCTGAATTGAAAGCCAAATCCATTATAAATTCTCTAGGGGCAACACATCTACTGATTGTGTACTTAACGCCACATTGTGCCTTTCTCAAGCCTTTGCTTCGGCTCCCCTCCCCTCTTGAAATAAACCGTGAATACTATAGTAGTCTGTCTATCCATGGCCTTGAACCAACTAACTTCTCTACAAGATTTATCACCTTCTGTCTCCCTATCTTTCATTTATTGGTACTCTTCTTTTTTCTCCTCTCCTTGTCCACTTCTTAGGATTCCACATTACTTTTTTCCTCTCTCCTCCTTGTACTTCTTCTCACTACCAGATCCTTATCAACCTTCTCTTCTTTTTCTTTCTCTTAGATTGTGACCTCCCTGACAATCTGTCTCATAGGCCGGCCTGCTAATTAAATGGAGACCTCACTCTGTGTGCACTCTCTCTCTCTCTCTCCAAAGTCTCTCTTTCCCCCTCACAAAACCTGCACTATCTAGCCATGTTCAGCTAATTACATCCCTATCAGTAATTACACCGCAGACCTTTGAGAGGGGAATTTCAATAGAGCGAACTCTTTTCTGTCCATCTATTCCACTGATAGGTAGAGGCAGTGCAATACATTTATATACTGACTTCCTCATCTTTAGGACTATATCAATATGAAAAAACTTAAAGTTAATTCCACATTTTTATGTTACTAATTGTAGCTACTTGTATGATGAATTGACTGAATCAATGTCAGTTTTCACTGCTAGATTTCACTAAATCAGTAGCAACTTTGAAAATGCTTATTTGCATCAGAGACAAGTGAAATTATCCTTGCATCAGTGCAAAAGCAATGAGAATAAAGTTGAGTATTATATTTGTGCAGTTTCTGTAAAGATCACATAATGTGAAAAGTAAGATATTTCCATGTCTTGTATATTATACAACAGGTTTAAGTGATATATAAATATAGTGAAAGTATAACAATTCTGTTCAATCCACAGAGAAATTCACATCCTGTATTCAGAAACTGTTTGAAACAAACCATCAGGATTTGTGCCAGTTTGCAATGTCATATATCAACACTTACTGAACCCATATTAACCTAAAAATGAGCATGATATGGGACCTTTGAAATAATGCACTGCAGCATTAAACCAGTAAGAATCTCTGTCTCGCAACCAAACACACACACAATTTGGTTTAAGTCACCTTTGGGGTATTTATGCATTTTTACCCTCCCTTTAGAGACAAACTTTGATTTCCTGAAAACTTACCTAAGCCAAACTACAACAACTAAATGCCTAAGCCTAACCCTAACCACTGACCCAAAATCAAGGTTTGAACAACTGGAGACATGGACTTTGTCCCCAGTTGCATATGCTGTCCCCAATCAACTGGTCTCAAGTCAAGTGTGTGACCCCAGTGTGGATATAAGGCAGACCCACACACATGCACACACACACACAAACTGTAATCCCAGTAGCCTTTTTGTCTGCAGCAATATAATTTTCTCTGCATTACATACTCCCTCCCCATCACTCCATTTTCTTCCCAACAGTCTGCTGGAAGTGAGTTTATGGTTCAGTCGTCTTTGCCATGTAGATTTTTAGTGAGACTGAATGAGGGGAAGAAGTCAAACAGTCACAGCCACCCGTGAAGGAGAAGAATAGATGGAAGAGCGAGAGAGACAGATATGAGAATGTCAGCGTAGGCTATTTCTGTTTTGAGCTGCACTCTTGCAGAGTCATCATCTGCTGTCTTAACGTCTGTTCCCGTCCGCACCAGTGGGTTTTAAACTCTTTTTAAACAAGTCTTTCTTTTCTTTTTCCCACAGGGGGGCAAATGGTTTTTGTAGGCTCTTACAAACCCCACCACCAAAAGATGCACCCTATTTTTGAAGACATTGACTTACACTATTTGTTCGCCCTTATATCTGTGGAGTAATTTGTGTTCTCCCCAAGGCCAGACTCCCGACAGCATTCATGGCTACAGTTTTACCATACAACAGTGCCCTCTGTTGGTCTCTTTACCACATTCCACTCATAATTAGCTGACACACCAGTGTCACAGCATTATGGTGCATGTATGTGCATCCTGAAGCTCACACTCATACCCAAAGACTCGCAAGTGCTGCTTTAACAAACTTAGCCAGTGTTTTGGTGATTTAATACAGAACTTGTACAGTCTGGCTTTGAGATTGCTTCACTCCCTAAATCTCTTTCATTTTCTTCCATGTTTATTCAGCACTTCACTGCAATCTATCCTGACCTGTTTCCTGCTGCTTGCCTATTAAAATTCCTCTTAATTATAGAACACTCTGTTTAATTAACTTGATGGATGCACCCAGTCTGATCCCACAGGGAAGGAGAGAGGCGAGTAGAGAAAGAAAATGAGAGTCAAGAGTTTTATTTGCCCTCATAGAGAAACCGAGGCAGAGATGGAGCAGAACAATGCAGACAATGAGATTGAAGAAAGGTGGAATTCCTCTGGAAGGCATTTCCGTGCCTGTCCAGTTTCTCTCAGCTCCCAGTACAGTGATAAACAAAGCAGCACACTGTGTCCTGTGTGTCTGCAAGAGGTAGGCAAACGCTCGCTCGTAAACAAAGAGTGAGTCGGATAAGTTATTCTCTGTCTCTGTGCTGCAGTTGCATGGAGGTAGAAAGCATGTGCATGCTACACCCAAGTTGCACACAGATTTTGCATTATAAACCTCAGTTGTATGGCCCATTTCACTCTTCCAAAGCATATCCCCGTTGGTTCCCTGTGGTCTCATCATTTCCTGTTATATTTTGCATTTATTGTTTCTTCTTGTTTCCAGCCACTTCACTTCCTGACATGTTCTCCTGCGTTTGGTGATCGTCTTACCTGCCCGCATTGTTTTCGCTGTCCTGCGCCAGTTCATCTTGCAGCATGTGATATGACAACTAGTCCTTACCAAGTCGAGTTAAGTCAAGTGTTGAGTGTGAGTTTTCATTTGCTGCTGTGTTGAGTCAGGTTTTGTTGGTCACTTTGTTTGTCAAGATTTGTTTGCTACTTTGGTTTCACCATTTTCTCACTTTTTGTGAGCGCTTAGTGATTTTCTTTTAAGTCTGTAAATTAAATACTTTTATTTTGATACTTTCCTTAAAGTCATGCATTTGAGTTTGTGTTGTCCACTCGCCTGGCTCAGTCTAAGCATGTTACATCTTTTGTGTTTAGTCTATACAAAAGTATATGAAAAGCAATTTATTTGATACTGTATGTACTGTATGTCTACCCAGAAAGCACTTTACGCTGATAAGGTCTACCAATCAAATACTGTAGTTGTGTTTCTATTGTGTATAGTATGTGCTGCTCTCTAGAGGCTGCTGGTGGGGACAAAGAGGGCATGCTGATTGAATTACAAAGCAAAATTTGTTTTTTAATTACTGTATTTTTCAAGCTCCATTATTTGGTTATCATCTTGTGTTAATTTGCTAGCCTAGGCCCACCCATACTTCCTGTGACGCTTCACAAAATTTCGTGACCAAGTCAGTCTGGCCAAGCTGCCATTCTCTTCAATTTCAGATTTACCTAGAAATGGGGACCAATGAAAATCAAGCATTTCCAACGGGCTGATTGAGGCGTGTTTAAGGCAATGACACTCGCAGAACTGGACCAAGCAGTTTCCATCGTTACGCATACGTCAGAGTAAAGAGTGGTCTGATTGGTTGAAGCTTCGTCCAGTAGCACACAGATGCATTTGATAAACGCGGGTTAAGACCGCCCTCTGAGAACTTGGTTTACGAGGCAGCTTGGCCAGACTATGCTCGAAGAGCAAGCAGTCGTGATAGCCAGACTATTAAAGCTACAGTTCATGACTTGAAAGAGCTAGCAAGAGAGCTAGCAAGATTTGAAAGTAGCACCTCCTCTCAGCCTCCTCTGAGCTCCACACTCTCCTCTCCCTCCCATCAGTGCTCCGTCCAAAGCTCCACCCTCTCAAACTTGAACAGTAGGATTCAGCAGAGAGAGGAGAGACGACATGCTACATCACCACAGTTGTAAAACGCCCCATTCAAAGCCAATATATCAACGTCATTTTGTCACCTTTATAATGCAGATAGTGATAACTATGGCTGTGCAATATGGACATAATGTCATATCATATAACTTCTTCAATACAAGCCGCACCGATCACCGGCTTACACCAACAGAGAAGCTAATGTCAGCATTAGGCTAATATGCGCTACAACAGTAATACTAAGTTAGTAAACATTACATATTTCATAAAAATAATAACTCCTCACGAAGCTAAACAAATAATTACCTGTCCAACAGAACGAAAGCAGAAACTTCTGCATCACTTTTCAGTCCCTTCAGATGTCTCAGTGTCTCCACTGATATTGTCTCTGGTTTGTCCTCTAGCTTTATCCAGAGTTTTGTCACAGTCTTTTCTGCCTCCCTCTTTCTTCTCTTTTCCTGTTTAGCAGGGTGAGCCGTCAGAAGTAACACTGGAAGTGTATTTTTGGCTGCATTTTCTCCGCCATTGTTCCCTACAAAAAAGATTCTTCTGCTAACTCTGTCTTTCTGCAGAGAAGTGTGTTGGATATTTCCAGCAACAGCGAGGAGGAGGGAGGAACAGAGGGGGATGTGGGGAGGACGAGACATGATTGGTTCTCCCATCTCGCTCTGAGAGGCAGTTGATTGGTCAGAGTTTTTACAGTCCTGCAGCTGCCACAGAAGTCGGATTCTTTCTGTTCCTTGTCCTGAACACGTAATGTATTGACTGCTCTCAGGGTGGAAGGACCATTTCACGCAGTATAACAAAAAGTGTTTCTGAACACACTCATGGATTGCAGCTTTAATTTGCCTCACTGTTACCTTTTCTTTCTTGTCCTTGTCCCCCCAACCACCACTACTTTTGTGACTTGAGTACTTGAATGTCACTTGGTAGTTTTTTTCATACTTTTGTCTTTTACAATTCCACTCCCTCTTTAAGTATGCAAGCCATCCAGACCAGTTATCATTGCTATTCAAAACAAGGACATATTGATTTTTGATTCAGGTGAAATGAACGATTCAGCAGAACATTTTCTCTGACCTTCCTGTCTGTTCAGCACCATTATTCTCTCTCTCTCTCTCTCTCTCTCTCTCTCTCTCAGATGGTCAACTTTGACCCCCAGAGCAACAGTATCTGCAGTAGACTTAGTTGCTGTGTAGTAACTGTAGTGATTTTAACAAAAATAAACAAACTTAAAGCCACTGAGGTGGCATGCGGGTGAACTGGTTCGGACATGTGTTCAGGATAAACAATAAAACAATGTCCAGTGTGGTCTATGTATTCAGATTCTTGAGAATAATTTATTTTTACAGTTCACATTTTTACAGCACTGTCCCAAAATCCATATCATCCATATCAGCCATTCTGATGAGCTCCCAATTGACACGGTGCTTCCCCACAAACACATCCTAAATGCCTCTCCATGACTGGTGTTCCCCCCTCGGTAAAACCCTGGAACAGCATGCACAAACTATACATCACTAGTGGTTTTGAAGCATACTTTATGTAGTGTAGCAAATACTGTACAATGCTTTGTTCTTGTACAGGAAGAATGAGTGTCTCTTGATGGACTAAGACCAGTTTAAAAAAAACATGAACACTAATATATGTGCATTTTAATTCATTAAGTATTATTGCCATTATGGTCAACACACTTTCTGCTCTTAGAAACCAGCCTATTCTACAGGGCTTTCCCTGCTTGTTATCTGTGTATTGATTTTCCAGGAAGTAGACAAGAGCCATTAAATTACAATGGAAATTGCTGTTTTCTGTTTATCCCCTCAGCATTCAGTTATGGTTGTGTGTTTTACCCCAACGTTTTCCCTGACATTTCCCCCATCTGAAACAAAAATGCAAACATTTTCACAGCAGACAGGGATAGGGAAGGTAAGGGCCACAACACCTGTACATGAACCGACAAATAGGCACTTTGTGCTTTATTGACAAGGCCTGGCCAAACCTGTCTGTCTTTTAGTGCACTAGTGCAGAGCCAGTCTGTCCAGAAGTTCTGCTTGCAGCATTGTTGTGAAACGTAGAATGGCTGCTTACACCAATGAAGTGTGAAGTTGAGTGGATAAATGGTTTACAAGTTATGCAAGTGGTGGTCATATACATACATACTGTACATACATAGAGAGATAAAGAATTCTTCCATTTTAGTTAGATGATGCTTCTAGCGTGATGTTGATTGAGATATCATATCTCCCCATGTCCACCAAATGTGGTGGCAAAAACACAAAGACTTCAGTTTTCTGTACTACAAGCCCTGCCCACAACTGAGGTAATTTTGAGGGTGAACTACAGCAAAATTATATAGCACAACAACTAAGAACATTTTTCCGATTTTACAAACTTGACCTGCAACAAATTTGGTGATGCAGAAAAGATGATTTGCATAAATAATTTTGTTTCTGAGACTTGTGGTTTGAAGGGTACAAGATGAAATATAAAGTTTATTGTTACACAACTAACATCTGGCCAAATTACCCCACATTCAACTTTGCACTCCCTTGGATGATTGGTGCTCGAGGCACAAAGACACAACACACAAAGGGATGGAAAGAATTTAGATTGTAGTTAGCTGTTCATGCATGTAAGCATGTCCCACTGGCTAGTCAGTCAACTGCCAGTGTTGACTCTGTCAGCACCGATGTTTTCACTGAGTTTTGACCAGATGGATATTGAGGTATAGGAGAGCTCTCTGTCCCTGGACATTGCCAGCTCTCACTACCACAGCAGGGCGACAAACATTGAGACTCAACTTATCCTGGCTGCCATCTGTTCAACCTGTTGCCCTCTGGCCTCAGGTCTCACAAAACTCAGACTAACTCAGACTGACCCAGACACAGCTTTTTCCTCAGCGTCATCAGTGCTCTGAACACACTACACCATAATACTGTATACACTGAACACAATATCACCTCTCCATATCTGTGAAATACACAATAACTATGAGTATCATCAACTCAAGTATCCTAAGCTGTGCAATAACTGTTTATATGTTAAATCTCTGCAATAACGGGCAACATCAACAACCCATAAATCAATACACATGCAATAACTGAATAGCAATAACTGTGCAATAACTGGAATATCGATGTGCAATCTATTACTTCTATATTTTATACCATGTTTTATTTTTATTATTATTTCACTCTTGACTGTTTGCAAATTTGACTTAAGCACCAAGTGGAGCAGTGCTCCTAATTTTGTGTTATATAATGATAATAAAGGCATTTGATGTGAAAGTTTACTTGCTGTTTGAGTAGATCAAAACTGTGCACATAATTTGTTTTCACTGGTAAACACTGAATTGGAGGGACCTTGAATTATTGCTCTACCTATTGAGACTGTCTTGTTTGTTGCTTATGTAACACTTCAACATTTCTTTTGGTAGCTTTCGAGTGTTTAATGTACCCTTCCTCTCCCTTTTAATTCTTTTGCCTCTTGTGTGCTGCCTCCTGTATGACGAGCTGCTTCACATGGAGATTGAGAGGAGGCTGGTCAAACTGAATGCTCTCGCTGTGACCGGCGCTGTGACTGGTAGCCTGCTGGAGCTCAGACAGTTGCAAGGTTCCTCCAGAAAGTGGCACAGACTTAGCCAGTATGTACACACACACACACACACACACACACACACGCACACACTGGTCGAACAGATGGTCCACTCACTGGATTGAAACACAAACTGTGTTGTGGAATTCAAAGAGTTTGGATTAATGAATAATATCTTGCTGGGTATGATTTTATTCTGTGGATGTCATGGTGTGCATTGGCTGTTTTCACTCATATCCCTTGTCTATCTCCCATAAATGGATACTGAAATGATGAACCTTACACATGTAAATCAAAACTTTAAAAAATTAACGTGGTCAGTTTTAAACCATACTTTATAACTTACTATATACTTTTCAAACTTTTGAACTGATGAACCCCAGTAAATTATAAAGCTGAATTATTGTGACTGAACATATGGTATGGAAGTTGCTTGTCATTGTCTTATTCATTTTTCCAGATCCAACTCTTTCCACTCCCACAGCTTCTTGTTGCCAGAATTTCTTTTGGATTTTAGTTCTGTCATTCCAGCCATCAGCCACACCGTGCATGTGAGCAGCATCAGGTCTTTGACTGTGTATGTGTGATTATTTTGTGTGATATTCTCTGTATTAATAGAGCACAAATATGCAAACAAATTTAGTTAAATGGTGCATCTGGTATTTTTAATTTGGCTGTTATATTAGCCTCAGAAAATAATAGTTCATTTAAAAGTGTTGTTGAAATAGTTGTTTCTATTTTTTTTAAATATACTTCACAATAATGATACTTTTATTAGGTACCTTTCTTGAAGATCTGAGGGTGAATTAAAAAAAATAAATAAATAAGACCTAACGTTACACTAAACTAACCATTTCCTGGATCCAGCTTCATATTCATCGGACAGATGTGACAGTGGTATGTGTCTTCTCTTCTAACTTTCTGCAAGAAAGCGAACAAATATATATCGCAAAACAAATTTTGTAAGCAAGAGAGATCCTGTGTGGGTAAGTGACATGAGGGAATAATCCTTATCTGATGTGATAGTAAAGGAAAATTATGTGGATAATGGACAAATGTGTCACAACATGAATGGAATAGTATTCTGCCTCTTTTCCGTGCTGAAATAAATAAAATATTGAGTGTTTTGTCGCTTCTTTAAAGGATTCACTGCAGAATTTGAATGAGTTAAAAAAAACTGTCAAACTTGACCCCTAAAGAGCTAAATTCACAATGGGGGACATAACCTTTGTCATGCCATCATAGGCACACATTGGGCATACTTGACATTATTCCAGATTTATCGATAAATATGTACGTCGCTGAGTCATCACCTCCTTTTCCCCCACTGATCTGCAGCATTGTGTCTGCTTTAACAGGCTGTGCATAGTGGTAATTGTGCTAACTGCCTGCTTGTGTTGTGTGATTGATAATTACACATATTTGTGTTATTTACATCAGCTGCATTCAAGTGATGTCCAGATAGGTTTTAGCCCTGCTTAGAGGGTGGAGAGCCGAACTGACTTTTAGAGATCCACAGAATACATAGCACAGCATCGTGGCTCTGAATGGGATTGGTGTGTCGTGTGGTTGACAGCGGGTGGTCAGCTGGGGCTTTGCCTGACTTCCTCCACCAACGTTGATGCCGAGGTCAGAAAGCCCTGTTCTTTCCCAGTCATATTCTACTTCCTGGAAACAGTGGCGTGTCCAGACTTTTTTCACAGGGGTGGCCCAAGTGGGGCACTAAGTCACGCAAGGGTGGCCAGCAGGATTAGGTGAAATGTCAGTTTCTGCACATGGGTACACATGCACCTCCATCAGCATAATTTCAATACAAAATCTTTTATTTTTTCTATGAAAGGTGCAAAAATAAAGACAATGCAAAAATATAAATCATAATAAGTAAAAAAAAATTCAAAAGGTTGACAAATGAAATTTACTTAAACAAACAAAATACAAAATAGTCTATCATGCAGGATGGCACCTGGGGTAGCCAGTCAGATTTCAGGGGTGGCACATGCCACCCCTGGCCACGCCCCTAGACACACCCCTGCCCAGAATTCAACTTTCGGGATCTCAAGAAAGAAAAGTTAGCTCTCTTTTGTGTGATTCCAAGATAGAGCAAGGTTGCTGGATGATGGATAATGATGCATTTTGCCTTTATATGTCCTGGTTTCTTTCTCCCTCCCCCTTCTCTCCCAACAATTTATCCTCCCAGCTAAAAGATGATGGTAGCTTCAAGGACACATTTTCATGGAGCTCTGAAATCACATGCTGAGAGGTGTCTGAATACTGCATGTTTTCTCAGGCTATGATCACAGAGGTACTGTTGAACAGCTGAACATCTGTTAGCCTGACCATAAAACCACTCTATGATCCCGCTGCTGCCAAATATGCTCAGAACGAGGCTGGTAAAAAGAGCAGAATTTGTGTTTTTTTATCTTCTTCTGTTGGGGTTGTAGCCTGGGAGTGAGAGAAGACAAGTGGTTCATGACGGGTAGACTTGCTTTCCCATACTGTCAATGTGGCTGTTAAAAAGGTATTTAATCAACTTCACAGGAACAGCTCAAAAGTCAACAGAAAAGCAGCTCTGCTCTTTTAAACAGGCATTATAATATACATCTTTTATAGGCAGACAGGACACTACTGAATAAGAGCGTAGTGTTCAGTTTAGGAAAATGAAAGTGAAAATAAACATCTGCTTCCAGCTCTGCCCACAGTATTAGGACCTGTACCACACCTTGAAGCTTCAGATCCAGCTCGAGCGCTTACAAACCCCAGCTAGGACAGCTGCTGCAGAGCTGACTCCAAAGCTCCCCAGGAGGCTGAAGATGCACATTTTCTCATATCTTCCTTTACCTTTGCATGTCTTCTATAAATTGATTTTGCAAGTAAAACCTGTCTCTTAAATTAGAGTATAAAATTGAGAATACAATGTAATACTTGTAGTAAATTAGTAAACTGGTTTCTTTTGGTGTGGTTTCACCTTAGGAAACAATGCAGCAACACAATATGCAGTGTATTGTGATAGTGTACATCAGAAACTACAGTTAACTGCAAGAGCACAATGTCACAGGGTGTTACATGTAGTGCTTGTGGAATCTAAGACAGTCATAGCATAGATTAGAAATGTACACATCAAAAAGGCTCACAGCTAGTTATACTTATATGTATTATGCATTATATGTATCAGATGTGTATTATGTTTGCAACAAGGCAGTGTTTCACTTGTGTCATCTCATGCTTGTTCTCCTTGTCTCGTCATTGTCATTGCTGTCGGTGTTGCTGCCGTGATAACAGCTAAGCGACTGCCACCGTGGCATCGTGATTGACAGCCTTCAGTCTGTGTACACTCAGTCAGTCACATGGGAGGGAGAGAAGCTAAAAAAATGCTCACCCACTTTCTCATTCACAGGATGAAGCTTGTTTTGAAATTTTCTAAATTTAGGGGTGCCTTGGGTTAGCTACTGTCCCTTTTTTAACAGCACTAAATCTTTCAACTGTTCCTCCAGAATGCAGGGTTGAAGCACAGTGTCTAAAGGAAAACAGATGGTTAGTTATCTCTAAGTTGCCTAGGTAACCAAGGTCAGAGGAGTCTGCCAGCGTTGGCCCTTTGATAAGGCCAATGCCTGAGCGTCAGCAAGACAACAGGCACCACTGTTAGTTCAGAGCTTAGAATGAGCATGCCCTGACTGTAACGCTACTCAAGAGTAATATAAGGTAATATACTTGGGACTTAACTGGGTGTTACTTTATAAGGCTGAGCACCAAAGGGGAAGGTAGGAATATGTGGCGGACTCGGGACTGACCACTTGTACTCAACAAAGTTCTTATTCCTCCTGATATCAGAATCTACACTAAATGTTAATAAATCTTTCTAACTTCAAAGGCTTCTGGGTGCTTCCAACCACTGACCATCAAGATTTTTCCACATCAAAGCTCATCAAAGTTATTATTGTTATCTCAGATGCTCTGCAGAAAGACAAAGCTGACAGTGAGGAACAATGGCTGCAGCAGCTGGATGAGTCAAGTGTTTTTGGAACTTTAAAGTATGTAAACCAAAAGTACAAATATACTAAAATAATAAGCATTTCAGAGAGTTGGTAAATACAAGCATAATCAGGCAGAAACTATGAGGGAAAACAACAAATCACAGCACAGTTTGTCCAACAGAGGGCAGCATAGACCTACCAATGGTAGATACAAAGCACTGTTGCAGGAATATTTCTTCTGTTTTGAGATTGTGAGACTCTCATTACCCAGTTTGTACATCCTTGATTCCTTTCCTCACCTCCTCTCCTCACATCATAGTTCAGCCCACAGGAGATGCGAGTGAAGGAGGCATGGAGGACATGAGAGAGGAGATGAAGCTTTCAACAAATGACACATCCTTGCCTCGGAAGAGGTCATTTTATAGCAATGTCACTTATACTGTTGTATACGATAACGGTGTTCATGACATTCATGACATTTACTAGTACCAGTAATTCACTTAACAACATGGCATAATGCTTCTAACTTATAGCTTCCTTGATCCTTCAAAATGGGAAGATGGGGGCACAGAATTGGAAAAACAATGAACTGTCCATCACAGGCTGCCTGTGTTGTTTCCTTGTGGGACGAGCCACCAGAGGGACTGATATTGACTGTGAATGGATGGAGCTGTTACAGGAAGTGTATAGTTAAAAGATGCTGTTCTGAGAGACACTTTGAGGATCATCTTGTACACATTCTGTGTATACTTACCATAAACTATGAGTAACACATGAATTCAGTTATAGGTATTACACTTTTGTGTGGTACCAGGGACCCGGTGACAGAAGCAGCTCCTCTGCAGAGGAATATCCATGCCTTAATAATCTGACTGAGCCAGGCAATTTCCATTTATTGAACAAAATGAAAGTGAGTAAAACTAGAAAACTTAGAAGCTGAAATGCCAAGAGCTGTAATACATTGTTAGAAATGTGGTGTCTTGCCAGATTTCTTAAATTTCTGTTCAGTGTCACTTCTTTTTTCTCTTTCCTCCTGGCCTTGTGCGTTTTCCAGCCGTTAGGATCAATGCCTCTCTTTAATTGTCTAATTTTGTTCTGCTCCAGTTTGTTTGCTTTTGTGCATATATCAAGCCTACCACACTACCTTGTCTTCAACTGAAGTCAATTTTACATTACAACATCAGAAATTACAAATTTGCCTCAGAGGAAGGAAAAACTCGCTCAGAAAGAGAAAGAGGAGGGATCCCTCTTCCAGGATGACAGACGCGCAATAGAGTGAATTCTTTGCCTTGTCAGTTTTGTCAGCATGAATATGTTGAGTTTCTAGTGATTTTGTGTTCTTGCTTATTGACAGAGATTAGTGTCAGTTCTTCTTGTATTCTTGTAATATTTTAACTATTTCTGAGGTTCTCATGATTTTTGGTTATATTTTACATATAACATGTTACATGTGAACCCACGTGTCCCATTGACATTATGAAAATACAGTCTGATGTCAGCTTGTGCGCTTCTGTCATTGATCAGCAAACCCACATGATGTCATACATGTCTGCCATCTGCCCTGTACATTGAAAACCAGGATTCATCCATGAAGAGAGCAGCTCTACAAAGTGCCAGATGCTGTCGAATGTGAGCATTTACCCACTCAAGTCAGTTACGATGATGAACTACAATCAGGTCGAGACCCTGATGAGGACAATGAGCATGCAAATGAGCTTCCCTGGTGGTTTCTGACACTTTGTGCAGAAATTCTTTGGTTAAGCAAATGGATTGTTGCAGCAGCTGTCCAGGTGGCTGGTATCAGACCATCTAGGAGGTGAACATGGATGGAGGTCCTGGGCTGGTGTGGTTACACATGGCCTGCGGTTGTGAGCTGGTTGGATGTACTGCCAAAGCCTCTAAAATGCCTTAACAGCTCTGGTGGATGTTCCTGCAGTCAGCATACCAAATGTACGCTCCCTCAAAACTTGCAACAGCTGTGGCATTATGTTACGTGATTAAACTGCACATTTTTGAGTGGCCTTTTAATTGTGGCCAGCCTTAAGCACACTTGTGCAATAATCATGCTGTCTAATCAGCATCTTGATATGGCACCTGTGAGGTGGATGGATTATTTCTGCAAAGGAGAAGTGCTCTCTAACACAGATTTAGACAGAATTGTGAACAATATTTGAGAGAACTATGTCTTTTGTATACATAGAAAAGATTTTAGATCTTTGAGTTCAGCTCATGAAAAATGGTAACAAAAACAAAAGTGTTGCGTTTATATTTTTGGTTCAGTGTAATAATCCTGTTGTGTGTCATTCTGTCCCAGTTGGAAGTAGCGGACCCCAGGCAGCAGAAAGTGAAACTGGAATCTCTGATGTTGGGTCAGACAGAGTGAAATAAGTGGTTCAGTGTATAAAGACATTGAAATTTCCCCTCTGGGATTAATCAAGTATGTCTTCTTATTCCTCTATACACATATCCTAGTAGAAACACAACATACAAGCATGAACCTGAAAATGAGCACAATATAGGACCTTTAAATAATAAATTTAATAAATAAATGACATCAATAAATTTAATACATTTATAATAATGAATAATATAGACTATATTGCCAAAAACATTCACTCACCCATCCAGATAATCAGAATCAGGTGTTCCAATCACTTCCATGGCCACAGGTGTATAAAATCAAGCATCTAGGCATGCAGACTGCTTTTACAAACATTTGTGAAAGAATGGGTCACTCTCAGGAGCTCAGTGAATTCCAGCGCGGAACTGTGATAGGATGCCACCTGTGCAACAAATCCAGTTGTGAAATTTCCTCACTCCTAAATATTTCACAGTCAACTGTCAGCTGTATTATAAGAACGTGGAAATGTTTGGGAACGACAGAAACTCAGCCACGAAGTGGTAGGCCATGTAAACTGACAGAGCGGGGTTCAGCGGATGCTGAGGGGCATAGTGCAAAGAGGTCGCCAACTTTCTGCAGAGTTAATCGCTACAGACCTCCAAACTTTATGTGGCCTTCAGATTATCTCAAGAACAGTGCACAGAGAGCTTCATGGAATGGGTTTCCATGGTCGAGCAGCTGCATCCAAGCCATACATCACCAAGTGCAATGCAAAGCGTTGGATGCACGTAAAGCACGCCGCCACTGTACTCTAGAGAAGTGGAGACGCGTTCTCTGGAGTGATGAATCACGCTTCTCCATCTGGCAATCTGATGGATGAGTCTGGGTTTGGTGGTTGCCAGGAGAACGATACTTGTCGGACTGCATTGTGCCAAGTGTAAAGTTTGGTGGAGGGGGGATTATGGTGTGGGGTTGTTTCTCAGGAGCTGGGCTTGGTCCCTTAGTTCCAGTGAAAGGAACTCTGAATGCTTCAGCATACCAAGACATTTTGGACAATTCCATGCTCCCGACTTTGTGGGAACAGTTTGGAGCTGGCCCCTTCCTCTTCCAACATGACTGTGCACCAGTGCACAAAGCAAGGTCCATAAAGACACGGATGACAGAGTCTGGTGTGGATGAACTTGACTGGCCTGCACAGAGTCCTGACCTCAACCCGAAAGAACACCTTTGGGATGAATTAGAGCAGAGACTGAGAGGCAGACCTTCTCATCCAACATCAGTATGTGACCTCACAAATACACTTCTGGAAGAAGTGTTTATGGGAATCAAAATTCCCATAAACACACTCCTAAACCTTGTGGACAGCCTTCCCAGAAGAGTTGAAGCTGTTATAGCTGTAAAGGGTGGACCGACATCATATTGAACCCTATGGATCAGGAATGGGATGTCACTAAAATTCATATGCGAGTCAAGGCAGGTGAGCAAATACTTTTTGCAATATAGTGTATTTGAGTGAGCCAGGGTCTGAACTCTGGCATTTGAATTAGCTATCGTTACACTGATATGAGAACAAATAAACTGTATGAAATACAAACATGGATTTGCTTTATTTGACTTGGAACCTTTAACTTGAATGGGAATTCTGACTTTATCTATTGTACCAGACTTATGGCATGGTCAGAGGCTAGTTTGGAGGTTTATTTAGAGCATCACCAGCTGGAGGAAGTGACAGAGCTGCTCAGCCTGTCCTCAAGAATCGGTAGAGAATAAGAATAAAGAATCTTTCTTTTGCCTCCCTCCCAAAGCCCAGGACCCATTCAGCATCAAGACCTCTCGCAACATTGCCATCCAGTTCAAGGTAATGTTCATGCAGGCCATTACTTTCTCTTTTCAGTTCAAGATTGATAATAACCAGATTGAAGAGTGTGATATCATTGCAGGAGCCAGTGACAATGAAAACGATTTATAGCATTCCAATACAACCACTGTGAAAAGGCCAATGCATTTGTTGAAAACCCAGGAAAGTAATTCTCTGGCTGGCAGTTCTGGGTGCGATGCCAGCCGCTATGAAGCAAGCAGCTTTAAATTTAGCCTGGAACAGTTACAGTAAAGCAAGTGGTGCAGTCTGCCTCTCAGATTGTTGATTGATTTTATTTTTATTTTTGGATGCTGACTCCTCTGGCTTCTGCAAAATCAGTATAGGACCTGTACTAAGAAAAATAGAAATGTCTTATTTATTAGGAAGAAGGTTTGAAACCTATATAAATAATAAAAGTATCAAAATGCTCAATCCACAGTGAATTGCACAATTAGACCTGCAACAGTTTATTATTTATCAATCATTGAATTAAACAGTAACTACTGTATTTTGACAATTAATAAATCAGTGTTGAGAATTTCTTTTTCAAGGAAGCCCATCAAATTATGTGATTAAAGCTTCAATTTTATGAATATTTTGTGGTCTTTTTCTTCCTTTATGACAGTCAGACAGTTTTGAGTTGTGGACAAAAGAAGACACTTGAGGTTGAGCTTTGGAAAACACTAATCTACATTTTTCACTATTTTGTCACATTTTATAGACCAAACAACTAATCACTGAATTGAGAAAGGAATTAGAGTAATCTGGGTAAAATGAAATAAAAGTACTCATTAGTTACAGCTCTGTGATGCACACAGCACGGATTCAGAAACTGTAAATATTTAACATTTTGTGTGCCAGTTGATTTCCTTTATGTGAATGACGTCAGCTGACAGGAAATAAACATGGACCCAAGCTGTTGCAGAACATTACCATCCCATGCAAAATCATTAAAATGTTTCAAACAGTATATCAGAGTGAGGGAAATCAAGGGGATTTTTTGAACATTACAGGATGTAAACATCTTCAAGTAGAAACACAAATACAAATATGAACCTGAAAATGAGCACAATATAGTACCTTTAAATTTGATTAACTTCCTTAAAGCTATAGTCTGTCATGTTAAGCCTTGTTCACACTTTAGAGACTTTAGACTCTCCGTCCTGTTCACACTATGGCTCTCTGTTCTCTAGTCGGAGTCTTGAGGTGTTTACGCTACACGACTCTCCATCAGCACACGTGACCGACAGCCCTGCTTGACAATTTGCACTGCGGTCCAGGTAGTCGCTTTTTGCTAGTTACGCTTGTCATTTTCTCATCATTTCCTGAGCCGTCAGAAGTAACGCTGGAAGTGGTATTTTTGGCTGCATTCATTGCTCCCTACAGAACAGATTCTCCTCCTAACTCTGTATTTCTGCAGGGGAGTGTGCTGGATATTTCTGGCAACAGTTGGGAGGAGGGAGGGACATGAGCAGGACGAGACATGAAGGCATCTGATTGGTTCTTTCCATTCAGACCGAGTGTCAGTTGAGTGGTCAGAGTTTTTACAGTCCTGCAGCCACAGAGGTCTGATTCTAGACCCAGTATAACAAAAATTGCTTCTGAACAGAATTACAGACTATAGCTTTACCTGTGTGTCAGTCTGTACAGTATATATGTAACAGAGTTTACCTGAGCCTTATTTGTCCTTCTCTTCTCTAAACACATCGAGAACATTATGTTGTCCTTTGAGGCCCCTCCAGGAGGATCTTTGGCAAGTATGGGTAAGGGCCACAGCAAACCTTGTTTTGAGTCTTTTACTTGAAAGGCTTCTGCCTCTAGTCATCTGAGAGATCTATGTACACACATACACACTTGCTGTAGGCTACACACATGCAAGTCAAACACTTTTTGGCATTCTCTGGATGCTTCTTATTTTTTGTGACACATCAGCTAAATGTGCCATATTATTCATCCAGTGCCTGAACTCCAATGCCAATGTCAAAACATTAACCAGGAAGTGCCTTCCATGTATTTTTGTTGTTTAAATTATTGCTTGTCACAAAAGTATACATAAATATTTGAATGGTGAATTAAGCCTGCAGAAGTGATTGCCTGTCATTTCCACATGAGGGCAATCACGTCAAGTGAGTGAGCCAATTCAAGAGCTATAGTGATTGGAGAAAATGCATCTTTCTTTCTTTTTTTAACCTTACTTATTTTTCCTTTCGGTCATCCCCATTATCTGCGTGTTAAAAGTGTCAACTTTCCACCAGAGTCAATTTGTCTGAACCAGTGTGTGCTGTTAAAACACACACAGCACATTGCAGGCAAGGCCGAGCTGCTCGAGCTGAAAGGGCAGAGCTGGAGGAGATGCTCATTACCAAAGGTTAGCTTTGTCACAACACACACATACACACACACCGTAAACCTCTTAATGAGGAGCTGGACTGACAGTTCAAGAGGAAATCCTCTGATCCTCCCATTGGGAACAAAAAATGAGCCACACACACCTCCTGCTGTACTGCTTAAACTGGAGGGAAGGGAAGCAAAGTGGATGTCATGCCACCTTGTTTCACACTCTTCAGTCTGACAGTCCTAAGAGGTCTCTAGCTTTATTACAACACAGATAGATGTCTCTGGACTGTTCACAATAAACAAATACAATGTTATACATTTTAGGAGAGCATATCCATACACATATAACATGATTATAGTGTCTTAATTAGAGCTGCAACAATTATTGGATCTGTTAT
Organism: Synanceia verrucosa; assembly: GCA_029721515.1. Lineage (NCBI taxonomy): Eukaryota > Metazoa > Chordata > Actinopteri > Perciformes > Synanceiidae > Synanceia > Synanceia verrucosa. The sequence continues at coordinate 22,088,591 of CM056556.1, read as the reverse complement.
AAATTCTAGTATGAATTAGTTGATGATGGATGCATCAGTTTGAGAAATGTTTCCAGCTTCTTAAATTTGAATGACTTTAACAGTAAACTGAGTATCTTGATAAACCATTGGAGGTTGGACTCAGATTTTGGGCTTTGGGAAACAGTGATCGACATTCTCCACAATTTTATAGACAAAACACCTTATTGATTAATCGAGAGAATACTGGACAGGCTAACTATGGGATAGTGTATCGAATATACCAGTAAGTGCAACAAAGTCCAACATATTGACAATTTTTTGCTCTATAGATGATATTGGAGGTTATGTAGGATATACAGGATGGATGGGGTGGGTGTGTTTTTAGGGTGGGTGCTGTGATGTAACAGTGGTGGGGTGGGGAGGGGTGGGGGGCTTCTCTCTCTCCCCCATAGAGCGCAGCATGAGCGCTCCGCGGCAAAAGGATGTGTGAGCAGGCAGCGCGCTACTGTCGGGACGGAGTCCACAAACTGCTCAACAAAGAACAAGCCAAACTCCGAGCCCAGGAAAGCCGCGAGCAGCCGAAGCCCGTAGCCGGTCAGGACAGCGAGTCCGCGACGGCAGCGCAGTCCGGAAACAGCGGCGCCCAGCCCGGTGGAATCGACGGGCTCGTCCGCTGGATCGTCACCAAAATGAGCGACAACAAGAACATCTCCAGCCGAGAGTTCGCCTCCAGCAGGGAGGAGGTGGCCGTGGCTCAGGAGCAGTTCTTCGCCCCGGAGCCGCGGAGAGGTATCTCCGTCATTTTGGATGTGAGTATAGAGAGCAGCGGCCGGGCTGGATGATGGGATAGGTGTGCGGTGCCCTCGGACCGGTGTGGTGCGCATTTACGCACAGAAACTATAATATAATGCACTGGTGTATCTCGAGCTTAGCAGAACATGCAGATGATTTCCCACCTTAATTAACACCATGGTACGTTTCAATCCATCCTGGACATTATCCCATCACTACCTTCAACCCAGCCCAAACATTTTCTGTGTTTCTCTGTTGATCAGTTCCTCCTTCTCTTCTGAAACATAACGCAAATCATATTCGATAAATGCAGGTCAGTGGCAGGCTGCAGTCTTACTTTTTAGTGATGGTTCAGTCAGTTCAAAGTCTGACAGTCAGCTCAGCACACCCATAAAACCAGACCGATTATATGTGAGGGCGCTAAATATAGTTTTATCACGACTGTTTTTTATGGGTAAAAATGTCTAATAACCACATTTTACTGCCCCGACCCTTTATTTCATTCTGGGGCCTTTGGCAATTTACACAGCGCCCTGTCGACTCAGGTCGGCTTATCGATTACTATTATTGGGTTATATTTCATCAGCGCCCCACCAAATCATCTCCCTGGAGATCAGCTGATGTTCTTTTTAATGCTGGAAAACAAAAGTAGTTCATTTTCTGCAGACCCGGAAAGGACCTAAAATAAACATAGATGATAGATGAAGAAAAAGGGGCGCATGAGAAACTAATTATAATCAAGACCAGGGGGACAAATCTATCCCAGTACCCTAATAAATGTATTATGTGTGTGTGTGTGTGTGTGTGTGTGTGTATGTGTGTGTGTGTGTGTGTGTGTGTGTGTGTGAGAGAGAGAGAGAGAGAGAGAGAGAGAGAAGGGAAGGAGGGTTGTGGTTCCTGATTTGCTGCCTCCATTCCCTCCCTTCATGAGGAGGCAGCATCCACTCAGGCAGATGAAGTGCAGCAGGGTTCCTGCTCAGCTTTGAGTCAAGGCTCCAAAATGGATCTTTGACCTGTTTTTGATGTGAGACCCAAGAACATCTGGTCTGCTTTCAGTACACCTGGTCTCCATAGATACTGTATTTTTGAAGTTTGGGTTACAGGGGCACGAAACATTAAAGAAAATTTTAAAAACACTTGTAAATATAAATTTAAACATGAGTTACAATTCGGAATCACTTTCAATTTCAAGAATAATTCTTCAGTTGAGGGTGATTTTTTTTCCTTCTACTTGACCCTCCCATGACCGTTTTACTCACACTGATTGGTCGACACCTCTTGTGAAACACGACTTCTGACATTTCCTTTTTTCACCAGCTTGAACTTTGAAATGTTAATCATTTCTGCCATTTTCCAATATTATCGACCATACTGCATTATTATTGTTGTGAAGAACTGCCAGGGACTGAGTGATCGCTGCATATGTGTGTGTGCAGTTTTGCTCCTATCTAACAGTGGACTTGGGCGTCCTTACACATTCACCAACAGGGGACATGTTTTAGGTCCCCTGTTGGACATGCTTGCAATCATGTTAAAATCATGTCAAAAACCATGTGATTGTGTGTGTTTGTGTGGAGAGAGAGAGAGAGAGAGAGTGAGAGAGTGAGAGAGAGAGGTGAGAGTTGTAACAGAAATACAGAGCAAGAAGAAAATGAGAAATTGCAAAAGAAACAAACAGAGGACAGAGAGGGAAGAATGGAGACTGTTGTGTCCATCTCCTAACCTCATTAAGATTGCTGGGTTTTCTTGGCCTGGTTGAGGAGAGAGGAGAGGAGGAAGGATATGAAGGAAAGGTGAGAAGGAAGGAGGGGGAGAGGAGTTTAAAGAAAAGAAAAAAGGCGTCGGGTTGAGATGGAGGAGGGTCTAATGAGCGGAACGCTGTCTGCGCACACACACACCAGCCCCTCACCACATCATTTTTCCTCCTCTCCAAGCTCGTCTGTCTCCAGCGGCTCTGGAGTTAGCTGTTTTCTTTGGAGCTGAGTGCACCCAGGGTGCAGCCGGAGAGCAGAACAATGCAGGAACAGCTTGTCATTTGGAAGGGTGTGTGTCCCAGCAGGGTTTTTTTTCTCTTCAGCCCGTTTGCATGGCTACAGTCACATTCACACATCTGACTGTACCACAGATGTATAGTTTTACAAGCAATAAACCTGCGAAGTAAAGGAGCTCCAGACTAGTTTGTGTACATGTACAGTACATCACTAAATAATGAGTTTGCTCTGTTGTTGCTTGTCATTTCAGTGAAATGTGAGTCAAAGATTATTAGTTTCAACAATAAAGCACTTGACGTAACAGTTGACAGCAAAACTTGTTAAGTTTCTGACAGTTGTCATATATTTTTAGGTTTAGAATTTTTGTAATCTCTGTTCCGGTTCTGTTCTCAGGTATGATGGAAAGAGATCAGTGTAGCTACACAGCCTGTCTGTGTAACCACCAAAAGTCTTTTTAGTACCACCCACTCATCCCCTCTAGGTTGGACAAACATCTGTTAAAGTTGACAGTTTTGTCCATCACAACAACAATTACAGCTGCAGCAGCCTACTGGTGACAGGTTTTCAAATTCTAAAGAAACATCACCCATTTCTCCACTGAATTTTTTTTATTTAATTATATATATATATATATATATATATATATATATATATATATATATATATATATATATATATATATATAATGGCAAAATGCTATGCTTAAATAGGTCACTCAAAATAAAAAAAAACATGGAAACATGAAAATGATCATTATACACATATTGAGTGTAACTCCACGCATCACCCCCTCTCCCCCATTTTATCTTTCGCCTACCTGTCTTCCTCCTCTTCTCCATCTCCTGTTGTGGCAGGAAGAGTTTAATCAAACCAAAACACTGATGAAAGTACCAGAGCTGCCATCCTCAGTCCCACTGGGAAAGATTTGCTGCATGCACGTAATAATTGTGATAATTTTATCCTCTGTTACACCAATAAACTTTCCTAAGTCTCATCACACGCTGCAGGTTGTGTGTTTTTGTGTGTGAATTAGTGTCTGTGTGGACTGCACAAGTTAGCAGATTGAATGGAAGACAGAACATTTCTTTTTGCAGTTATTCACCCACTGGGTTGTTTTTGCTGCAAAGAATTCTGTTCACCACATTACGTGTGTTTAACCATCTGTCACCTCAGCAGAAATGGGACTTAATGTAAATGTTCTGCTCCGTAGCCACAGATGTCAATTTACAGACCTCAGTGAAGTAAAAAAAAAAAAAAAAATAAGAGACCAGCTTCAGTCTCAAAATAAAGGATGTTGAACTTACTAATGACATCTGAAGTGCCTTTTTATGTCTTCTGTTAAATTTCTTCCTCAGCCTCTAAACCAAATCTCTTATGCTGAAGTCTTTTTTTCTGGAGATAAGCTGACAGTTTTTGGGGACAAAATGAGTTTCAGAAATGATGCAATGTACCAAACATGACAGACCAAAGACTTTAATGGATGTTAAATAAATTTAGCTTGTGGTTCACAGCTTGAGTAACTCAACACAACCCTGCTGTCCTAAACAATTAGCTACCCCTCTGTTTTATAAATGAAAAATATGGCATTACTCTGTACTCATATCCTCAGTGCACGGAAAATAGAAAATGCGACATATTCATCTGGCCTAGGAATATGAGAGGATAATGGATGGATGGATGGTCACACTAGCCACGTTTACATGCAGACTTTTTCTTCATTCCGATTGAAATCATTCCGATTGAAGAGTTCAGGTCAACTGTTTACATGTGACGTGATCTATTCCGATCTGGTGTTTACATGTGCCACCTCATTTAATTGGAACCGCCATTTAACGGCTGTGTGTCACGTGCAGAGCGATGTAAACATTACATGATTGATCAAAGATGGGTGTGTATCGTCTGGTCAGCACAGTAGTTGCGATGTTTAGGTCTTTGAGGGTTTGTATTAAAAATAAACTCTCCGCCGAAGACCAGTTGTGTGTGCACTGCTGCTTGGAAGCTGCCATTTTTTCAAGTGAGGAAACGTCACTGCGCATTTACGTCAAGATAGATAGTTTCACAGTTTACATGATAAGATTTTACATCTGATCGGTTTGGGAAGAGGAATATTCTACCCCTGTGCAACCGAATGAAATTCCATTCGGTTGGAACATTTTTATTCGGTTTGGGCTTCTAATCCGATTCTAATTGGAATATTAGGCTCCATGTAAACCCAGCTACTGAGTAACTTCTGCAGGAATGTGCCATATATGACTTGTTGGTCTATGGGGTATGATTCTCATTTATGGTATGAGATGTCCCATGTTCAATTTCAGATGAACCCACAACACTTAAAAGTGGCTGCATGGTTTTAATAATGTGGCATATTTATTGTGATGCAAAAACAAGATGTCCTAAGCATAACTCCTTTGGAAATCCAGTATTTATGGTACGTTCTTCCTGTAGCTGAATACCGTCAATAATACCCTGTCTTACTTTCTGTTCTGTTCACAGATATTCAGAAGAGCCGACAAAGATGGTAAGTCACTTCATTGATTCTCTTAATCAGTTCATACAAACATATCTGTTGACATCAAAGGTGAAATGTTGTTAACCACCTGATTCAAGATGATATTCTAAAATGGATCTGCATTGTTAGAATTATTAAAAACAGAGAGAATACTTGAAAAAAATAGTGTTTGAACAATGAGTACAGTCCTGGTCAAACATTTACATATACTTTTAAAGAACATAATATCATGGCTCTCTTGAGTTTCCAGTTATTTCTACAACTCTGATTTTTCTCTGATAGAGTGATTGGAACACATACTTCTTTGTCACACAAAACATTCATGAAGTTTGGTTCATTTATGACTTTATTGTGGGTCAACTGAAAAAGTGACCAAATCTGCTGGGTCAAAAATATACATACAGCAACATGAATTAGCAATTTTGGTGACTTGTAACTGAAAGTTGTGTCAATGAAATGAGCTTCATGGCATGGCCTCTTAACTTGTGAGTGATCATGAGTGACTACAGCTGGTGACTTCTCTGAGGCCATTTAAATAGGGCTCATTGGATACAAACGCCCACAAACGCTACAATGGGAAAGTCAAAGGAGCTCAGCATGTATCTGAAAAAGTGAATCATTGATTTGAACAAGTCAGGAGGGTGAAGAGTCAACAGAGAACCACCAAAAGCAGATCTGCCAAGAATTAGAAGCTGCTGGGACACAGGTGTCAGTGTCCACAGTCAAGCGTGTTTTACATCGCCATGGACTGAGCGGCTGCCATGCAAGAAGGAAGCTCCAAAAGCGGCACCTTAAGGCTCGACTGAAGTTTGCTGCTGATCACATGGACAAAGATAAGACCTTCTGGTGGAAAGTTCTGTGGTCAGACGAAACAAAAATTGAGCTGTTTGGGTACAATGCACAGCAATGTTTGCTGCCAGTGGAACTGGTGCTTTACAGAGAGGAAATGGGATAATGAAGAAGGAGGATTGCCTTCAAATTCTCCAAGATAACCAAAAATCATCAGCCCAAAGGTTGGGTCTTGGGCACAGTTGGGTGTTCCAACAGGACAATGACCACAAACACACAAAAGTGGTAATGGAATGGCGAAATCAGGCTAGAATTAAGGTTTTAGAAACGTCCTGACTGAAACCCCATTGAGAACATGTGGACAATGTGAAAGAAACAAGTTCATCAGAAAGCCAACAAATTTAACTGAACTGCACTAATTCCGTCAAGAGGAGTGGTCAAAGATTCAACCAGAAGCTCGTCAGAAGCTTGTGGATGGCTACCACAAGTGCCTAATTGAAGTGAAAATGGCCAAGGGACATGTAACCAAATACTAGCATTGCTGTATGTATATTTTTGACCCAGCAGATTTGGTGACATTTTCAGTTGACCCATAATAAAGGCATAAAACCAAACTTCATGAATATTTTTGTGATAAAGAAGTATGTGTTCCAATCACACTATCAGAGAAAAATCAGAGTTGTAGAAATAACTGGAAACTCAAGAGAGCCATGACATCATGTTCTTTACAAGTGTATGTAAACTTTAAAGCACAACTGCATATCTTGGAAAAATATCTTTTACCATGATTACCATGATCAACAAGCTAAACAATTCTTTTCAAGGTTTTATCAACATTGGACCTAAGAAAAAGGCATTTCTGAACATTTTCTCCTTTCATGTATGTTCTGGACACGAACAAAGTGCCACAGGTTATGTCTGTTTTGATGGCGATCCAGATCCAAATTACAATCTTTAAACATTAACAACTTTATAGACCATTCTTGTTGGTGTCATTTTTACTTATTCAGATGACAGTCACACTAATAATGTTAACAGCTGCCGTCCACTTGCTGGTATAAATGTTGGGGCACCTGTGCTTTTTTTCTAGCAAAAATAAGTCAAAGTGTCTGCTTTAAGACAGGTGTGTCACTAAAATAACAACCTGCACAGCCTTGGCAGAGGTAAATATGTGCTCTGTTGAATGTTCAGTTCTGTTTTTCATACCGTTTGCATCTGCAGTTTTGCTTCCTGGGGACATAAAATTCACAAGAGACGAGTCTGGCAAACAACCTGTTCCTGAACTATTTGGGCTTCGTTGCGTAGGTTTTCAGACGAGTGATTGTGTTCCAACCCAGACGCAATCGTCTTATTGTCTGTGAAGCCTTTTGTGTAGTGGAAAACCAGCAAGCATTAAGCTCTGTCTGTCTGCTGTCTAAGCTGCGCTGCTGTATTTTTAGCATGTTTTCAAACCAGGCAAAGTTTATATTACTGTGTTGCAGTGCCACTGAGCAATTTGTTTATACCCTCTGGCATCACATACACTGCTGTTTCTCTCTTCTCTCCACATCTCTTACATCTCTTCCTGCTCTATCATCTACTTCTCTTTCTCATCCTCTCCTCCTTTTCTTTTATCCTTTCACTGTCGCCGACTAAAAAGAATTTAACTAATGAGGAAACAGCATAAAAAGCTGTACTTTCATAACAGCCAGATGGTCGTTTGCTCTTCCATGGTGTGTGCTTGTGTGTGTGTGTGTTGAGGGGTTTTCTAAACTGATTACTTCTCTGCACAGCTACATTCCCAATATGCATCTCTGTAAAGAGCATATCTGTTCTTTAATGTGCGCCACCATGATGTTTTTTTAGCCGCTGTATAGTCGTCTGTTAAACCTCTGTTTTGTTATTTGTTCACACACTAACTTTATGTGCGCTGCACACAATCCATTTATCCAGCAAAGTGGTAGCGAACATTTTACATATGATAGAACTTTTGACATTGCTCCTGTTGATTACTTTTTTTAATCTTGCCTGAGGTTCTCAGAGATGATGGCGCCCTTGCGACAGACAGCTGTCAACCTCTTTAAATCTGTGTATCACCTAACTGCTAACCACTTCGATACAGAACACTTGTTAAGGATGCATCCCAATGCCATCCTGAGTACAGACCAGACAAAGTAGGTTTCGTCATCATCACCATGACAAACAAGCTATTTGGCTTTTTCTCCTGGAGGCCAAGGGAAGCCAGGCTTCCTTGTCCTGCCTATGCTTGCCCAGACTGTAGTTGTCATTTTGACTATTTTATAAATAATACCTCCTCTATGCCTTGCTACCATCCCTACTGAGTATTTTGCATTCAAAGTAAAATGAGTGTGTGATCATGAGCATGGTTGTATATGAAGAAAGACTGAGGGATTAACCAATCAGATGAGGCCACTGTTAGCACTGGGTGGAGATTTGGGGATTTATTATAAAAAATTGATTGTATTTAACGACCACTACAGCAGCAAAATTTCAAATTACATGTGATGATAATGGCAAAGCTAGAGCTTTGGAGAGGTAAAGGAGGGGTTTGGACTTTAAACAAGGAAACTTATGTCGCAGTGAGTTGCAAAACTTCAGCAGCTGATTTGCCGTCCATGTCTTCATGCACACTTCCAACAACTCTTGGGCTGCTACAGGATTTGTCAACCTTGCCAGCCCGTTGTGGGAAACTGAGAGGCACGGTATATTGTGCAGTGAAATTTTTTTCTATTGCATGTTTTCACAACAACTAAAATCAAAAACATCAAAAAGTAGTTCTGTCATCACCCTTGTTCTCCTTTTTGTTACATGTGTTAATGTGCTCATTTCAGGCTTTTTTGCTTTTTGTCAGTGTATTATTTTCCCAATAATTGCATGACATTTCATATGTAAGTGAGTGTATGTGTCTAGCCTAAGAAGAAGTGTGCATTAAAGTTGTTCGCACACAAAAAATCAGCACCATGGACAGCACCCATCAAGAGCCAGATTACCTCCATAGATAAAATTGTGATTCTCTATGGCAGGCTATGTATGTGCATACATTTATAAGACAATCCATAAATTAATGAGTGTTTAGTGACTCTCTCTTTCTCTCTCTCTCTCTCTCTCTCTCTCTCTGTGTGTGTGTATGTGTGAGAGAGAGAGATGAGTGTCGTTTTGTGAGGAGCATAGAAGAAGAGAAAGAAACAACTGAGAGTCAAGAGAGAAGAAGAAACAATGGTTGATAGCAAGAAATGTAGTTATGTGATGTATAGCAAAACAGGCTGGGAAGAAAGAAGCAGACGCTGAAGAAGAGGAGCTATTTTTATCTTTCCCCTCTCTCCTGGGAGAAGACTGGGGAACTGTTTTAATGAGTGAGGGAGGGAGAAGGGAGATGCGAATGGGGAAAGTAGAGAATTGTTAAAAGAAAAGAAGGCGTGGGGAGAGAGAGCTTGACAGAAGTAGTGCTGGGAGGTGGCAGAGTCGGAAAGGGAGAGGAGGCTAGCTGAGCAAAAGAGTGAAGAGAAAGGAGGGAATAAGAGAAGGTGCTATATATCTGACAACAGGTCAGTAATTGAGGTTTAATTGGCCATGTTCTGTCTTTACATTCATTGCACAGATTTCAGGGATGGTCCTCCCAAGCTGCTGAAACAGCAAGCCAGGGAGAGGGAGTGTGTGTTACTGTGTGTGTCTGATTAGCAACTGGAGATACAAAACTGGTGTTTGAGTTGAAAGACAAAATGTACACCCAGATTGTATCACAAGGAGGAAGTTTACAAGCTCATTTTAAACTGATAAAAAGCTATGTTGTCCTTGGTTTCCCCTGCTGCGTTCTAACCAGTGCATTCCACATCTTTTGCTTGCCACATGGTATTTTCTCATATTACACAACATCGGTCTGGAAACAACAAAATATGTGATTTTAATTGTTCGACAGTTCATTGGCTAACACGAGGAGGGAGCTACTGGTCCATTAACTCTTTGAGTGCCATTGACAGCTTACGCCGTCAGTGTTTTTTTCTGCAGCAGGTCACTGATCACTGTCTCCCGCAGCCTGTCAGTAATTCTGGGGCTTCTGTGATTTTTAGTCGGGACATACTGTATACGCGAGTTAATATACGCCATGGAGATATATGCAGGATTCGGAGATGGTCGCATTTAGAGAGCAAAACAAACGGATTCTGGACAAAACTTGGCAATTTTGGAAAGTGGCCTCTACACTCCTCCAGATAAAACAAGAATGGAACAAGGTAAAAACAAATGTTTTTTTCATGATGAACTAGAGAATCTCTTCATTCATTTGAGCTACTCTGTGTTTTCAGAGACATGATACAAAATATTCTGTGGGTCTCGAAATATGACTCAAAATGGGCAAAAACTTTAGCACAAGGTACTTTTGGTTTTTAAAAAAATGGCTGGCACTCAAAGAGTTAAATAAAGGAAATTTGAACTTTATGAAAAAATGGTAATTATTAACTATTTAAAACATCTTTTCCATAAGCTATTGTATTAATATATCACTATATCACTTGCTGCCAGATTGTCATACTTGGTGGAGAATTGAGATGAAATTTGGAAGTCATATTATATAGGTACTAATCTCTAGATGTTATCAATGCTACATTGTAAACAACAAATCTGTGTTGAAAACTTTGAGAGTTACAGTACGGATATTGTGGTGTGTTCATGGTCCATGCAGTTTATGGCTGGAAATTTGAATACAAGTTTCAAGCACACTAAAAATCTCCATCCTAGGGGAAACACTGCACAAACACATTTATTACGCACCTTTATTCTGCATCCCCAGTGAGTGGTAAAAGTGTGTTGTACAGGAATATGAAGAGTATGTTTTGTTTTTAGAATAAGACACTGTAAAAAAAACACTTGTAATCTGATTAATCGTGGATTCTTTAAAGCTTTATGGCCTGCCCTGCAAGTGTCACCAATTCCCTCTTTTTGGACATCATGAGGTCCATCTTGCTGCTCAAAAACAGAGACTGAGCAGTCTGTTCTGTTGTGTGCACATTATGTATCCCTGTTGACTTGAAATACAACTTGTATGCCTGAGTTAACATTGTTTGTGTGCTTAGTGCATAACATATCAGCATACCTGAGTTTGCATATGTATTTAGGTGTATGAATGCATTCTGTGTGTTGTCAGTAATCATCATAGTTGATTCAAAAACATGGTTAGCAGGGGTGTTTTTTCGGCAGCCAATAATTCGATGAAATATGTGCATCATTTGACAGCACTTAGTTTATCGTTCGCACTTGCAGCAGCACTCCTAATATGACACAGTCTATCGAGCTGCAGTTTGAAACTTAATCTTTGCAAGTAAAATAGAAATGTTATGAAATAACTTGGGTTATTATTTTTTAATTGCATTGCTTTCTGTCACTGCTGACTGAATGATATCAAGTTGCATTTGCATTTAAATTGCACTTCCAAACATGAACTCAAACCATATTCAATCCTTAATCTTTAGCTGCAAAATGTGATTATACTTTTACACCATTAATTTATAATGATGAATACATAATTTTCCCTATTATCTACCTTGGACTTGAGAAAAGGAATGCACATATGCATTTTATTTTCTCTGTGTTTTAGTATAAGTCCATCACCCGTACTGTGTGTGCAATGTAAGTATGGTCATTTCACAACGACTAGCCACAGTAGACAAAGCAGGGTTACTATAATAACATTAACGTTCAGGTAAGACAGTGAGCCAGCTTGCACAACAACTTGTGTTGAGTATGTTGTGTATTGTATAGTGATGGAGGGAATTCTGTGAGGTCACCAAACTCAATGTATTGTTGTCATAATAGCATTGACAGAGAGCAGTAAGCATGACTCATACCCGTGTATCGATGCACGGAAAATACTGAATATGTATCATAGTCAGTACAGTTATATATGTTGAAAAATCTATATTTTTAACAGCATTATCTCATTCTGCCATTGAATGTCAAATAATGTCAACAGGCCTTTTTGTGGAAGACATGTTGACACGTCACAGTAGGAATAACACAAGTGTAAACAATATAATCAGTGATGGCTGAATTCCATCTAGCTGCTCCAGTTTCAGGGTCCTTATTCAAGTTTTCATCCAAATGCTCAAATGTAAGCAATTATTAGCGGACATCAGCAAAAGAATGTTATTTGATGAATGATAATAATGAATATTAGTCGGGGCCAGTACTTCACCGTTGCTCTAATCACTTTGTAATACACATAAAACTACTTATTTTAGCAGTAAAAAATATAGATACTTGGACAAACTGCCCGAAATACGTTGCCAGAGACGTGCTGGTAGGTCATGAAGCAGAACTCCAGTCAAAAAATCAAGGAAACTTACAACACAGTCGTAATTAACATCAAACATGCTGCTTAAATAAGTTTACCCACCTTTTTTTTTAATGTGTCCAAGCTTCTCCTGTAATTCGGCAAACAAATAATCCACCAAAGAGCATCATTTAAGTATTAATTTGTAATGTGAAATGGATGAAAAAGTGACAGAGACTTGAACACAATGTTTATTAGAGCTAATTTTGAGCAGTTTTTCAAAGTAGAGTTACTGTCGCGCAAGTTAGGACATTAACGCAAATCAATCACGTTAATGCGTTAACGTCGACAGCCCCAGTTTTTATGAAAATAAAAACGATGACTACAACAAAGTAAAAGTTTAAAATGTAAACAAATTGGAATATTGTCAACAAATCAGGCTGATCGAGATAAGCGGTTGCGTGAGATTAAATCATGAAAGAGGACCCACCTACTATAAAAAATAGAGCACTGTGTTTATGAAGCTGTCACAGTATATTTAAATGTAACATGTAGTATTTGGTGAGACACTTGAATGAATCCAGTCATGAGGACGATGTGAAGGGGACGTTTCTCCAGAAATATAAAATAAAATATTATGACCTATTTAACTTCCCAACACTAGCTCTAAGCAGCTTATAATAATACATACTTAAAACTACAAATGCCAGGCTTCTGTATAAAGCAACCAGAGTTGGTAATTGTTGAGAGACGGACCAAGACTGTTCTGATGATTGTTTTTTACCTGTTGGCTTTGAAAAGAGCATATCCATTGTATGTTTTGTACAATTTTATGTTCATGTTTAATACATTGTAATGGTTGTTTAAATCCACGTGGATTTCTATTTTAATAGGCTTACATTTTCCATTTTGGACAAGTAAAAATATTAATGTCAAGCAATGTATCTTGGACTTTGACAACTTGGTGGAGAGACACACTGACACAACCAGGGACTCAAGCAATGTTCTATCTGTGCTCTCATCAGTTAGTGGGTAGCTTTCGGCTTTTTTTTTTCTTGCCTTGTGAATCATCAGCCATCTGCTAATTATCGGCACAGTGTTTGACACAAAGACGGAAAGCAGACGGTGTTTAGGGAGGCTTGTTTATCTGTTCTGTTCAGACTCAACATAACTACAACCTTACAGCTAAAAGCAAATAGGAGGGTGCAGCTGCTGCCGTACAGTGTGGCCAAACAGAGACCATCACTGTTACATTTATTAAAGTTATTTTGGATTGTTTGGATAATTTGGTAGCCAAGCTCTGTCAGCTGTGCACTCCACTTGCGGATCGCCCACCAATCTGTCCTCTTTTTCCTCCAGTGTCTCTTTCTATAATATCATAGCTGATGCTAACTACTTCAATACATTCACCTCTATGCAAGCTGAAGCTGTTTCCTTCCTTACTAAAGAAAATGTGGGAACCACTCTCACTTTTGAATGATTGTATCACATATTTGGTTTGTACGAGAATTATATCAAATAAAAAAATAGGATAAATAGCATACCTCCGTACTACAAGATGGTTGGAAGTGTTGCTGATTTCTCTGCCCAATTTAACTTATTTCCATTGACCGTAACAGTCTTCTGTTCAAATTTTGAGACTCATAACTCAGATCTCTCTCTTTGCTCATCACAGCCCTCTGTCAACAGTATTTGCCTACTGCCATAGCTAATGGAGTTTAACAAGTTGCTATTAGTCCAGTCATTTCACATCATTCATATCATTCGCTCAGCAGCTGTCACACAGTTTTTTTAGTCTTTCCAAGTTTTTTCCTTAGTTCTCCATGAATGTCAACTTATTCTCGTTCACCATGGCAACAACTTTCTGCATTGACTTTGCTGAATGAGTACCTAACAACCAAGCGCTAATCTGCATTGTTCATCTCGGGGGTTCCTTCTCCTTTGTTGTCATACTGCATGAAACATCTTGCATATCATGTCTGCATGAATAGTTGGTTGGTTCACATGTTAGTTGTGAGCTTGATGTGCCTCTAGATGTATTTTTACACTTGGGACAAAACTAGGCTGTCTATTTCCCCCCACCTCTCATGTTTATGCTAAAGCTACGTAATCTAATCTACTCAAGTGCCATAAAGCAGACACATGACAGTGGTATAAATCTTATCATGAAACTCTTGGCAAACACAAAAAAATTTCAGCATATTTTCACAAAATGTCAAACAAAAACAAAAACAAATTCTTTTCAATAACAATCTCTCGTCTGTAGTGGGTTAGCTTCGCTTAACAATCGGAAAATTGGGAAACTGGAAAATGGAGAAACAAATGAGATGTAATGTGTTAATTAGTGAGCTTTAGTGGAGCTTAGAGGTAGATTTCTTTGCATTATAAGCTAAGCTAACAGGTCAGCTATTGTCTGTATGACATAAATGACACCTGACACCTCTCCTCTAATGCATGTGCATGTATTTCATAACTTGTGTGTGATGTGCAACTGAAAAATAATAAAAATAATAACAGAGTGAAAACTGTAATTTCCCCATTAAGGGATTAATAAAGTAAGTCTTCTTCTTCTTCTTCTTCTTCTTCTTCTTCTTCAGTAAGACAACTAGACAGCCGTTTACTCCAACAGATATGTAGTCACTCCAGATTGAGCGCAGCCAGGTGTCTTGACATTGAGCTGGTTCAGTTTGTGTGCAGTTAAGCCACTTTATCTGCCGCTCACCCTCACATGTTGAAGAACTAACCCCCCGAAATATGCAGATCCACCATCAGTGTAAAAGCAGTCTGAGCACATGGACTGAAACCAGGGTGGAAGCTCGAGTCAAACTAACCCTGATACAATAGATGTGAACGTTTAATATGTAAACCAAGCTGTAAATCCATACTGCTCCATACTAAATATATACAGAAATCCCATGTGACTGAGGAAAAAACTGAATAAGACTAACCAGCATTACCAGCTGTAGCTAATGTATCAATCATTTTGTATTGTTAGCTGTCATATTAATCTATTTACTACTTTTCATAGAAATCTACTTAACCAACCTGAGAGCTAATCATACTCATCACATCACATCATTCATGAACTATGTTTGATCACTGATAATTTAATGATTGAGGATGATTTAAGGATTGAAACATCACTGTAACTATAGTAACATGCTTGCATTATTGCATACACCTGAACATTTTAATGTCTCTAGTAAGAATAACATGTGTCTAAAATATTAGACAAGATATGATGAAACATTATTTAACAGCTGCAATACAATGTAAGAAATGTAACACAATTGTAATAAAGTATACATAGTGCAGGATAAAAAGAAACAAGAAAAAAAACAAACTGTTAAGTTCCATGGTGTGGTATGGTTTAACATAATGATCTCTGAGTCAATGAGTCTGTTGTGAGGGGCTGAGTTGATAAATATGATGATCCAGAGGTCCTCAGGTGTCCACTGAGTTATAGTGTCTGATGGCTGCAGGGAGGAAGGACTTCCTGTGGTGGAATCAGTGTGTACCTGCCAGTCTGTGGTTGCACAGCATCCTTCTATCTGACACCACCACCAAAGAATGAAGCTTCACCCTCAGGACAGAGCCAGTCTTCTCGATGATCTGATCAAAGTAGATGCCACTGGCTCATAGCAACGCAAATATCATGCACTCAAATGATCAGTTATCCATGCACATTAAGTTTCTATCATAAGTGGGAAGGATTTTGACTGTGAACGGTGGAACGTTGTGCTCAGCGCTGCGGCTCATCAATCAGTCAGTCAGTCAGAATGGTGTCATGTGTATCTAATTACCTGCAGTCTTTAATCACTAACGCCGGTGCTAACAAGCCTCAGCGTACCGTGCGACTAGGGAGACGGAGAAGAGGCGGAAAAAAGAGGGGAAGTTCTGTCAAACACAGGGAGGAAAGTGTTGTTGCTGTAGGGCAAAGAAGAGAGTCAGGCAGTGCTTTCACATTTTTTCTTGGAAATCCCAATACATTGTTCCTTATGTTAAACTAAAAACTAAAATGTGTAGATATCAACTTTCCTACATCTTCCTCATTGTAACATGGATCCAGTTTTGAGTTCTAAACAGAACCGCATCTATGAATTATTTTATTGATCAAGTATTTTATTGATTGTTCTATTGAATAATCAGATAAAAGATGTTTTTTCTAGAAGATCAATACCACCACCTTGTATTACTGACTGTTAGCTTGGCGTAACATAAAGTAGGGCTGTGCAATTAATCAAATTTTAACCACGATTTCAATTTTTTTGTCAAACGATCTCCAAACTCATATAATCGAGTTGAAATGATTTATTGGATGTTGTAGTTTTATTAATAGGACCTTTTTTTGAAGCCTAAAGATTCGGCACAGTGGAAACTATGTCTTCTGGTGTCCTTTTCGGTTCACGTTATCCCTTCAGAAAGCAATGTTGCATAATCGTTGTGTGTTAATATGTTGTATGTGTGACGTATGATAACTTTTAACAATGGTTGATGGGGAGATCGCATTAGTGGCACTGGCCCTACATTAGCGTGGTTGATAAACATAGATCATAGTCACATGGGATGCGATATAATGCCATTTTTCTTTTTTTTGCGTTATCCAGTTTCACGCAAATTCACTGTTGTCAACCTGTGGAAGTTAATGAAGGAGCAAGGACGCTCATCCTTCCTGACTCATGAAAAGGAGTTGGCTGACTGTTTAATCATTGTTAATGCTAGCACAGCATAACACATTCAGAGGACAGTACACAGCTGTAAGGTACATGTTTGTAGCCTATGTTTATTTTCAATTTGAATGCTTTGCGTAAAGAATCAATAACAAAATGTTGTTTTTTTGAGACAGAGAAATGCTGAACAAACACATCAGAACTCAAAAATAATTGTTTGAATAATCATGATTTCAGTATTGACCAAAATAATTGTGATAATGATTTTTTCCATAATCGAGCAGCCCTAACATGAAGCACATACCACTACTTGTAAACCATAGTACTAAGTAAGCTTCGGGGATTTTTTGTTGTATTTGGTCAAAGCCAACCTAGCTGAGCTAAGCTAAACTCCCCGTCTTCTGGTTGTAGCTTCATATTTAGTGTGCAGACAGCAAACGAGAGGGATATTGATCTGTTCATCTCATTCTTGGCACGCCAACATCCTTTTGAATTTTGGACCAGAGAGAGTGACTTTGTCTTTAGTGTGATAACTAAATAGTATCTATGTGGTCTACAAAATGACTTCAAGTTTTCAGTAACAAATAGAAGCATACAGCAGTAGGTGTGAAAGGAAGGAAACGGCAGAGAGAAAAGTAAAAAGGATTATATGCAGGTTGCCTTTGGTGGCCTACAGAAGAAAGAGCGAGGGAGGGAGGAGACCAGAGAGGATTGAAGTCTCTCCATTCACTGTCTTGGTCGTCTGGATTTGGATCAAAGGCTCTGAGTTAAGACGCCCTTTGAAGACGTTTTCCTCACCTGACGCTTTCTGCCCTCCGCTGGGTTGGGATCAAGCCCACCTCTTTTTCACCTCATTCGCTTAATTTATTTGATAAGAACAAGGAAGAGGGGAGCATGGATTAATTTGGGCACAACATTTTGAAATCAGTATAATGTATAGTTATAATAGAAGAAGCCTTTTATCTTGTGGAGCCTTACTTTTTCATTGCAAAAAAATTTAATTTTGCAAAAAAGCAATCAAAGTTTGGGTTATTTTTAATGTGTACCACAGATATTTTCTCATGCAATACTTTTTCTTGAGAAATCTTTCAAATTATAGCTGATCATTTTTTTTCAATTTACAAAAGAGTCCGATAGGGCTATTGGCAGTTTTCATATCTTTGCTCTTAATCCGTATTGTCTTTTCCTTGTTAATATTTGATCCACAGTTTTTTCCCTTCCTCTCTGCAGTGCAAGCTGCACCAAAGCTTTGTAAACTGGGCTTTGGTGCTCGCGTGGCAGCACTCCCTGGTCGAGCCACGTTTGGCAGCACTGCTGAGATGTAGCTGAACCGCCTGTGGGATGAGTGGGCATTTGGCACCCTCACCCTTCCCTCTCTCCTTGCCCCAATCTGTATGTTGTCTGCTTCTGTACATCCCTGTGCTTTCCTCTCAGTTAGTGTACTCTGCAGCTGCTGGCCATGCCCGTGTAATTGTGTCTGTTCTACCCTGGCTTTCCTCTCTCTCTCTCCTCCTCTCTTTCCTCTCTGATATCCTTTCCAAAGTAGATAGAGCTCTCACGGTGAATCCACAAAAGGATTGCAATGGCTTTTGCGGCCGCTAAACCTGCACAAATACGACAAAAAGAAACTGTGTAATTCTCAAAGCACCACCAAAGGGTGAAATGTACCCCTAACTGTGCTGCCAAGCAAATAGTTTCTCGGTGCTTCTTTGCAATTTGTCTGCATTTAAGTGAGGTAATATGTGGACGTTTGAAAAAAAAATAAAAAACTAAATTGCACACATATATAAGGAGAGTCACCTTCTTGTGGTCATGGTGGCATTGAATGATTTTTTTTTCCCCCTTTATCATCTGCCAGTCTGAAGGGGCACATTTGGAAACACCAACAACACTAACAGACTGGGTAATAAATCCCAAAT
This sequence comes from Synanceia verrucosa, assembly GCA_029721515.1. Classification (NCBI taxonomy): domain Eukaryota; kingdom Metazoa; phylum Chordata; class Actinopteri; order Perciformes; family Synanceiidae; genus Synanceia; species Synanceia verrucosa. The sequence goes on along the minus strand of CM056556.1, from coordinate 22,069,695 downwards.
ATCTCTCTGTCATGTAGAGAATTTTTGAAGAAATTGCACCTCATCAGTAAAGACCTATGATATTGATTGTGATATTTCTCCCTCTCTCAACATTTTTTGTCACATGAATAATAACAATCAGAACTGGCCCATGAGACCGAGGAGGTTGCTGTTGCAAGAAATGCATGGTTGTGCCCAGTTGTGCACAGCTGGTTGTTCAGTGGCCACAAATCATTCCTTGTGAATTCACTTGGCAATGTGTAACAGGGATACAACAGAGAAAAGGGAGGATAGATAGCAGTAGAATTAATCAGATTCACAGAAGGTGTTGATTGTGTAATGCTAGCTTAAATTGGGTTTGGTCAAATATGGCACTTGATGGCAGAGATCATTGTGTAAACCGGGGGCTTCAAACTGCAAGGCATGCCTCCATTGGGAGAGTTGAAGGGGGGAGTGATTTGGCCCTCTGGCAATTTTTGCTATCTATCATTCTTTCTTTCTTTCTTAGTAATTTAGTCAGGACTGAATGTACTCTACACTGACCAAGCATAACATTATGACCAGCACTGGTTATCTTTTCATCATGGAACCTGGCATATGTAAGACAACAAATGAACATGGAAAAGTGTAAGGATTTGAGTTTGACAAGAACCAAATAGTGTTGGCTAGAGGACTGAGTCAGAGTATTTGCAGCAGCTCTTGTGAGGTGTTCCTGGTCTGCAATGGTCAGGATCTATCAAAAGTGGTCCAAGGCAGGACCAGTGGTGAACCAGAGACCAGAGAGTCATGAGAGGCCAAGGCTCATTGATGGAGATGGGGAGTGAAGACTGGTCATTGTGGTCTGATCCAACAGACGAGCTACTGGAGCTCAAACTACCAAAGAAGTTAATGCTGGTTCTGATAGAAAGGTGTCACAATACACTACAATTAGTGATGGGCAGATGAAGCTTCATGAAGCACTGAAGCCTTTCATCCAATTGGTTCACTCCAGCACAGAGCTTCTTGAAGCTTCATTTGCTCTAGTAGGACGCAAGTACTAGATGCAAAATATTAGTTGGCATGAATATGAAGTGTGTGGCATTTTGCAGAAAACCTGTGAATAAAACTGTCAGCAAAATAAAGAAGTGATGAAAATGGAAATTAGGGCAGCAACTAACGATTATTTTAATAATCGATTAATCGGTCGATTATTTTTTCGATTAGTCAATGAATCGGATAAAAAAACCCAACATATGTGTGTGTGTGTGTGTGTGTGTGTATATATGCATATACACACACACATGATATAGTATTTTTATCTGATGTAGTGTCACTGGTAATTATTTTCGCTCTCCTCCATCTCCTCTGTGGTGTAATCAGTGCTATATCCCCTATATGCTTTTATTCTGAAGGCTTACTTTGAGAGCGAACGGAAGTCCGGCTATGTTTGCGCTGTGCTTAGTTTGGCTGGTAATAAAGATGTGTTTTAAGCGGTAATAACTTACTGCAGGAATCATTCACATTCAACACAGCATCCCTCATGCTGTTTTCTCCTTAACCAGTAAACAAGTCATTGTCATTCCGACATTGAGATGTGCTTTACACGGCGTATCTAAACCACAACCAGAGACGGTATCGTCCATGTAGCAACAGAGCTAACAAAGTAGCCACATGTTAAGTTGCTACATGTTAAAATTATGTTATAAACAACAGAGGCTTATATCGTAAGGTTAAACACTGGCTCCCCTCCATATGAGTGAAGCCTGGTTTATACTTCTGCGTAGCTACGCTGTCGACGCAGACCCCTACGCGGACCCTACGCAGTAGCCTGACGCGCACCTCCAAAAAATCCTGACTACGCGTCGCGTCAACGCGTTGATACGCGAACGGCAAGGACGGTGATTGGTCCGCTCAGAACGTAATTTCCGGTGGTTGCTTTTCCGGTCAACAGCTCAACAACACCGCTGGTGGAGCGGCACGAGCGGTACGGAATAGTTGGACAGACCACCTCCGCAAACGTCTTCTGTGCTTCAACATTTGTAGTAACAGCATTTCTTTTTCAATTTTATGAGCTCCATCTCCAGAAACACCTGCTCCATCTCAGTTGTCATTGTTTACTGTCGGAAGAAAACCAAGGAATCCGATATGAGCCCCAGAAGCCACACAAAGACACTGACACACCCCCCTAGCAGCTTGGCGGTGAATGTGCAGAGCAACGCGTTCCCTCGACGCAGAACTTCGAATGCTTAACGACAGCATCGGGTCTACGCCGTCGCCGCGACGCAGAAGCATAAACCAGGCTTAACGCTCTGCTCTTCTTCTGTGGTGTTTAACAGCAGTGTGCATCTGTTCGCTCAACTCAGTAAGCTCCGTGATATGCTGGTGACTAACATATTCATCACGCGACACAATGAATCGATAATGAAATTCGTTGCCAACACTTTTAATAATTGATTTTTATCTATTTTATAGATTCGTTGTTGCAGCCCTAATGGAAATGATTATTTACAGTGAGGTGAGGGTGTGCTTTTGTAACGCTGAGGTATGGCCAGTGATTATGGTTTAGGGGACACATTTCTCCTCTCCCTCCAAACTATCTCTACCTCTCTCCAAACTATCTCTCACTCTATCCAAACTGTCTCCAAACTCTCACTGACCACAACTCTCCATCAAACATCCACATTTTGAATGGAGCCTGAGGGGTTTATATCGCTGTCAAAACTCGTGGCAAAATCCGAACCACTTCCTCAATCAGTCACATGGTACAGCTGGAGAGTGAGGCTTTGGATTTCATCATTTTCAGCTCCTCCCCTAAATGAAGCAAGCCTCGATACGTGCATCGAGGAAACACCCCCTCCTCTACTCGGCACATGCTTCCAAGCCTAGATAGACATTTATTTGCAAACGTCACATCACTAACTACAATACATATATGCTAAAACACCAGGCCTCAAGCAGTAGTTTACATAACTAAATCCACAGCAACATTATGCTCCCTGTGTATCGTCCTCCAGCAACACTCCTGAGCCTTGGACTACGGTTTTCACAAATAGAAGTAAGGCAAAGATTATAATACCCCTGATGCAGGCCAAATCATTATATTATTAAATGACATTTTACCAAATTAAACAAAAAGCACTTAAAACTATGATTGGCTTTACAAAATATAAGTGGAACATATGTTTTTGCATCACCTGAACCGGCTGTTAGAAACCTTCTCTATCAATTTTACCAAACCCCCTTCAGTCTCTTAGCAGTCCTTGGATTATTGATTGATGTCATGAGAAAGGAGACCAAGAAAGACTGAGACCAAAAGGCCAAAGAAATTGTATGACTAAATAAGTAATCAGGAATAAAGCAAATCCTTTAATTAGTCCAACCAGATTATTTACGTAAGTGCCGGAGGTGTGAAAGGCCGATTGATTCACTGATGTGACCCTTTCAACCACTCTGGAGAATCTGAACAAACAAACTGATGAGATCAGAGCTGCATTGTGTCCTGAACAGATTACACTCAGTGATTGTGTGGGTTGTGATGTGTATGTGTGTGTGTGTGTGTGTGTGTGTGTGTGTGTGTGTGTGTGAATGTGTGAATGTGTGTGTGTGTGTAAGTTTTTGAAATGTCAACCAATTTTACTATTTTGATTGTGTGTGGTATTTTAGAAAATAAAATTTATAATGAGAGGGGGGTTTTTTTTGTATGTTTTTTTTTTTTTTACTTTTTGTGCTGTCCCGGAACAAAAACTTGATTTACCTCTGCACTACACACTCACAGTGGAGCTATTTAGCGTTGTCCCAGTTTCTGCATCTCCATTTTTCTTCAACGATTTAGATAGGTCTAGTTTTGTGCCCGTTGACATTGTTTCACCAGTGTGAAAAACTTTCAACCAATTAGAGCTTAAAGAGGAATGATTAAGAATGGGTATGCTGTACTGTTTTAAACTTTGATTGAAATATTGACAAGGGTGAATTAAATTGATGCAGCTTCGCAGGTCGTTGCAAGTTAAATAAAGAAATAACTCTGCGTATTCAGTCGATCAGGTTGAAAAAGGTTAACTGCCCCAAGCAACTGTGACTGAGGCTTTTGTGTTGACAGCAAATTATAGTTATGGTTCTGAAACTGTGCAGGTGTGTGGCAAGAAGCATAACCCTCCATGGCATTTTGACTTTGTTGCCCTGTATAGGTTTAGTATTTTGAAGACAGGGCTTCATTTGTTGAAAGCACATCCACATAAAACTCTATACGTAGTTACACAAAACAGCTTTATCCATGCTTTTATCCAAGTTTTTCCTTATGTTTTACATAGTTTTACATACTTGTTCACATATAATTTTCTTAAAAAGATTCTTTAAATGATTTCCTGAGTATTATTATACAGTAGGCACAGTCAGCTTCTCTGGCAAAACAAACCATGACCATGATTCTCTGAAGTTTGTCTCCTAGTATCATAGAGAGTGTTTAGCATCATATCCTCATTTTTGTGATGTGTTTCATCCAAAATGTTCATGTTACAATCTCAGTGCAGTTCAATAGTGTGTCAGTTTGGAGGTAGAAAGGTAATGAAGCCTCTGACAATGCAGATTTTGGAAGCAGCAACCATTATCTCACTATGAAATTTGCTTGTCACTGGGTTGCACCATTATTAGCAGAGGAGGTGCCTGCTACAGCACATCAAAAAGCAGTGGGGTTACCATGGAGAATGCACCCACAGTGGATGATTGGCACAAATCTGCTCAGTGTTTGTTCTTTCTCAAGCTTCATATTGAGAGAGAATCCAGCGGCGGCTGCTAATTCCTGACTTTTTTGCTCTTAATGAGCAGCAGTTGGGCGCTGCCACTCAGGAGAGGATGTGTGTACTCTGATTAATATCTGTGCACACAGTCTGTGTGTATTATGAGAAGACTGGGGATCTTCTGTTATAAGCTCGGGAGCACCAAGGGGAACCAAATGACATGACATTTACGTGCCTCATTATTAACACTGTGGCCTCGTCGGGTGTGTCTGAATGTGTGTGTGTATCATGTGCATAATAACTCTACCTAAAGGTCTCTTAGGGGAGTCAACCAGAATGGATTGAATAAATGGTGACCGCATTTATTTGCAAATTTGTATTACCTGTATTCCAATGGTAATACAATGCTCCGTGCATTTAGATTCAACTTCAGCCAACTAATGAAAGAGTGTGGTGATAATTCATTTTAAACAGAAGTAAGAAATGCTCAACTTAAAGGTATTCAGATTAGCATTTTGGAATAAAGCACTTAACAAGCATTTTACTCCTGGTCAGACCAAGGCAGTTATCAGTTGCCCCTGGTTACACCTCTCGCTTCTCCTCCCTTGAGGCCTCATGGGCTGCTGTTGCCATGACACCATACTTAACCCCCTACTGAACGCTCCTCTGCCCCCTAAAACATTCTTCTACACAAGAGTAACAATGCTTTGTTGAAGACTTTTTTAATCACAAACTGCAGGCAGTGTTGTTTACTTCAATCAGCTGTTTTGACAGGGGCCCTAAGCGACATTTTATTCCCCCCTGGCCACCAATTTGCTAGGACTGCACTGACTTGTCCAGATGTGTCAGAGCGGCCACTACGTCACAATCGGTAAAGTTGTCTAATGCACGCCTGGAAAATGTTGTCCAAGCAGACATTGTAAACTGTCTGCTTGGACAAGCTGATTCGCTCCAGTCAGTGGAAACACACCTAATTCGCATTTCGACTTTTCAAACGTTGTACAGAAAGATTGTCATATGTTGGTGGCATTATTCTGTTGAAGCAAAAGTAATTTTCCCAACTTTTTAATTCTAAAAACTCCTTAGTAGGCCTATGCAGTGGTAAAGCAGTCTTTCCATCACCTCTGATTATAGTTTGATTTTCAATTGAAGCTTGAGGAAATTTTACATTAGCCTCCCTCCACAACCTGCATCCATGCCTCTGATTTCACGTCACAGCTGATCCCACATTACCGACACACTTCACTGATTCTCTGTCAAGTTACATTTAATATTCACCTCGCAGCTGGCATCTCGTACAACATCTGTTACCTGCAGACATACACTCACATCACATCACCCAGAGAATTGTTTTTTCAGACTTCTAATTGTACTATGACTCAGTGATTCGCAGTGCCCCACAGCGAGAACGACCTGGGTTTAAATCCCAGACTGGGTCCTCTCTGTGTGGAGCAGGCATCTGTTTGCTCAAGATTTTATTTGTCAACACACAGAGGTCAGAGTTTGAATGAGATTTTCTTCCATTGTATTATGAACAGTGATGAGGGACCCATTGTGTTCCTCTCCCTTTACAACTAGGATGGCCTCCAATCCCCAGTGACCCTGAATAGGAATCCGGATATGAACAAAATGAATGCATTTGAAATATTTATATTAATGTTTAGAGTCTGTCGTTCTGTACAGAAACACTTGTTATATTGGGTGAAATGGTCCTTCCATGGGCGGCACAGTGGTGTAGTGGTTAGCACTGTCACCTCATAGCAAGAAGTGTGGAGTTTGCATGTTCTCCCCGTGTCTGCATGGGTTCTCTCCGGGTACTCCGGCTTCCTCCCACCATCCAAAAACATGCATGGGGATTAGGTTAATTGGCTAATTTAAATTGTCCATAGCTGTGAATGTGAGTGTGAGTGGTTGTCTGTCTCTATGTGCCCTGCGATGATGTCCAGGGTGTACCCTGCCTCTCGCCCTAAGACAGCTGGGATAGGCTCCAGCCCCCCCGCGACCCTATGAGGATAAGCGGTAGAAAATGGATGGATGGATGGATGGTCCTTCCACTTTGAGAGCAGTGAATACATTATGGATTCAGAAAAAGAAAGGAGAGGAATTAGACCTCTGTGGCAGCTGCAGGACTGTAAAAACTCTGACCAATCAACTGCCACTCGGTGTGAGTGGAAGAACCAGTCAGATGCCTTCATGTCTCGTCCTGCTCATCTCCTCCCCATTTGTCCCTTTGTGCCAGGAATATCGAGCACACTCCTCTGCAGAAACACAGAGTTAGCAGGAGAATACATTCTGTAGGGAACAATGGCGGAGAAAATGCAGCCAAAAATACCACCTCCAGCGTTACTTTTGACGGCTCACCCTGCTACACAGGAAAAGAGAAGAAAGCGGGAGGCAGAAAGCGGGAGGCAGAAAGCGGGAGGCAGAAAACGCTGCGACAAAACTCTGGCTAAAGCTAGAGGACAAACCAGAGACAACATTGGTAGAGACACTGAGACATCTGAAGGGACTGAAAAGTGATATAGAAGTTTCTGCTTTTGTTCCCGTTGGACAGGTAATTATTTGTTTAGCTTCGGGAGGAGTTATTATTTTCATGAAATATGTAATGGTTGCCAACTTAGCTACTTTTGTAGCGCATATTAGCCTGATGCTAACAACACCTTCTCTGTGGGTGTAAGCCAGTCGTAGGTGCCGCTTGTATTGAAGAGGTTATAGGATATGACATTTTGAACATATTGCACAGCCATAGTCTCCAGTGTCTGCATTATAAAGGTGCTCACAGACTCAAGGGGATTGTGAGTGGAGCAGAATCTGGATGCCCGTTTCGCTCAAAGCTTCCATAGTGGAGAGCTCTGCCGCTAGCCATTTCTTGTGGAATGTCTATGAATTGGAAGATCGATGTTATTTGTAATGGCTTTCATGTGAAAAATAGATGCCAAGCAGTGTTTTTCGTGACAAAAGTGTGGAGCGCAGGTCGCAAAATTTAAGCTTTTGCACTCTGTGCTGGGTATGCTTGGGCCTTTAGCCCCATGCTAACTTATCATGCTGGCTTATCTGTGCTTGTAAACTGATTGTCAGTGCCGCTTGTATTGAAGAGGTTATAGGATATGACATTATGTCCATATTGCACAGCCATAGTCGTCACTGTCTGCATTATAAAGGTGACAAAGTGATGTCAATATATTGACTTTGAATGGGACATTTTATAACTGTGGTGATGTGGTGATGCGGGACATTGTCATACAAGGATTTAGAAGAACAACCCATTCCAACATTGTTTGTGTTCAACTCACCACAGGCGAAGTGCAGTGACAAATCAGTGTGTTGGCTGTCTCTGCACAGCACCTTATCTCTTGTATCTTTTATTTGAATCACACTGGTGCTGAGAGGAACAGACAAAAACACTTTGATTTGTATTATCCGTTTCCCTGTGCAGAAGTATTGAGTGGCGTAGAGGTAGTGGTATCGCCTTCATCTTGACTGACTCTCTCAGTTTCATCAAATGAACTCGAAATTGGTATGAACAAATGTTACCTGGAAGCCCATTGTCTTATCAAACATTATGAAACATTAGCTGTCAATGTAAAACATACACTATATTGCCAAAAGTATTCGCTCACCTGCCTTGACTCGCATATGAATTTAAGTGACATCCCATTCCTAATCCATAGAGTTCAATATGACGTTGGTTCACCCTTTGCAGCTATAACAGCTTCAACTCTTCTGGGAAGGCTGTCCACAAGGTTTAGGAGTGTGTTTATGGGAATTTTTGACCATTCTTCCAGAATTGTATTTGTGAGGTCACACACTGATGTTGGACGAGAAGGTCTGGCTCTCAGTCTCTGCTCTAATTCATCCCAAAGGTGTTCTGTCGGGTTGAGGTCAGGACTCTGTGCAGGCCAGTCAAGTTCATCCACACCAGACTCTGTCATCCATGTCTTTATGGACCTTGCTTTGTGCACTGGTGCACAGTCATGTTGGAAGAGGAAGGGGCCAGCTCCAAACAGTTCCCACAAAGTTGGGAGCATGGAATTGTCCAAAATGTCTCGGTATGCTGAAGCATTCAGAGTTCCTTTCACTGGAACTAAGGGGCCAAGCCCAGCTCCTGAAAAACAACCCCGAGGAGGCGAAAAGTTGGTGGCGTGAAGAAGGAAGACGAGGAAGAGTTCAGTCTGCAAATCTAAGGGAAGCCAAACACATTCCAATCCATTTGTTCTTGATATGATCTCTCCCCTCTCCATTCTCTATCTTCATTCTTCAGCATCTCTATTTTCTCCACCTTTCAGACATTCCAGCAACTCTATGAATCATTACTGTGCTGGCCATGACAACAAGTACTGGCCATGTGAAGTCTTGCTGCCATTCCATTCTGTTAAGTCTAATTTTTGCCGTTGTGGAGCACTTTGTATCATCTGAAACATCACGGTTAGAGTTCTGTGACTTGTAGACCTTGACTGCCAAGCTGATAAATTGCAGCAGGTAACGAGGAGGATGATGGAACTGCTCCCTGTTGTCTGCAAATAGTTGAACATCTCAAGGGTTAAGCTCATGTGAGACATGATGCGTTCAGGTTCTATACAACAAAAGGAGTACTAGGTGAAACCCAATGATGATGTGTTCATATATACTCTTGTACAATATAATTTTTGGTGAGAACGAAATCCTCTTGTTTGTAAGATATATAAAATAGATATTAGAGAGGAATTATGACTAGTTTTACAAACATGAATAATTCACCCCAAACATTACAGTTCATGCTAAAACCAGTTGATCACTGTTGGGATGTGGAGAAAGAGATGGACCAAGTCAGTTAGAGACTGTCTGTTACATGGCTGGGCTTACGCAATTCTTGGTAGCCCAACCGAGCCATATCCTGATCCACCAATGAGAGGGTAGGACAGTATTGAGAGCCCAAAGTCTGCAAAAGACGAGACATGCCCCCCTCCCTTGCTCAGTAGACATGATTCCCTTGTAGTCAGAGACAATTGCACATGTAGCATCGCCTTGCTCACACCGAAAGCACTTCAACTGCAATGAGAACAAATCTGTCCATGCATTGACACAATATGGAGAGCCTCGCTAGAGAGCTTATAAATCTGCTGAGTGAGGCCAACGCGACGCGTGGAAATGGCCTCGTTTAGTGCGTCAGCATTCTATTATCTGCCATTAAGTGCCATTGTGTCACGCTAAAAATGCACCATTGTGGGCAGTGCTAGTCAATTACAGGCTGGGATTCAGATGCTCAGCGAAGGCAGGCACCTGAATGCATCATCCTCACAAGCGCACTGACGTGCTGCTATTATCTGCCATCACCTAGGATTACTCATCATTAGGATAGACCCACAAACACACACAGTAACTCCTGAACTGAATGTGTAAACACACACACACACACACACACATTCTCAGCACCATCACACCCATTATATTGTGTGCAGCCACGCTCCTCTAATAATAACATTATTATGTTCAGCCAGCAGATTGATGATGATTACATACCATTCCGCTCTCCTCTGAGACAGAAAATAGATAAGAGTGAATGATGATCATCTACCATGGCTCATCTCTTCATCCAGATAGACAGGCATGGTGTTGTTTACACCAGGGAACCATCTGTCGCCAAGGAGGGGGGGGGGCGAGAGGGTCATATCCTTCTCATTAAGAAAAATTATGACTCACATCTTGTGTTTTTATTAAAAATTTGTGAGGCTTTGACTGCACTCAAAGCAGCTTGTTAAGTTATGTATTACACACTGCAATTTTTTCTGTGTGTTGTTGGATGTAAAATGTCTCACTACAGCTCATTAACTACAAATATGTTTGTGTTGTACTGTCGCTACACAAACTGATACGATTCCCATGTGTCAGTGATGGATAAGCTTTCAAACATGATGGAGGTTCTAGCCTCAGATGAACTCACGTTAGTGATTATACATTTCCCTCTTAAGGGGCCTTATATTCACATGCACTCTGAGAATACTTTCGGATAGCCCTTATAGGTTTACATACCATGCTGTTAGTTTTCTGTTATCATGGGGGAAATAGCTCAGCTTTTCTCAGGTGAATACGGAAAAAAATCATAAAATCCTTAGCTGATTAAGTATGTTGCAATTATTTGTTTTCTGACAATGTATGTTTAAATATGCAAATTATTTATCACAAATTTGTGCTAATTTGCACACATTTCTAGAACAGAAATCTGAACATTGAATAAAATCAGGTACAACAATGGGTATTTTTTTCATTCCCCAAAAACAGCCACATTTTTTGGAATAAAATATATAAATCAGGCTATGAATGATATATGAACAAACCTCTCTATAAATCTTTCAGGTTCAGAATGACACTGTAAAGTTTGTTGGATGTAAGTGTTGAGATCTGTTTGATAAAACCCTCATTTTCATCAAACAAAGACACTACAGGTAAATGAGGTAAGACTTTTTAACTAACAGACATCACCATAAAACTCCACCAGGTGATTACTTACATTCAAATTTGTTTGTATTACAGTTTTTGTTAAATGTTATTTTTACATAAGCAAATGAGTAATGTATATTTAATTTATTTTCATTTCATTGGTCACATTTTTATTGGACACCGGAGGGTGTGTTTCAACTATTGGGGGATTACACACCTCAGCCTCCCCGGTAAGGTCTATTCAGGGGTCCTGGAGAAGTGGGTCCTTCCAGAAGTTGAATCTCAGATTCAGGAGGAGCAGTGTGGTTTTCGTCCTAGCTGTGGAACAGTGGACCATCTCTACACTCTCAGCAGGGTCCTGGGTGTTGCATGGGACTTCGCCCAACCAGTCTGTATGTGCTTTGTGGATTTGGGGGAACGATCGGTGTCAGAGGCTAGTCCGCACTGCCAGCAGTAAGTCAGATTTGTTTTCAGTCAGAGTTGGACTCACCAAGGCTCCCTTTGTCACTGATTCAGTTCATAACCTTTATGGACAGAATTTCTAGGCACAGCTGAAACATTGAGGGGTTCGGTTTGGTGACCTCAGTATTAACGTCTCTGCTTTTCGCAGATGATGTGGTTCTGTTGGCTTCATCAAGCCGCAGTCTTGAGTTCTTACTGGAGTGGTTCACAGCCAATTGTGTGGGGCCGTTGTCCTCAGTCGGAAAAGGGTTGAGTGCTCTCTCCAGGTTGGGGATGTGACCTGCTGTACTGTGCTAATAGGGGTGGACGAAGTGGCTGGGGAGAGGGAAGTCCGGGCTTCCCTGCTTAAGCTGCTGCCACCGTGGCCCGACCCCGGATAAGCAGAACAGGTTGAATGGATGGATAGCCACATTTGTTTGTAGCGAAATTACCCAAAATCTCAGAAATAATCATTGTGTGAAAAACCTGTAGCAATTGAAATTTTGATTTCTTTTTTTTCTCTGAAAATCTGATTAATTGATGATAAAAATAATAGGTGATTAATATAATAGTTGAAACGAATAGAATCATTGTTGCAGGTCTACATACTGCTACTGTTCGCTGTTGGCTCCTTTAAGTCTGATAGAGTTGATGACCCAGTTTTCAGAGTATTAAAATGATAAAATGATTAGCTGGTAATGCTACCACGGTACCTTTCATCAGGGTTCCTCCTTGACACTGTCAGATGAGACTAACGTACTGGCTTGAAGTATTTTGATTTATGTGAATGTTTTGTCTTTACTTAATCTGATGGTGTTGTTAGTTATGAATGCTGAACAGCCTTACGTGTTACTGTGAATGACAACATCTGATGACAATCAAACAGCAAATATGCAAGTTGATAATGGTGTGACACTTAAATCCTGTGTTTCGCTCAAGGACACTTTATCTGTGGAAGGCAATCGGTTATAAAGTAAGACACGACTGTTCTTTTTTTGTGCTTCTTGAGGGAGGGCTAAGTGAGCTGCCAAATTGTGTGTGTGTGTGTGTGTGTGTGTGTGTGTGTATGTGTGCGTGGTCCAGGTGGGCAACAGTGATGGATAGGTAGAAAGGACAAGAGCTGACAGCTCAGTGAGAAACACTACTGTTCCTCATCTATCAGATGAAACAGCTCACACAAACACACTCACACTCACACACACACAGCTGTGTATTTGTGTATTGTGGGGACTTTACATTGACTTGCATTCATTTCCTAGACACTTCCCTTGACCCTAACCATATCCACTACCCATGTAATCCTAATCCTAACCCTAACGAAAGTCTAACCTTACAGTAACATTAAATGTTCTCAAAGTCTTCAGCCTGAAATCTAACAGTTTACATTATGGGGACCTGCACTTTGTCCCCATAAGTACGGTGAGTCCCCACATTGTCAGCGTGAGTCCCCACAATGTGAGTGTGTTATCAGACTTATGTCCCCATATGTTCGGCAAAACACGCCCCCCCCCCCCACACACACACACACACACGCACACACACACACACTACTCTTTCTCCCTGAGTGCTGCTGCTGAATTATTTGAGACATAATTCAGTCATTGAACAAATTTCTAACTTTCACCGACAAGGCTGGTGATTATGGCTGTAGAAGTAGAGGAAAAGAGATATGCAAATATGAAAATGATAAGAAATAGGGTTAAAATTATGTGATCAAAAGAAGAAAATAAGGAAACATAATAAAAATTACTGAAAGAAAAGGACATAAGAGAAACCAATAAATGGGGAAAGAGGCAGAAGTGTGTGTGCGTATGTGTGTTAATGGTGTACAAAAGGAGAAAGAGCTGGTGAAATCCTGAGCCTGAAATGAGGGTCATTTCCCATCTTCTTGTTGCTATGACAACCCATTACATAGTTCCCTTAAAATAATGATAAACAGCAGGACAGACAAAGAGAGGAGAGGCTGGAGGGAGGGAAAGCAATAGTAAAATAACTTCTTGAGAAACAAATGAAAGGAAGGCACGCTCAGTCTGTCTTCCTCCTCAGTGCTGTATGCAGGATGTGGAGCCCAGCAGGAAGAAGGAAGTGCTAATTGCCTCTCTTTAGTCTGCACTGAGAAAAGAGAGTGCAGTTAGCACAGTAGGTCCACCGCTCTGACCAACTCTTCATTTATTTCTTTCTCACACATGCATGCAGGCAAGCACACACAAACAGTTTTCAGGGTCTGTATCAGTGAATATCTTGGGTTGTAAATCCTGACATCTCATCCCTGGAGTGTTCACCCTCAACCCTTTCATACTGTCCTGATGGTCCAGAAGACGCAGCCTCCCTCTGCACTCGTCAAACAGAAGCTCCACTCGCTGGTGCAAAAACTCTGGTGTTATTGAAGATTAGTAGTAGTCCAGTTTAGTGTCTCTCCCAGTGAGTGAGGAGTGTTAGGCTGCATTCACACCAAATCTGGCAGTGCGGCGCAAGTCCTCCTATTCATTTTGAATGGGGGTAGTGCATCTGAGCTCTAATGAAAAGGGGATGGAATCAACTTTTCAAAAAAGACAGCCTAACTTCAGTCTGAGTCTGCGAGACCTAGCATATTTGTCTCTGAAAAAATCAAAACTCTGGGTATCGGCCAGAATGTTAAATTCAATCATACAGTCTATAAAATTTAGAACAGAAAGGGTCCTCAGGCAAGACCCCTAATGCTACACCAGCCTACCTCAATATGATCGGATACAATGCTGATAGAGGCATACCAGCTCAGACGCGGACTGGGTCAACAAGGTCCGTGTCAGATGCTATGCAGGAAAATCTGATGAGAAATGGGCTACTGGAACATGGATGAGGGCGAAGAATACGGAATTGTTGGAATGCTACTATACATGCAATCCCAGAGAGAGGGGATATATGACACAAATGTGGGACCCATGGATGCTTTGAAACCCACAATCAAGGTTAACAAACAAACAGCTGTTAGCCCAGAGTTCGAACATCCGTAACTAAAAACTGCTATCACAACTAGAGATCAATGAAATACTACAATGATGCTACAGCAAGGCGGAGCCAGGACGACAGGTCAGCGGGGGATGTCACCATCACCCCCCAATCCGAGATTGGGTACCAAGCCCCAATAGACAGCCTCAACACAAAAGCTGCTGACCTGAGAAGGATGATCGTGAACCAACTGGAAACCTGGAGCTTCCGACAACTATTGAAGGTGAATTGTCAAGTACCTTCAGAAGATCTGCCAGAAGATGTGAATGCTGCAGTAAGAACAATCCCAACTGGGACCATCACTGAGACCAATAAGCTGATAAACAGTACAGCAACAGTACTCCTTGAGATGCTAGGATGTAAGATCAGTACCCTTGGCAGGAGGCAGTACCCGTCATGGAAGAGACGGTTGGAGGCCAAGATAAAGGCAACACGGAGAGAAGTCAGCCAGCTGACAGAGCTGCAGAAAGGGAACATGGTGAATAAAGAGGTACCCAGAAAATACAATAAGCTGCCCATACTTGAAGCACTTGAAACTGCCAAACAGAGAATAACAGCCACACAACAGACCACAGCAGCCTCCCAGAACAAAAACCAGTAACCATCTCAATGGCAAATGTCCAAGAAAGAGTGTCAAAGATAAAGAACTGGACAGCACTGGGCCCCGATATGATCCATACATACTGGCTTAAGTAGTTGACGGCACTCCACAAATGCCTGGCAGCACAGATGAACCAGCTGCTAAGGGATGAGACCCACCCAGGGTGGCTAACTGAAGGCAGGACAGTCCTCACCATGAAGGACCCCCAGAAGGGACTACCGGCCAATAACCTGTCTCTGTACAACATGGAAGCTCCTGTCAGGTATCATGGCGGCTAAGATGAGTAGACACATGGCTCAATACATGAGCGGGGCACAGAAAGGAATTGTCGGTAACACCAGAAAGTCCATCACCCTGAGGCTGTACACTAAGCAGAAAGAGGGAGACTAACTCTAGTGAGCGTCAGAGCCACTGTCCAGGATGAAACATTGAAATTCCAAGAATCCATGAGGAAAATGGCCCCAAAGGATGAACTGCTCAGTGAAAGCTTCAGGCAGCAGAAACCTGAAGAGTGTGAGGAGGGTGAAGAGCAGACAACATGGAGGGACAAGCCCCTACATGGCACGTACCACCGTCAGATAGAGGAAGTGGCTGATATCAAGAAGACCTACCAATGGCTGGAATATGCTGGGCTGACAGACAGCACAGAGGCACTGATCATGGCAGCACAAGAACAGGCCCTAAGCACGAGGGCCAGGATCTACAACAGTACCCGGAGAGAACCCATGCAGACACGGGGAGAACATGCAAACTCCACACAGAAGATTTTGGCAGTGAGTTTAATGCTGGATAATTGCTCTGCAAACAAAAGCCACTTATTTAAATCAGTCCTGTGACAAGCAAGAGATGTGTCATGTTTACCAAACATGAATCAAATATTGAGTCACTCTTGAATCAGTTCAGCTTGAAAACAACGGGGTGCGTCAACGGCATTTCCACCACCTGTAATTTGCAACACTACAGATGGCACCACAGTGATGGAGAGCTGCCTCTTTTCCATTATTGGCTGAACAAAGAGGCATTTAGTTGAGAAAATTCCTTTATATTTGATGTATTTTTTGAACTGAAGAAGATAAAAAAAAAAGGTATAGCAATGACAATGACTGTTTTTAACTTCTTACCCGGTGATCATAATGACATGGCATTACAAGGAAAATGAAACACGGGTTCATTCGTTTCTCATAACATTGTTATTGCCTTTGCCCCAACAATTCTTAATCAACCTTTCTTTGAGTAGTAATTTTTAATTAATTCATTCATGATTTAATCAGATAGACTCTATATTTGTGACCTAATCAATCAGTCACTCCGCTGACAAGCAGGTTTGTGTAGACTACGACACAGATTTGACTACATTACATTGTACTTAAAACACTGCATGATGTAAACTATAGTGTTCACATCACTATTCCTATCCTATAAATGATTTGGGAACATGGGAATATTTCACACCTTTAATGGAACAGCGAGAGATATTGAGGAAATGCGCTAATATTCACGATCATCAAGGTAGCTCGTTAGCTTACCTCAACATAAAAAATTGCTCTGCCATCCATCTATCTATCTTCTGCTTATCAAGGGTGGGGCCAGACTTCCCTCTCCACAGCCATTTCGTCCAGTTCTTTGGGAGGAATCCCCAGGCATTCATAAGCCAGCCGGGAGACATATTATCTTCAGCGTGCCCTGGGTTGTCCCTGGGGTCTCTTGCCGGTGGGACATGCCCGGTACACCTCACCAGGGAGGCAGCCACGATGCATCCTAACCAGATGCCCGAGTCACGTCATGTGGCTTCTCTCGATGGCACTACTCTGAGCCCCGGATTACCAGGCTTCTCACCCTAACTCTAAGGGAGAGCCTTGACACCCTGTGGAGGAAACTCATATCAGCCCTTTGTATTTTTTTTTTGTCAGCACCTATTCTCATCGTTTAACACCACAAGATGGGAGGTGTCAACTTTTTATGAGATTAGTGCATATTTTAATCTTGCAGAAAAGTATAATAACGTTTTTGTGCATGTGCGTGACCATCACCAGCCCTCTCTGGAAACTAATCTGTCATTCTTTATTGGATTTTCTTATTAAGAGCCAGAGAGGAAAGTGCTGCTCCATTGTGAATTGAAGAGGAAACAAACAGATGATAGACAAGACAAGATATGATGGGTGCGGAACAAGCAAGCAGTATCATTAGGAATCAACAATGTGGGCTGCTGTGATAACCCCATCACCCAATATCCCTGAAATGAGTGGAGGAGAGAAAATAGTAATTAAGTAAATAAGAAAATTGAAACTGGCAGAGAATTGTGCACCAAGGGGCACATGTGAAGTGTAGAAATGCATAGAGAGCATGATTATAGTGTGAATGCCTGAAGAGTGATTTAGCCCATTCTGGCGGGTCCCATTTGTACTCAACAATGGGACACAACAGATGCTCGTACACCCTGATCCAACATGCATGAGTGATTGACACCGAAACCCAGAGCAGCTAAGACAACTGAGCCTCTTCGGGCTGTGTCTGGCCGTCCCCCATGGGTACAGGCCCCACAACCAGGTTCTCACCATCGAGCCTCACCTCCAGGCCTGGCTCCATAGGGGGGGGCCTCGATGACCGGCATCTGGGCGAGGGAAAAATAGGTCCATAGCTATTTCTATTCACCAGGGGTCTTTTGAGTCATCCTTTGCCTGGTCCCTGATCTAGGACCTGTTTGCCCTGCTTGAGCCTACCAGGAGCCTAAAGCCCCCGACAACATTGTCACTGGGACACACAAATCCCTCCACCACAATAAGGTGAAAGTTCAAGGAGGGGAGAGGCTCTGCCTAAGTAACAAAATCCACTCACCAGCACCTCTGAATATGTAACTCCTGGGCCTGAATTACTCATATTCATTTCAGCAAGATTCCTGCTCATGTTCAGAAACCTTCTGCACATTCAAAATGTCCCACATATGTTCTCTGAGAAGTCCAGAACAAAGTTGTGATATTCTGGGTGAAAAGTGATAATATGAAGTTAATTCACACACTTTAATTTGAATAAAGTCACAATATTTCAAGAAACAATACACAAGTCAGTCTGCTGTGCCTATTGTAGTCAGTCAACTTTATTGGTCCAAGCAAACATCTGCTGTGCCTGTTGTAGTCAGTCAACTTTATTGGTCCAAGCAAACATACTTTAACACCACAAAAACTGGCTTTGTAAACACTGCCTTAACCGACCCTAGTCAGTGGCTGCCTATCACTGCATATCTGTGGCCTCAAGTATCACCTACACAACTGGAATGTCAAAACTATCAGAGGCAGTTTTAAACAATGCTTGTTCATCTCCTCCTTGCAGTTTTAAAGGACATTTCCTTTGTCTGAAAAAAATATTCTCTCCAAGGACCAGTTTGGACAGTAAAATAATGGTGATTTCAGCAAACTGGGCAAATCTACAGTCAGTTGATGCTCTTGTCTGCACTGCCTCATCTGTTGCCAATTATTAGGAGTTTCAGAATGAATTGGTAGCTTGAGGACCAGTACTCAGATAATGGGAATCAGCTGAAATGTTGCAGTTCAGTAGCTGACCATGATGCTTGGCTGTCCTATTTGGTAAATGCAACAAACAAAATGGGGTTAGCTATCTGTGCGTGTGTATGTGTGTGTGTGTGTGTGTGTGTGTGTGTGTGCGTGCGTGCGTGCGTGCGTGCATGCATGTGTGTGTGTGTGTGTGTGTGTGTGTGTGTGTGTGTGTGTGTGTGTGTGCGCGCGCGCGTGCGTGTTTGCGTGTGTGTGTGTGTGTTGCATTTCTGTCGGTAACTGGAGAATTCCTAAGAGGGTCCAACAAGGCTAGCTGGCTGCACACACTAAATTGGGTCACTACTGAATTAAACACCAGTGCCTTCACTTTCTCCACTACTGTGCCAGAGAAGGGAGGGTTAGAAATAGTCATGGCCTGATAAAGATAAACAGATAAATGGTCAAGCCCATTGGCAGACAGGGAGAGTTGGTCCAGAGCTGAGAAAACAAGAAGCAACAAAGGCTGTGCCAAGTGTCTTTCCTTACCTTGCATCATCGCGTGCAGGAAAAAACAACATGGCATAGCACGGGTTGGCATGGTTGGCAGTGGTGGTGAACTTCCAGGAAGTTTTTTTGGTGGTTTGCTAGTCTTTTTTCAAAAAGCTTTATCTCCGGAGTGGTCAAAACGCCAGCCAAGCAAGAGCATGAAGCTCAATTTGTCTTTGCTGGATGTGTCAGCCACACTTAAAAAAAAAAAACAACCTAAATCTGTAAGATAAAGAAAGAGAGGGGCAATAAATAAAAGAATACATTCATACATTGGTAGTAAAATGAGAAATTCATGAGAATATGCTTTGTCCTGAGTACATAGATGAGGCAGTCTTAAAGAGCAGCACATGAATTCAGCCCTTTGTGTATGGCTGTAGTCCTCATGTCCCTATGGTTTCCCAACGTTCTGCAGTGGTCCCAACCTGCTGCATCTAGTCAGCCACACTCAAGGGCAAACGCACTTTGAGGGCAAGGGAATAAATATTTGATATCTGCCTCTGCATCGTGCGGTGAAACAGACAGTCAGGCGTACTAGCAAGCAAATACAGGATGAAACCACGTATAAGCACTCCCTACTGCAGTGCCACCACTCTTCTACACCGCATTGGTTGGTTGTTTATTGGATTGGTAAAAGAAAAAAAAAGCCTCACAAAACTGAGTATATGACTATGTGTTGTCAGTGATGTATATTGCTACACATATTCTGATGCAAATTTGTAATATTTAATCCACCAAGTCTTGAATTCAGACTTTTTACAAATCAACATTATTATGTAGTTATTTCTGCACTGCATTTTGAACTGTTTAATTCAATTAAATGGCAGCACAATCTGGGCGGCACAGTGGTGAAGTGGTTAGCACTGTCGCCTCACAGCAAGAAGGTACCGGGTTCAATTCCCGACCCGGGGCCTTTCTGTGTGGAGTTTGCATGTTCTCCCCGTGTCTGTGTGGGTTCTCTCCGGGTACTCCAGCTTCCTCCCACCTTCCAAAAACATGCATGGGGATTAGGTTAATTGGCTAATTTAAATTGCCCGTAGGTGTGAATGGTTGTCTGTCTCTATGTGTCCTGTGATGAGGTGGCGACTTGTCCAGGGTGTACCCTGCCTTCCGCCCTAAGACAGCTGGGATAGGCTCCAGCCCCCCCACGACCCTATGAGGATAAGCGGTAGATAATGGATGGATGGATGGATTCCAGCAATTTGCCTTTGGTGTAGTATTGTTTGGATCTAGATGCTTAATAAAACCTGAAGTCACACCTAATGTGGTCTTCTCAAAGTCCTGTTGCTCCAGCAAACCTGTGAAAGTAGTTTCAGTAGTTTCACTCCAACTTCTTGGTTATGGTTAGATAATGATTGTTGTTATATGTTATGTTATTGCTAGCCTGGGCCCACCCATACTTCCTGGACACTGCACAAAATTTTGCGACCAAGTCAGTCTGGCCAAGTTACCTATCTCTTCATTTCAGATTCCCCCATGAACGGAAACCAATGAAAATCTATCATTTCCAATGGCTCGATTGAGGCGTGTTTAAGGCAATGAGTTCTTTGGATCAAGCAATTTTCGTCGCTACGCATACATTAGAGGAAAGAGTGGTCTGATTGGTTGAAGCTTCATCCGGTAGCGCACAGAGGCATTTGATAGATGCGGGTTAAGCCCACCCTCTGAGAACTCGGTTTTCAAGGCAGCTTGGCCAGACTACATTCACAGAGCTTTGTAGTCGTGATAGCCCGGCTAATTATTGCTGATGTGAAATGTAAACTTAATTTAAATGTAAATTAATCTTTGTGTGTTGAAAAGTAAAGTGCACTGTGCTGCAGAAACATTCAATATGAATATAATTCCTGCAAAATGACAAAAAGTTTCAGAGCAGCTTCCCCTAAAAATGTTATTCTTGTTGACCTGTTTTAACTTCTCGCCCTGCTACAAAAATTGTAGAACAGTAAAAAAAAATGTCATTCTATAAGCAACAATCAATACAACCGATGGATTTTTTATGTTCCGATCATAAGGTCGAGGGGAAGTCACAGCAGTTCTGCATTAAAAATATCACACTGAGGGACTGAAGCATCTTGGGAACACAGTGCCGTAGCAAACATAGGGTTGTAGCATTCATCAAGAGCTGAAATCCAGCTGTATGGCAAGAGTTCGATGGTTATTGATGCTTTCCAAAAGGCCTTGAAACATAATCAGCATTGTGCGCTTTGCAAAGGGTGTAGACAGGCAGACAGCGGGGATACAGCTAAAGGTTGGTAGCAGACTTAAGCGCATTGCTGCATTGATTTTAGAGCAGCTTGAGAAAGCAGTGAAGGCTGGGATCCAACTGAGCAATTGAAAATGTGTGTGTTTGGAAGCGAGGGAACAGGGCACTGCAAAGAAAACAGGCGCTAAATATCAAGTGTGAATAAAAATCACTATCCTGATCATAATCGCATCAACAAAAAATACCTCAGAACAAATATATGAGTTGCAAAGAAAGTGCTAATGCTGTTGTGTTGAACAGTGATTTTAAATAATACAGACTTTGTGATCCTATCCTGTGGCTCGTTGCCCCACTGTGAATGGCTTTAATGCTTCTCTCAGGAATCGGAGCATCTGAGGCTTCACTTTGACTCATACAGTACAGGGTTTAAACACAACAGAAGTGTCATTTAACTTGTTTGTTTTAGTAATTTGAGTGTTCCAAAAAATGGTGATTGACATAGGGCTGAAACTCATTTTATTTTCTAAATTTCTCTGTAAAATGGTGGAAATGATGAAAAAAACCTCACTGGCCACCTCATTTCCCCAATCAGTACCGCTCCAAAGCTCTGTGGAATTGTCCCAGCTGTCTGCAAGCTAGTTATCCTGCTAATTACACCATTCTTCTTGTAGGGCTGCAATGTAGTGCAATGCAATGTATGAAATTACTTTCATTATTGATTAATCTGCTGATTATTTTCTTGATTAACTGTTTGAGTGCCATTGATGTAATACAACGTCATTCAAAATCTGACGCTTGAGTGCCATTGACGTAATACAACGTCAAAGTGTTTTCTCTGCAGCTGGTCGCTGATTGCGGTCTCCTACAGCCTGTGAGTAATGTTGGGGCTTCTGTGATTTGTAGCCGGGACATAAAGGGTTATTATGCACCACAGCGATCGAAGCAGGAAGGAAACAATCGTGTTTAGAGATCAAAACAAACAGATTCTGTACAAAAAGTGGTGATTTTGGTGAAATCTGTGGGTCTTTGAAATATGACTGAAAAATGGGCAAAAACGCTGGCACAAGGCACTTTCGATTTTAAAAACGGCTGACACTCAAAGAGTTAAATGTAAAAATAGTAAAAGAAAAAAAAACATCTGTCCCAATATTCTATATGTCCAAGGTCAATGCATTTCAATGTCTTGTTTGGTCCTAAACCCAAAGCTATTCACTTTCATATGATATAAAAAGCTGGATATTTGAGAGACTGAAAACAATACTTCTTATTACTGTAACAATTTATTGATTAGAAAACTAATTGGTGATTATTTTATGACAAATGCCTAATTGATTAGTAAAACAATTGTTGCAGCACTCCATCACTGCCACAATACTTACAAAAGTCTCTCATTCACCTCTTCAAGTTGCAACCGCATTCATGCGAAACAGGCATGAGATTTAAATATGACCAGAAACCTGCAGTTTGCCGATAATTATATGGTCTCATGTTTTTTTTTAGTTTTTTTTTTTACATGAACAAATGCCAAAGTGTATGATGGAAGTCAGTTCTCATTTGCGGACGCTTCCTATGACAAATTGTTTCACAGTTACTGTGTGCTTCTCCTGCAGATGATGGGAAGCTGTCCCTGGACGAGTTCCAGGCGTTCTTCTCCGATGGCACACTGAATGAGGAAGAGCTGGAAAAGCTGTTCCACACCATTGACTCTGATAACACCAGGTCAGCAATGCTACGCCACTACTGTGTGTGTGTGTGTGTGTGTGGCTGCATGAAACCAATCTGCATATAGTTGTACATTCATGCGTGTCTGTGTGCTCACTACATCGTGACTTGTTTTTGATGAAAAAAAAGGTAAGATGCACACAACTGCTCTCTTGTACAGCCACTGCACCACAGTTTACAATTGTGTAAATGTGTGTGTGTGTGTGTGTGTGTGGTAAAATGAGTCCTGCAGCCAGAAAATGTCATATGCTGTTCTAAAATCTCTTTTATGGAGAAGTTTTAGTTAACACTTTCAATATGAAAATGATTGAACTAAGGAAACTGCGGAAAGTTATTATCAGTTGTTTTCTTTGACATCTTTCATTATCTCCTCCATCATCTGTTTATTCCCATTAGTCATCCTGAATCTGCGGGATGTTAACCTCTCTACAGTATGCCTAATCGCTCCTCAGGACACCATGTTTTGATTGGCTCTCATTAAATCAATTTATTGACCCTTTGTAATCAGCTCATCCAGCCTGCAATCAGGAAAAGTGAGCTGACACAGTGGGATCTGAATGATCAAAAGACTGTCTCTGTTAATTAACACCTCAGAAAACCTGCAGGGGCTTGAAATAAAATGAAATCAGGCAGAACAAAAGCTGACCTTTATGGTTATTGTGAAATTGATTCAGTTTCAATGTATAAATCCTCCAGCACGCTCAGCCATTAGTGGAGATTTCTTTTCTTTTTTAAATCAGTGCAGCAAGCAGACCATTGCAACAAACCGCCATCTCTCTGATGTCAGCCGTCTCGCCTCTCGGAGATGGTCGCGCTTTATAAATCTCACTCACTGCAGTGCACGCAGCAAAAGAAAAGTCAGGAAAGTTCTCTCTCATTACAGTTAAGTAGACTTGGCAGCCGCACGGCAGGCCTCAGCACTATCATGTGACGGCTGATAAGGTTATTGATTGGTTCAAGTAAAAGGCGAAAATGACGGCGTAAGCGTTTCCTGTCGAAGCAGGAAGTTGATGGATGGGGAGGAGAGACAGAGCAGGCAGAGACTGAGCACTGTCCTGCTACCAGTTATTTGTCTAAATGTCTGTCACTCTGTCTCTGTTCTATTTCTCTCCTCCAGCTCTCTCTCCCCATCACACTGTTTTCAGAGCTGTTTTCGTGTTTCCATTGTTCACCACCCTCCACCAATCACCTCTCTCTCCTGCATGTCTGTTTTTACATATACTGTATATATACTAAGAGGAATTAAAAACGCGACAAAGTCAATGTAAAATAAAATTGGATACAACTACTTTGTATACAAAAAAATGTTTTGTTTACTACCACTCGTGGCTATTGAAACTATGGAGCCACATTTTTCAGCTCAAACAATAAATTAACGTGGCAGACGGTACCAATCCCTGCTTTTGCATGTGTGATTCGTTAGGACATTGTTTGAAAGCTTTCAATGAGTTCTTTTGGTGATTTGAGCTCAACTGGTCAAGGCTTTAAAAACCCAGAGGAAAAATGCAAGCTGTCACAGACGGTCACCATGCCACGCTTAGCAGCAAACATGAGGGAGCAGGCCATTGATATGCTGAGATCCGGAATGACCGAAGCGAGGGTAGCCAGGCATTTTGGCGTCCACAGATGCACTATCTCACACCTGCAGGCACGTTATGCACAGACATAATGTGCAGGTTATGGACTGGCTGCGTTATTCGCCGGATATGAATCCGATTGAACACCTTTGGGACAATCTGGATCGCCGTGTACGGCGTCGTATTCCACTGCCGGTGACGGTTGCTGATCTCCGTACTGCACTCTTGGTAGAGTGGAAAGCGATTCCAATGGCCAAAATCAATGCGCTCATCATGTCTATGCCACGACGATCACACAAGATACTGACATTTGTAATCTATGTTGATTCATTTTTCTATTGTTGCTTTTGTTCATTCATGTTCAGTATCATACCAAGTGAAGTCGCCCAGTAAATTATGAAAATTCAAATTAATATCGAAAAAAATACAATGTTGCGTTTTTAATGCCTCTTAGTGTATATTCAGGGTTCAAATTATAATCTGAGTTCTAAAATACTCCCCCCCTTTTTCCAGTCTGAGCTTTTTATCTTTACTTCTTTCACTCCCTGACTTTTGAGGTATCCTGCCTTCTCCTCCTCCACTCGTTAAATCGCTGTCTGTCTGCTGTGCTGTGCAGGCTGTCTGACAGAGGTGGACTGAACCATTTTACGTACATGGGGGGGGTTGAGAAATGTTTCCACAAAAAAAAAAAAAAAAACTTAGCGTTACTAGTTCCTTTGGAAACCATGTTTGTTTTATTCAGAAAAATGTATTTGTGATGAAAATAATGAATGTTGGTCAAGACCCCCACAGATGTAGGATTTTACTACCTTCATGTTGTCCTTCTGGGAGCTCACCTCCCACTGGCTCCCACGTAATTCTAATGGTGTCTATTTTCTTTTTGTACCTTTTGGAAATAAAGTTTGCTGCACTTTTTGGCAAGTATTGATTCTGTAACGTAACTGTCCTCATTAAGAAAGGTCCAAATTAGGTGTAGGAGAACCCAAGAAAAAAATGAAAATATCTAGTTTTGAGTAGCAGTTGTGTGGACAAAAATGCCTTGTTAATGTGACAGGTCACAGAAGATTAGTTGGAGATAATTGAAAGGCAACAGTAACTCAAATGACCACTCGTTACAACCAAAGGATGCAGAAGAGCATTTCTGAACGCACAACACTGGAGCCTTGAAGAAGATGGACTACAGCAGCAAAAGAGCGCGTCTGGTGTCACTCCTGTCAGCTAAGAACAGGAAACTGAGGCTACAATTCACACAGGCTCACCAAAATTGGACAATAGAAGATTTCAAAAAACGTTGTCTGGTTTGACAAGTCTCCATTTCATCTGCAACATTCAGATGGTTAGGTCAGAATTTCGTGTAAACAACATGAAAGAATAGATGGATTGTACCAACTAAGCATCTTTTAAACGCTGCAGCCTACCTGAGTATTGTTGCTGACCATGTCCATCATTTTATGACCACAGTGGACTATGTTCTGATGGCTACTTCCAACAGGATAATGCTCCATGTCACAAAACTCATACCATCCCATATGGAAAAGATATATATATATATATATATATATATATATATATATATATATATATATATTTATATATATATACACACATATATATATATAAAATTTCTTTATCGCCTTTGTATGAAACTTGTATGTAAAGCATACAACAGTGAATCCAGATAAAAGATCCTTGGTAAATTTAAACAAAATGAAACTTGTCTGATTTGGGTATTTATCAGAATAGTACGGGAGATTTGGATTATAGATGTGCAACCAACAAATCTGCAACAATTGCGTGATCATTTCAATATGGACCAAAATCTTTCAGGAATGTTACCAACAAGTTTTTGAAAGTATGCCATGAAGAGTTAAAGTAATTCGGAAGGTAAATTGGGTATCTATAGCCTAGAAATCTAGACGCACCCTAGCAGCAAAAAATATTTTTGGCTAGCAGGATGGTCTAGTGGAGCACCATAGGGGCTAATCCTGGCTCCGACAGGAGTCTGTTGGACCAATCACAATGCTCTATCTGTGTAGCCAGTCGTTGGGGCGGTCGATAAAAACAACCAAGATGGCTGTGGCTAACGAACAGCGGTCATTTAAAACGGCTCTGTCATCAATTTTGGAAGACTTAGACTTGGGGTTTTCTTTGAAAGTTGAGCAGAAAGAAGTACTCAAGTCATTCGTTTTAAAGAAGGATCTATTTACACCTATATACACATTTGATTATGAGTAAAACTAGATTTATAGTAGCTATTTTTAAAGCCCATCTGTCATTCTGGCAGATCTCAGCATGAATTTAAGTGAAACTGACGTTTAAGAATATAAACTGAGCCACGATCAAATCAAACGAGCAGAAATCATTCAATTAAAACAGAGGTCATATTTTAAATATGAAAGAACAATGAGGAAGTGAATTTTAAATCTTAGTTAATGCTTTTTAACAATCCCTCCCTGTGCAATGTCATTTTACTGAACACTAAGTTATAATCAATATGAACAGATGCAGAGATGTCTTTCTGCCTGTCTCCTCTGTCTCCAGCTCTCCCGTCATTGCTTAAATCTCACATCCTTCTTTTGGCTCCTTCTTCTTTTTATTTCATTCTATCCATCCCCACCTCGACTCATTTCGTTTTCTCTTTCTCTCCTGGTCACGTCAACCAGGAAAAGTCTTAACGTCGGTAAAGAATTCGCTTCCAAATGAGTCCCCGCACAGTGAACTGAGCATGAATGATGGCAGCGGATTGATTCAGACTGCTGTCAGAGAGAGTCTTGTTAGTTCACTGCCTGCCTGCCAAACTCCAGCTGTGTGTGTGTGTGTGTGTGTGTGTGTGTGTGTGTGGGTGTGTCTGTGTGTGAGAGAGAGAGAGAGAGAGAGCGTTATTGAGACTGCATGCAAAAAGCCTTTCCTCTCTTTTCTGACCCTGCTCTTCTCCATCTCTTTTCCTTCCTTCCTATTTTCCTTCCCTCCCTCCCTCTCTCCTCTGCTGCTCTCCCTTTGCTATGCTGTGATAGTAATGTTGACACTAAGGAACTCTGTGGTAAGTGGACTGCATGCACACACACACACACACACACACCTGCCCTCATTTTTTCTCTTATCCATTATTAAGAAATACTTCTCAGTTGAAATGCAACTATTTTACTTTACAATAGAATATGATATTGATTCAGTCACTTCTGGCTAACCATTGTGAATAAGTTGTGACTCCAAAAGTTAAATAAATCTTGTGCCAATTTGCCTGCTTGTGTGTCTCTGTGTGTATAGACTACTTTGCCAAGCACATGGGGGACTATGAGGGAGTTCTGGCCTCTCTGGAAACACTCAACCTTTCCATCCTTAAAGCCATGGACTTCACCAAAAAGGTAACTGTGTGTGTCTGTGGCCCAGTCGCATGACAAGACTTGTGAGTGATAACAGTGAGGAAAAAGAGTGTAAGAATGCTGTTCTTTCTTCAGCATTTTCATTTTCACTGACTGAAATAGACACATTGAATAGATAAAACATGGCATATGGCGCTTTTCCACAGGCACGGTTTGGTACAGTACGGCACAGCTCTACACAGTTGTGGCACTTTTCCACTAGTATCTGGTACCTCCTCAGCCCTGGTTCCAAGCGAGCCGAAGCGATACTAAAATGTGACGTCAGCAGACTGCCTTCCACTGATTGGTCAACGAGTGTTGTCACTGGATGCACAACGTCTGACTAGACTGTAAAAGCCAAACACAACTCAACCCCACCATTTTTGAAATCGGCTACTGCTTTGCTATTGTTACACAAGAAAATGGCATCGCAGAAAACAACGCCAAGGTCGGTCGAGGACAAAAAGCCACAGAATGAGTAACAAATACACGTGTACTCATTTGTTATGGAAAAGCACCAAAACTGGACCATACCATGCCGTTACTGTGTAGTGGAAGTGCCTAAAGACTGTTTTGACAGGGGCGAGGTGGATGGGTCCAACATGCACACTGGGACACTGAGTGAAGAGGCCAGCGTTTTTCTTTATTAGGGCTGGTTACTGAACTTCGATACTTTTGTAGCACAGACCGAAAAGCTCCGATCCTAACATTCCTAAAAAGGAATAATTTTTTGGTGCCAAAATCCAATACTCAAATGTCTGTGATGGCACTGAGATTCATAGAGACACCAATCCGTCCCCCCACTTTCCAAGCATAAGGCATCAAACACAGCCGGTAAAACAGAGCATTAATGTCATTGCAACACCGAGAGCCCAGCATTTGTTTGGCATCATGGTGTGTTCAAGTTGTACACGAATGTCGGAACTTCCAAGCTACAAGTCATAATTTAAATCAGAATCCTCTGTGAATTTGGCTCTCCAACTTGGAAAGTCGGATTAGTCTCACCAACCCGACACAGAATTCATGGTATCTGCTAATAACGTAAACAGTAGCTACATGATTTGTTGTACGTCTGTAAGGCTGGAAGTGCTGGGAGCTCTAAACTTTGCTCCAATTTCTGTCTTCCAGTGAACACACCATAAGGCAAACTCTCACTCCCCACACTCCTAAAGTGTAACGTCGCAGCCTGTGCCTGTTGATCATCATCAGACCATTATCTAGTATGTCCACCATGATTAAAGCCCAAATTACACAAAAATAACTTACTGAGGTATCAAAAATAGTATCATTCTGGAACTGGTATTGAAACAAAAGTATCGAAATTGGCATTGTATCAAAATTTTTTAATTATAATCAATGATACCCTATTGTTTATTGTTTGGTTTTTTTGTGCCTAAACCTCACTAAGCGGTTTTGTTACCAAAACCTAAGTGAGTAGTTTTGTTGTCTAATCTTGAGGAGGTTTGTTTCCCAAACCTAACCTGTAGTGTGATGGGTTGGTGTGTGCTTCTCTAAAGGCCCACATACATATGAAGTAGACATGTATTTTGTGGGTATTTTGTGTGTTTATGGGTGTGACAAAAATAATGGTATGTCAAGTTTCTCCTTGTGCTGGTTCAGATTCTGTGTGTGTGTGTGTGTGTGTATGGCTTTCATCTGGAGAACACTAATGTGTTATCCTAGTTTCTCCCATGTGCTATATATAACAGCTTGTCCAAAGCCACCCTGCCATATCCATGTTCATGTTAGAGTTCTGCTTCAATGTGTGTGTAGCACACTGACTCTGCTCTGTTTCTCGATATCTCTATCCAACAGCTCTGTCTTTATCTTTCTTTCAAATGCAGGCCATTCAGCAGCACTCAAACACACACACACACACACACACACTTGCCCTCCCTCACACACAACCCCAGGCTGGTCTCTCTCTAATGAGCAGCTATTGTTCAATCAATCAGTCGAGTGTCTCTCTTGTTCTACTGCTGTATCTCTTGTGCTCTTTCTTCTTCTCGTCCTCATTCATGCTGTCCTTTCCTGATAAAACACACATACACACACACACTGCTTTCTCTGGTGCTGTATAGAGTGTTGACCAGCACAAAGAGTCAAATGACCAAATTGAAGCACAGACACTGCTGACACATATTTTGTATAATGTCTTTCTGATTTCATGATGTCTTTCTGATTTCATGGCTAGAATACATTTTACTGCAGAAAGAGATAGATAGATAGACAGATAGATTGAAGCCTAAACCATCTTTGTTTCCTGTACAGTTGAAAAGCTATAGCTTTCATCAGACATTTGATTTTAGATTTTTGTCTACACATCTTGTATGAAGTGTTTCCTCTGCTCATGGGTTAATATGTTCCTAATGCCACAGGCTCTGACTCCTGCTACTCCCCCTCTAGCCTACTTATACTGTACATACAGTATATCATGTGCATTAAGCCAAACAGACCAACTGTCTGGAGGAAACTAAGTGCCTCTTTTAGCCTCCAGCAGCTGTGTCAGTGCACATATGATTATGCCACTTAGGCACTGTGCAACACTTATTGTGGCTGACGGACAATCAAATTATCTCATATCATTATCAAACAATATCCAACATAATTTAGTCATTTTTGTTTATATTTTATATACATAATTCAGGGTGGATTTCAAAATACAAAAGGACCTTAAGTTCCTAAGAACCCGCAGAACTGGCATCTGAGCTATGAAATCTATTCCACAATTATCAAGTCACATAATGTTGCACCCAAATGCTGGTATTGTTGATAGCATGTCCACAGTTTGTCCACTTAATGATAAATGGTGGAGATTGACTAACAGTTTTTAAGCTGTTAATCAAAAAAACAGCCTCAAACCACTCTCGCAATGCTTTTAGTAATTCATGGTTAGCCAATTCTTGTTTCAAAGGGTGCCTCTTCAGAGGCTGGAGCTTATCTGCTCCTTGGCAAATGTCTAAGTGGATAGTTTGAGTGCTAATCCACAAGTAGAGATAAGAGCCTAAGTCATTGGACTGGCAGTAAAAGCTGCATATGTTTCAATTTAACGTCACCCTTTGAAATAGCAGCACCAGTGATGCTCATGCCTGTAGCTTTCCCTCTTACTTGCTTTACCTTTTCACGGTAAGTACTGTTATTGTCATTATTCACCTCCTCACCCTGTCCCTCCATCTACTGCATTCCTCCATGTCTGTGTATCATCTACCCTGTTCATAAAAGATAAATAATCTCATATTTAAGTAAAACAGAGGCAAAAATGGTTCTTGTGGTTTGCTTTAAAAAAACACAACATCCATGTAAGAATGGAGAAAATTTCCAAATTGAGTCAGATGTGAGGAGGTGGAGGGGGTGGAGCTAAAAGACAGAGCGTGATATTACCTTGAGCAGAAGACTGTAGCCTGAGTGTCGGCCTTTCAGAGCCCAGTGAGAGCTGATTAGCTCTCCATTCTCCTCAATGAATATAGACACAGAGAAAGAATGAGTGGAAAAGGAAAGCAGACTTTGCACTCTGCTGTTACCCATGGTACTGTACAGAAGTCTGTGTAGAATAGAATAGAATAGTTTTTTATTCATCCCCCATTGGGGGAAATTCACCTGCCACAGCAGCATAGGCAAAATCATAGACACATTGCAGTAATTAGAAAAAAAGCAGTAATGACATAATAATAATGATAAATGATAAAATAGAATAGAATAAAATATTTACAAAGAGCTAAATACAATGGAATAAAAAATATATATTTTTACTGGTATAAATGAAACTGTTGATTAAACAGTGTGAGTGTATGTGTGGCACTTGACTAAAACTCAAAGGCAAGAAGATGAACAACATGGGTCTCCAGATTATTCAGAGAAAACCAGCACTACTGCTCTGTAGTGGTGCGAAATACCTTGCCAAATCTTCATAATTCAGACAGGATTAATAAAACTGTACCTGGACTAAAATATAAATAAAGCAGCATCTGCATAATCTATAGTGTGAGGGTTCCATTTTGTGAACCCAAACGCACGACTCAGACAGGTGTACAAAAAAGGGATTTATTTTATAAGGCAGCAGATAAACATGAGCACAGTGCTTCCAGCAGGGAGGGGGGAGCATGCCTCGCCAAACATGAGAGTGCCCCAGGGATACCCTTCTCTGGCACTGCTCTGGACTAAAAAGGGGGAAACACAAAACCGCTCTCCAAAATGGGAAGGAAAAACAGAGTTATCTAGAAAAAAAAAAAACACTTTCTCAAAAGGCTATGAAAGTTAATATCGAGAAATCGCTCGCTAAGGAGGCTATGAAAAGGAACAAAGCAAAACACTAAGTTAGATAAGGATTATAAACAGAAGGCACACTTAAGGAAGCTGCAAAAGATACACTAGGAAAAGAAAGAAACTCTACACACAAATGAGGCTCTAAGAAATTCCAAACAAAAAAAAACACTCTGCTCAAGAGGAAAAAGTTTTACTAATAAACAGAAATTCTACTCACTACAGAGGGATAAAAACAAAAGACCAAAACTTAAAACAAAAATCACTTGGGAGTCATGAGGGAAACGTACAGGAGACTGGGTTGAAAGTGGGACATGGGACGTAAGACAAGACTATTTATGCATGAGGTAAGGGGACACAGGTGGAAACAATCAGGGCAGGGCAAACAATCACAGACATGAGAACACAGGAGGGCAGGAAGCATGACATGTCGCTTATTATATTGAATATACACTTGCTGTGTTTACATGAGAGCTTTAATTCCGAATAAAACTAATTTAATTCTGAATAAAAATTAATTCTGCTTTAAAAAGAGCATGTAAACACTTAATTCCGAATGAAAGTGATTATTCACAATTAAACTTAATTCTGAAATAAGTGGGTGGTTTATTCCACTTTTAAAGGCGAATTACTTTAATTCTCTTTCATGTAAACGTTAAAAAAGTTTATTCCGATCGTTCAGCGCATGCTCGTAAGAAGAAAAAGCAGAAGCAGCAGCAGCAGAAGATTCAGTCCTTGCCTCGGACTTTCATCCGTGGCTCTTTAGATTTGCGAGTGGGACACGGGAGTGGGCTGAAGAAGTCGTTTGTCTTCTTCTTCCCTTCTCCAACACTCTCCTCTTCTCCTCCTCGGCAGGCATGATAACATTCTCGAGCTGCTGCTTAAAGAGTAGGCGTATTTGACTGCGTGTATTATGTTTGTGTCCATTTCGTAACGTTAAGCCGAAATGACAAAAAAGCTGGAGCGTGTTTTCTTGCGGTAGACAGTAATTATGTAAGTGCGCCCACTGTCCAATCAGACCCCTTCCCGACCGCCAGACGTTGAGCGGAATTAAATAAAGGCGATTTAACGTGTTGTCCATGTAAACCTCAATTCAGAGTTATTATTTCCACGTAAACTCGAAGGAGAATATTTTAATTCCAAACTATTTAATTCCGAACAATTAATCATGTGTAATGTGTAATCATCATGTAAAGGTGGCTATTGCCTGTACGCATCCCTTAAGAAAAGGTTGGATATCCTCAGCTGCAATCCATGCAGTTGGACAAACAGTAAAACTGTAAAACAGATAATTTGATATCTGTTATCTCTCTGCCTGTGTCACCTTCACTCATCAGACAGCTTAGTGCTCCCAGAGGGACACACTAATAATTCATGTAACTGTCATATTTCCATTCACTTCATGCAGTATTCATTATTGTGACTGTCAAGGTATCAATTAGTGTAAGCAGTCGCTGCTGCCCATCTTAAGGCTCTCATGAGATTTAGCAAATGAGCTGATCATAAAGTAATTAGTGGCAATTAATAACTCAAATCACCTCTGACCCCACATTGGATCAGTCTAGATAATTATCCTGCTGATAAACAAAAGAATCAGCAGAGTTATTTCAAAGATATAATTATCTTTTGATGCTAGGATTACTGCAGCAGAGATGGATAATCAGTATGATACATATTATTGTATTAACATTGCAAAATTGTGACAATTTTGAAACCAACCTCATATGCGTTAATTGCTATCAACCAGTGTAAATGGACAGTGATTGTATTATCGTTCTGTTTGAACCTGATATTTATGTACAGTTTCAGATAAAGATCAAGCTGCACTAATGTTATTCGTGTTATACTATTTATGGAATTAGATGCCAGTGGTGGCTGTGAAGGATTGTCTCCAACTTGTGTGATATAAACATTTCCAATAACTGTGAAACAGTGTTTCAAAAGTCAAAAGAGCTAATCATTTCCAAATGTCAAAATAGAATGTTCTGCTTCAGTCTATGTTTTTTTTTTTTTGTCATTTGCACTGCATAAAACCACTCGCTTCTCCAATTTTCCAAATCTGCCGTTTACTTAATACTGTACTGAGAGAGAGAACCCATACAGATACGGGGAGAACATGCAAACCCCACACAGAAACAATCAAATCCAGGAATTGAACCCGGTACCTTCAGTGCTAACCACTGCACCACTGTGCAAGTCCAACTGAAAAGGTTCTAAAGTCTACAGTATTTAGACCATTGTGCAGTTTTGAACGTAAATTCAAAATTAGTTTATTTCTGCAGTGTATGTGAATGAAACAGCTGACTGGAAGTTAGATTAGTTAATCCCATTGAAATGGACTAAAACAAAGCATTTCAGACAGAGGGTATATGCAACCATATTCAGACAGACAGTATGAGGAATATAAAGTTGTTTTTGGACATTACAAGATGTAAAGATGTTCTAGTAGAAATACAGATTACGTATGAATCGGCACAATGTCATACCTTTGAAGTACATAAGTTAACGAAAAGTTTGACAAAAAGAAATACTGTGGAGCACAGCATCCCACTTCATGTCAGCATGGCATCACCTAAAGTGTTCTTGCAGGTTACTATGGTGACAGTTGCCATGGAGGCAAGTTACTTAGGGGGACAGTTGGAGACAGGTTGAGTTGATGTCAGTCCGCATCAAGACAGTTATGAGCCGTTTCACAAGCTAATCCCACACATATCGTCATCCAGAATCACACAGGACATAGAAGTCTTTACAAGTTTTACATTTTACTAATTCCTCTGACAAAACTCCATTTCAAAAAGCGTCTCCAAATTTTGTGAATGAGATCAAAGATGACAGCCATCAGCAATTATGAGCAGGAAAGAAAAGTTTACGAGAAAACTTAAGAAAAGGAAAGGCTGACAGTTTGTTTGTCCAAGAAGGATTTGACAAGGCTCACTTTACTCATATTCCCAGGCAGTACCTCCGATTGTCAAGATTTAGACAGTGTTAGGGAACAAATATATAATCCACAGGGACCATGTGAATGTGTTGAAATGCTTCAAATCTGCTGTTGTTACAACAAACTCCTTTTTTGTGAATGTCTTAATCACATCATAAGAATTTGAAGTGGTTCCAGAAAACAGTTTTAATTGGCTCTCCAGCAGGTGGAGATAAATAACAGCTTCTCCCATGAGAACTGTGTGTGTGTGTGTCTGTGTCTGTGTGTGTGCGTGTGTGTGGATGTCTGTGTGTGTGTGTGTGTGTGTGTGTGATGAGAGCTGAAGCAGGTGACAAAAAGAGAAGGGGGGATTCATTAAATCTCCCGTCCTGTCTTTCGTGTATAAATGCTATGTTTAATGAGCCACTCTCATTAGCACTTTCCAAGCTTCCGCTCTGCGAGCTGCCACGCTCATGGACAATTCTATGTGCCCGCACACACACGCGCACACACACACACACACACATACGGTTTCAGACTAAAATCTTGTTAAGCCTGTCTTTTTTGCAAATCTGGTCAGGAAATTGTTTCGCACTGGTGAGTGACCTTGTTGAGGCTTTTAGCCGCTTCTCAACTGACTCCTCCTCCTTATCGCCTCTTCCTCTTGCTTCTTTTTTTCTCTCATCTTCTCCTCTTTCATCTCCGCTCTATTGTCTTCTGCCAACCCTCCCCAAGCCATTGCCGCCTCATCCCCCTCAGCCTCTCCTTTCTTCATTGAAGATTAAGGTGAAGAGGATCACGGGGCAGAGGGAGGCGATTTGGGTCCGTACACAATAACGTGTGAGAGGGGAAGGAAGATTGATGGAGGAGATTAGGAAGAGAAGAAAGGAAGTGAAGATGAGAAAGGGAGAGTGGGCGAGGCGAGGGGGGGATGTGGCGACAGGTTGACAGGGATGAATAAAACGATGAAACAGAAGTCAGTGTGTAAAACATCTCATGTGGCCTAGTCAGCGGCCACAATATGGTTCTTTGCGGAGCAGTCATCACTTATTCATTAGGATTTAATGTGGTTTCCGATGATTGTGCAAAGGCAGTACAGTATGTTGAAAATGCAGCAGGGTGGTGTTAAAGCTGAGTCTGTGTTCTTGAACTTTTATCCTTCTTGAGAGAGATTGAGTTTCACACCTTTAATGTACTGTATAAAGCCCCAAAACGCAGTGATAGTCTCAGTTAGAAATGCACATGGATGTAAGAAACAACTAAACTAAAACTGAATGTATAATCAATCAGGGCTGCATCTAACAATTATTTCTGTTGTCAGTTAATCTGTTTATTATTTTGTTGATTGGTTGTTTTGTCCAAAAAAATCAAAAGCCAAAAATGATGTCCAGTTTTGTCCACAACTCAAAGATATTTAGTTTACTCTTTCAGAGTACTGAAACCAGGGAATATTGTCATTTAAGAGGATGGAAAAACTCAAACTTACCTTAATTGATTATGAAACTAGTTGCTTATTAATTTCATAGTTGACAACCCATTAATTAATTCTTGCAGGTCAATGCAATGCAATGAAGTGTAATTTTTCTACTTATAAAAAGCCAGCACCTTTGAAAATTTGCTCCATGGCAGGTTTAATGATTACAAATTGCTGACTGTCCCAAGGTGGTTTTCCTGCAGTACGCAGGCATCAGTGTGTACTTCTGGGTGTGTATTTGTGAGGCGAGTGCCACCTGGTGCAAGGATTTCAGTCTGGGGACATTCCTGCAATCACAGCAGCCCAGACACACACACATATATACATGCATGTATCACTA